>VZQC01014087.1:3005066-3151039 GCA_009823505.1 Rhizomys pruinosus
ATCTTCTTAAGGGAAGTGACTCTAGATGGGTTAATTAGACCTCAGGGGATCTATGGCCTGTCTCACTGCACCTGCAGAGTTAGTGGGGGGATGGGGAGAAGAAGCCGCCAGCAGCTTCTCTCAGGAGCTGAAGCTAAAACACAAAGGCTCAGCTGGCTGTGGGAATTCCACCTGCAGCCCAGTCTGGCCTGGCTTACTTGACCAGATTCAAGCTTTTGGCCTGGGCATTGGTCACTGACCTTCTGTGGCCTGAACAAAATCTACCTGTTGGGGATCCACACCCCCAGGTCACACAGACTGGTGGCCAGCTGCAGGCCTCTGTCCAGTCAAAACCAGCTAGCCAAATCAACACACACTTTCCAGGCTGGTGGTCTGCAGAGCAGCCCCTTTCCAGCCAAAACCCACTAGTGCCAACCGAGAGCCCTGTGCCTAAAGGGCCTAGTTTATGTGAGAAAAAAACAGCTGGGAACTCCAAATGATGGTGAAAAGGAAAGTCTATTTATTCGTCCACAGCACTCTGTTTTTATACCCAGAGTAGCATCATATCTCAGGGCCTGCTTTCAGCCCCCATGCCTCATGTTCCTTAGTATGAGAACTCGTGAGTGCCTTTAATCCCAAGGCGCTGTCACGGGTTTGCTAACATTTTGCTGATGTGAGCAAATCCAGCCTAAGGCCAGGTTTCTGTGAAAACAGTCAAGCAGGTAATTTAGTACAAAGAAGTCACAGGTGGCCTCCTTTTTACCTACAGATGAACTTGCACTGAAGAATGTCTGGGAACACTAAATTGACTCAATAGGCTTTAACACAAATGACAGAATGCGAGGCTGGAGAGATGGCTCAGCAGTTAAGAGCACTGACTGCTCTTGCAGAGGAGCTGGGTTTGATTCCCAGCAACCACATGGCAGCTAACAACCATCTGTAACTCCACTTCCAGGGGAATCCTTATTTAGTATTTTTATTTTATGTGTGAGTGTATTCCCTGCATGTGTGTAAGTGTACCCGTGTGTGTTGTGCAATGCCCATGGAAGTCAGAAGAAGGTGTTGGATCCCCTGAAATGGAAGTTATGAACAGTTGTCAGCTGCCATGTGAGTGCTGAGGAGAATCGAACCTGGGTCCTCTGCAAGAGCGGCCAGTGCTCTTAACCATGGAGCCATACTTCCTGCCCCCGCTTTTTTTTGAGACAGAGGGTCATGTAGTTGAGGATGGTCTCAAACTCCTAACTCATGATGTAGATGACAATGACTCTGTATCTTCCTATCTCCACCTCCCAGGTCCGGGAGTTACAGGTAAGGACACCACACTTGGCTAGGACCTTCTTTTTCTCCTTCTTCTATAGTTCTTGTCATGTTTATCTCCAAATCACTATTTGCTATTAAGGGAAATAAATCCAGAACTTATTGGCATTTTAAAATTATGATAAAATATATTTGACATCTGAACCATTTTCTTTTGCAGTGCTCAAGATTGAACTCAAGTTTTCCTGAGTGCTAAGCACTCTACCAATGAGCCCCACCCCAGCCCCACCCTAACCGTTATTAATGCATTGATCAGTAGTGTTAGCTATGCTAACTCTATTGTACAATCATCACTACTGTCTCAAAACTCTTTTTATCATGAAAAACTAAAATTCTGGACCCATTAAAAATAGTTCCCTACCCACTCTGAAATGTTTCAGTGAAACCTCTAAATTCCTCATAAAAGTGAAGACACAATATTTGTCCTGTAACTGGTTTTATTTTACTTAACATGGTGTCCTCAAGTTTCAATCATGTATCATGTGCCAGAAATTCCTGCCTTCTTTTTTTTTTTTTTGGTATTTTTGAAGCAGAGTCTCCTTTTACTCCCAGCTGGCCTGAAGCTCACTCCGTAGACCAGGCTAGCCTTGAACTCATAGAGATCCACCTGCCTCTGCCTCCCGAGTGCTGGGATTAAAGGTGTGCACCACCACGGCTTTCAAGGCCAAAACAGTGAAAAGATAATGATGGCCAATAAGTAAAGTTTAAGAGTTTACCATTTCAAGATAAAGATTTTATAGTGTCATCTACAATGGCCTAATCTAATCTTTAATATTTCTCTCTTTTAAGTGCGTGTGTGTGTGTGTGTGTGTGTGTGTACATGTGCATTTTAGTTTTTGGTGTTCCTGTTTTGCTAGTGCACCAACCCCCTTTTTTCACATAAAAAAGAATAAAAATAAATAAAAATAAAAAAGAAAGGAGTTGGGCTTATCTACTTTTTCTGATTTTTTTTATTTTTTAAATTTATTTATTTATATATTATATTTTTTAATCAAATCTAGACCCATGTTCGCCCCCATCCCCCCACCCCACCAGAGCTCATGCATTCTGCCAAACAAGCTTTTCATCTCTTTCTCGGTCTTTCTCAATATTCTCCATGTGGAAGTTGACTGTTTTGAGCAGAAGTTCACTGTTTCAGTCAGTTCTTTGATGCAGTCCTTTCTGTTGTTGTTGTTGTTATTGTTTTTGTTTCCAATATGCATCACTCCCAACTGCTTTGGACATAAGCTCAAGGGGCCATGCACAAGAAATACTTACAACTAGGTAATTGGCACTAGCATCCACAGATGAGGGATACCATTTGTCGTTTGTTTTTCTGGGACTGTGTTACTCCGCTCAGCATGATGTCCTCTAGCTCCAGCCATTTTCCTGCAAAGCTCATGATGTCATCATCTTTCTTTACTGCTGCATAGAACTCCATTGTGTAATCGTGAGAACTCCATTTCTCTATCCACTCATCAGTTGAGGAACATTTGGGTGCACCAACCCCCTTTTAATCCACCTACTGGAAAGTCATGATAGTACCTACTAGTTATTATCAACTTCTTATTCAACAAACTTACTTCCAATACCATATAGCCACTTTGGTTTTTACTTCCATTACTATACCCAGTAAATAGCATAAGATAACCAACATTGGTGAGATAATAGGCTCTTTGATAGATGATTTTACCCAACTGTGGGCTAATTGAAACATTCTAACATAGCAGAGGTAGGCTAGGCTGAGGTTTAAGGCAAGGGGTATTAAGGCCGGGCTTGGTGGCGCACGCCTCTAATCCTAGCACTTGGGAGCCATGAGGCAGGCAGATCTTTGTGAGTTCAAGGCCAGCCTGGTCTACAGAGTGAGTTCCAGGACAGCTGGGGCTACAGGGAGACCCTGTCTCAAAAAGACAAAAAAAAAAAAAAGGTTAGGGGTATTAAATGTAATTTTGATTTACAATAGTTTTAACTTATAATGGATTTATCCATCAGGCAGCATCTGTGTGTATATTGTCCCTGTTGTTGGGGGCTGAGCAGTCTCGACACAGACAGTTCATATGTTTGCAGCTGCTGCCCAAGTGAGTGAGGTCCCCTCTGCTCTGTTTTATTGGTCTTGCTCTCGTCTTTTTTTGGATGTGCACTGCTTTCTGCCTGCTCAGGCGGTGACATTTCCATGGTACAGATCCTCTGAGCAATCGTTGCTCTTTGTTTTTTTTTTTTTTTTTTGGTCGTTTCGAGACAGGGTCTCCCTGTAGTCCCAGCTGTCCTGGAGCTCACTCTGTAGGCCAGGCTGGCCTTGAACTCACAGAGATCCACCTGCCTCTGCCTCCCAAGTGCTAGGATTAAAGGCGTGCGCTACCACGCCCGGCTTCATTGCTCTTAATTCTATTCTGCCAAGTCCTCTCCTCATTCATTTACCCAACAAGAGATACAAGCAACACTCTTACAAGGCCTCAGATACTTATTTCTAGGTTGAGACACAGAGTTTTTAAACCTTTGTCTATGCCCTCAAGAAACATTCCGTCCACTGTGGGAAGCACAAAAGCAGTTAGTGGCAACTCCGTATAGCCAAGTGCATTGAGAGTTGTCTTGACCACCTGCCCTAGGAGATGCCTAACCCAGGTGCAGTGGGCAGAGGGGAGAGGCCCAAAGGGAATCCTGAATGAGCAGGGATTAATGAAGTGTAAAAAGCCTGGAAAGAAAGCCAAGGGAGTGATTTGTGTGAAGAGTGAAATGAGTCGTGGATTGCAGGAGCGAACTCAGTGCACCTGGTGCCGCTCGAGCTAGGGGCGGGCTGGCCGGACACAGGAAGACTGACTGAGGTAGGTCACACATGCTGTACCAGTGTGACTGGGTGGTAGACTTTCAGGCAAGAGACTCTGGAGTAGGGCTTTCTGAGTTCAATACCATTACTGCAACTTACTCCTAGCTCTGTGAACTTAGGCAAGTTCCTGCTCTGTGACTTAGTTTCTGTCACTGTAAACCTGAAGGTTGTGTTGTGTATTTCGGTGCAGGACCCTGTAATCCCAGCTACTCGGGAGTCTGAGGCAGGGGCCTCACATGCTCAAGACTAGCTTCGGTTTATAGAGCAAGACTTTGTCTCAAACACAAACCAAAAAATTAAAGAAACAGATGAATGAACAAAATACCCTGGACATTGTAATATCATTTTCCCATGATTGTAAAGTTGAAAAACAGTAAGTTAGATCATCTTAACTGAAGGACATCTGCACACACACCAATGTAAGAGGCCCAGTCCTCAAGGTCTCCTGAGGAGATGGGGCCAAGCCAGGTCAAGGTAAGGGCCTGTGTATTGGGGAGGGAGGACAGGATGGAGACTCTGAGCAGGGTATGAAGGAGGCTACCTGGGGACAGTGCTCACGAGTGGCTGGTTCTTAGGGTTCAGGGGATTGAAGAAATACATAAATACATCAAAGATAATGAGAACCTGGCTTTGATTAATGACAGAAAAGGAATGACAGATGTAGAAATGAACTTGGTGAAATGGACTTAGAAATACCAGTGTGACTTCATAGTTTCCAATACACAAGGCTCATTATAAAAATAAATATATATGCAATTAGAGGGTATGCTGGGAGTCAAAAGTCAGCTGTGTAGCTTTCTCATCACTTTATGCCACCTCTAAACACATGAGGTCCCTTCCCACCACTCTGAGGCTGTCCTAGTGTTCCAAAGACACAACTAGAAACTCCTGTGCTTAGGCTCCTTTCACCAAGTTAGCGCATGTGTGTTTGTGTAGAAGCACGAGCAGGGACAGTTTTCTGTACACATGTGTGAGTTTTCTGAATGCCGATGGCTGGTGCAGGGCTGAACCCTCTCACCTTTGCTGCCCTGTGGATGAGTTCCTGTGTGGGTAAAGCTGGGGGACAGTCCATGTGAGAGGTGAGCTTTTGTAAAGGGCTCAGCAGTAGCTCAGGTGAGCTTTCCTGAGACTCAAGGCAATCTCTTAACTGTAAGCCCCTGTAAAATCCAAAGACAAATTATATACTTCCAACATACAATGGAACTGAGTGAGTACTCCCATTCCCAAAGTGTAGAATGGGGGGCATGCTAAGGAAATACTGGACCAAAACAAGACTGTGACCAGCAGAGCAAACCTCAAATCTTGCAGCTCCATGTCCATAGTACATAGCTCCTCTTGACGTCTCCACTGCCAACAAGGCTTCACCTTTACAGCTTCACACAATGGCCTGTCAGGGCCTTCTTTGTTTAGGAACACCTTGCTGCATGCTGCCTGGTTCTCATTTTATTTTGTTTTATTTTATTTTATTATCATTTATTTTGGTCTCTTTGAGACAGAATGTCCTTTTAGCCCCAGCTGGCCTGGAACTCACTATGCAGACCAGGCTGACCTTGAACTCACAGAGATATACCTGCCTCTGCCTCCCAAGTGCTGGGATTAAAGGTGTGCACCACCATGCCAGCTTTTCGGTTCTCTTTTTATTTTTAAGTATGCAGAGATACATATACTGAAGTCTGTTGCAGACATATTAGGCAAGTCTGACTTTCCCCCAACACCTTGCTAAAACTTGCAAAGATTTTGAATACACACTATTCCTTATAACTGAACATTGCTAATGTAAACAACAACGGAATGGGCAAATTTATGTTTGATATCAGCTAAGATGTTTAATTCTAAAACTATAGAACTGTTTAAGCAAGGATGTCTTCTGCACTCTCTTTGTGTAGTACAAGAGCAGAATCCTGACTCCTGCCATTTACTGAGTGCTTATTGCCTGCCAGGCACTGTGCTAACTACTTGATCTGTAAATATTTCATTTGACTTTCAGGAGTCTTAGGAGAGTCACTCCCATCATGCAGATGAAGGAACTGAGGGTTGGAGATGAAATCACACAGGGCATTTCTGGAAGTGCACTCTTTAGAATCTAGTTTTTCTCAGCATTTAAGCCCCTTTGAGGGATGACAGTTCAACTTTGTTCCAATAAATGATTGGCTCTGGGAAAAGAACTGCAAAGAGAAACGTGAGTCCTTTGTTGTGTCGCAAGGTGGCACAGCACATAGAACCCAGACACCCTCTCTTCCCTAATCCCAGGTGACACGATGGGCTGCTGAGATGTGAGTATGTGCTGTGTTGGCCATGGTTGACGTTGGTCATCCTTTTGACTTTAGGAGTCTGTTCCCAGCTTCTTTAACAAGTAGTCTGTCGAATGAATACGTTCCTAATTTAAAAAGAAGAAATCAACACATGTGTTCTTAAGCCTAAGGTCAAATTTTTACTTTTTGTTCTCATCTTTATTTCCAATTGTGAGCAATTAGCTCCTGTGTCAAGGTCCTTTCCCAGACCAGCTGGCGAAAGAAAAGTAAGACAGTCAATTAAGGGACAAATTATGCCTTCCTGCAGGATCCAAATTGTCTGTTTGCATAAATATGTGACTTGTGACAGCAAGGCAGTTGCTCCCTCTTGTCACCCAGGATTTGATTTGATGGAGACTTCCAGTATTTTGTCCTGAGGCCATAAGCCTTTAAACTTGGTGGCTGTCAGAATTTTGTTTTCCTGAAGGCTGAAGATGTGTGTACTGGTGCTGTAACCTAGAGAGTCATGGGACAGAGGATGCCATTTAGTTCAGACGTCAAAGCTCCAGGCCATCTCCAGTCTCTAGGCTCTTACAGCCTCTGGGCCTCTCCAACCTTATCAAATGAAATGAAAATGACCTGTTGGGGAAGAGCTGATGTCATCACAGAGGTTTTCACACTCATCTGCTCCCCAACTTTTTACCACCAGGTGAAAATGATAATAAATTTGAAGACTCTCAGAGCTTTGGTGTTTTCTAGCTAGAAATGTAAGGTAAATGGGTTTTCTCTCTTTTCCAGTGAACATCTGGATGAGCTCTGATTGATTGATTTAGTTCCAAGAGTTGAGTCCATTTTGGGATTGAGCGCGCGCGCATACACACACACACACACACACACACACACACACACACACACACACATCTAAAGAATACTTTCTTGGATGGTCATGTAACTGAGGCAGCTGACTGCTTTCAAGTGGAAACAGAGAAGCATGGCTGAGAACCAGGATGTATTAATTTAACCTTACAAATCTGCCCTTTCCAACGCCAGCATTACTCACTCCTGGCATCCACTGCACGAGGCCTGCCTCTGCTCAAACGCCATGGCTTCGGAGTGTCCTTTCCATTAGAGTGGGGCTTTCCAGCAAGTGACATGATCCAACTCTGCAGAAACATCCAGATGTAACTCAGATCCTAACCATTACGAGAAGAAAACAGCTTCCATGTAGAAGGAGAAATGGAGCGATGTTAGCGTTTCTGCAAATTAATGTGCCCAGTTACATGCAGAGGAGAATCTCCTTACATGTGGTTTGTGTTGATGAAGGGATATTAAAACTGCGAAAGTAAAATTATAGGGACGTCATTGCGGTCTTCTAACCGTGGTGAAGTTAGAACCTGGGCTGGCTTTCTCTTGGGCTAGTTTTCCTTTCATGAAATATTCCTATTGTGGAGGTAGAAAATGGCTTCTTTTAAAACCATGGAGCTTTCACTTTATCCACTGTATGCATATAGCTTTGTGGAAATGCAGGAGACAGCGGGGAGTCCCGAGCCCCTTCCATACTGCCTCTGCCAATCCTGCGTTTGTACGTCCGACCCAGAGTCTGGAATTGTCTGCGGAATCCCTGCAGGGTTCTCATCTCTAATGGCTGCCGTGAATTCTCACCTCTTCGAGGCCTGCTCCTGTATCCCCATGCACGGGGCCTTCCACCCACCTCATGCTCCATCCCGGATGCCACCCTTCATCGACTTCACCCTCCAGCCCGGGTTTGCAGCCTCCTCCTCGTTCCCACCATTTGACTGGCTGGGCCGTCATCCCCTCTCCTGAATTTCTGCAGTAGCCTGCCAAGGGGTCTCCTGACTTCCCTTCCCGCCCCTGCCCACTCCTAAATCTACACTCTACATTCCGGCAAGACTTTTAAATAGTGATTCATAATACTCCACGAGCCTATCTAAAAGCCTCAGGGTGCGCTAAGGGATGCCCCATTTGGCCCAGAGGGTTTGGCATCATGGATGCTCACTCGCTTTTTATCACAGTGCTCATCAGCATTCTAGGGGGTTGTGAATGCCCCCAGCTCTGCTCACCTCACAGCCTTTGTCCCTCCAGGGGTGACCGTGTGACCTTACCTCCCTCACACACAAACTATTCCTTGCTACCTTTCTCCTCTATCAGGACTCAGTTTGATGAAATTTGAGCCTGGAGAGATTTGTGTCCTATGCCCTGATCTCATTTACTTTATAGCATTTAATGTGATTTATAGGTATATTCTCTCTCTCTCTCTCTCTCTCTCTCTCTCTCTCTCTCTCTCTCTCTTTCTCTCTCCTCTCTGTAGATACACATGTATGCAGGTTCTCAAGCACATGTTGTGGAATGGTTATGGAGGCCAGAGTTCACCCAAGTGTTGTTCCTCAGGTACATCCACATTGTATATTGTTTCTGTTTGGAGACAGCTATCTCACTAGCCTGGAGCTCACTGATGGCACTAGACTTGCTGGCCAAGAAGTCCTGGGAGCGACCATCTCTACCTTCCTAGTAGATTACAAGAGGGCACCACCACATTCAGCCTTTTAATGTGGGTTCTGTGGATGGAACTTGAGCCCTCATGCTTGCATGGCCGGCTCTTTCCTAAATGGGCCACTTATTTCCATGTATATACTTTGTTTATTTGACTTCGGCTTTACCAGCTCATAGCTGCTAGGTTTCTTTCCATGAAGGTGGGAAAAGGATCTGTTTTGCCCTGGTTTGTAAAAGTTCTAAAGTTTTAATACAGAAATGGGTTACCGAATGAGAAAATTTTTGTTTTAGTGTAGGGCACTTAAGAAATTTTTGTTTCTTTTCATTAAAAAAATTTATATTGTATTATTATTGTGTGTGTGCATGATGTATGTCTGTGTCCACACGTGTGGAGTTCCATGCTGGTGGAGTTAGGAGGACAACTTTGTGGAGTTGGTTGTCTACTTCCACTTTTTTTTTCTCTATGTATATGAATGTACTGTCTGCATGCAGGTCTTTGCACCCGTGTCGTAAGATGCCACGGAGGTCAGAAGAGGGTGTCGGATTCCCCTGGAACTGGAGTTCTCCTGGAATTGGAGTTTCAGATGGTTCTCAGCCACCATGTGGGTGCTGGGGATTGAACCCGGGTCCTCTGCAAGAGCAGTCGGGGCTCTTAACCACTAGGCTATCTCTCCAGCCCCTCTACTTCCACTTTTAATGTGAGCCCAGGGATTGAGCCCGACATTTTTACTGCTAAGCCATCTCATCACCTGAATTTCTTAAACACTTGGAGAGAGGAACTTAAAAACTCATGCTCAAATGGAGATATAAATTCTCTTGGGCAGATCAAATAGCTATGGTCTTTGAGACTCTGCCCAAATCCACTCTCTCCCAAGCATCCACCTTCTATGGATTTGAAAACAATTGCTTCATAGCCCAGGGACACCAGTCTAATGTATTTCTGACTTTTCATGTTAGATTTTGTAATTCATTCCCCAGAAAAACAATAGGGAAGAGAGAAAATTGTATTGGTGTAAAAATTGTTGGTTGCCAGCTTTGGGAAGCCAAATACCACATAGCTTTAAAACATCAGTTTACGGGGGAAGAATGTGTTCTGAATTCTAACAACCAACATACTCCCCTAAAATTGCTCAGAGCAAAACTCTAAGCTCTAAGTTCATCTGTTTTCTGTTTTATATGAATCTGTGAAATATGGTGACTCATCACCAGCCACACCCTCTCACTCTTGTCTTAATTTGGGTCCTGGCTAGCATGTGTAGGGCAATGTTGAGAATGCCTACTAGATAATTTATTCACACAGTGATCATATTCGCATTGAGAAAGAACCAGGAAAATATTTCCTGTCTGTATTTGGAAGAGATTTCCCTCTTGCTAGGAAAAGCAGCATGGAATCACTCCCTGGGTTTTCCCAGACTCCTAGGCTACTCCTCCAGATAGGAGTAATAATGGCCAACCTGGCCAGGGAGATCAGTAGTCATGGACCAATCAATCTATTTATTGGTAGGATGACGGGCTCTTCCCTGGGCAACTATTCCTGGGGGCTGGTGTATTGAAAAAGTTAAGGCTCCTTGAAAAGAATGCTTGTGCAATATCTCAGATCCCTGTTTTAAGTACACCATGCATGTTCAGGGATGCCAGGCCAGCTGAGAGCCATCTTTCTTGCTTTCATTTTTTTTCTGTCATTCTTTAGTTGGTGAATTAGCCAAACATCATGAGTCTCAGAGCTCATTAATCAGTTTCCCTTTGGCTCCTCAGAAAGCCAAATGTGTGGCATTTAAGCTTCCTGACTGGGTCTTCATTTCGGTTCTCGACCAGAATCCCTTCCTCTTGAATGCTTAGGAATTTGGATTGTACTTTTCATTTTCCTTTCCTTCCCTCCTTCCTTCCTTCCTTCCCTCCTTCCTTCCTTCCTTCTCTTTCTTCTCTTTCTCCTCTTTCTTTTCTTTCTTCTCTTTCCTTTCTTTCTTTTCCTTCCTTCCTTCCTTCCTCTCTCTTTTTCTTTCTTTCTTTCTTTCTTTCTTCTTTCTCTCTCTCTTTCTTTCTTTCTTTCTTTCTTTCTTTCTTTCTTTCTTTCTTTCTTTCTTTCTTTCTTTCTTTCTTTCTTTTCTTTTCTTTCTTTCCCCTTGAGCTAGGGTTTCACTATGTAGCTCAGGCCTGAAACTCACCACACAGCCCAAACTGGCCTCAAACTTGTATTTTTCTTGTCAAACCATGTGCTAGGATTACAGGTGTATGCCATCATGCTCTGCTTTAAATTGTTTCTTCATAATAAATTTCCCTATACCTATATATAAGTTATTCCTAAAAATTAAATTTTACCTGAATTATAAAATATGTAAGCCAAATGTTTGCCTTACCTACAAAAAAGTGTTTAAAAAATTGAAATTTTCCTGCATTTTAGATTGTTCAAGGAAACTTGGCCAAACTTGCTAAAGACTTTAATTAAGCAGTTTCACCATTGAGTCAACCCAGTCAAATGCACAACTGTGTGTCCTATCTCTATAGCTGGGGGTTTCTGTTCTTTTCTTTGTCATCCTAATGGTTTCATGATGCTTTTCTCTCAAAAAATCATCCACTCTTTGCCAGGTGAGGGGATACAGCTTGTAATCCCAGCACTTGGGAACCGGAGGCAGGCAGATTGGTGTGAGATCAAGGCCAGCCTGATCTACATAGTGAGCTCTAGGGCAGCTGGGGCTATAGGGAGACCTTGTCTCAAAAGAAGACCCCCCAAAATCCATTCTTGTCACTGAAGGAAGGCAGGGAGGGAAGGAAGGCCGGGAAGGCTGTGGGTAGTTTCTCAGAATCTCTGGGACCACATGTCCAGCTTGATTATCTTCCCTCTACTTTTCCAGATTGCTTATAGAGCTATGAGAAGTTCAAAGGAAAACTCAGGTTGCAGTTTCTGGGCACACAGTCTTTTCCATATTTCTACACCTAGGGAGTTCTATCTGATTCTGTTCTGAAGTGGATTTGGGGTCAGAGACTGGCCTGAAATCAGAGAGGATAAATTTTTTAAAAACTGAGTTATTGCATTAAGAAAAATCAGTTCTTGAGGCTGGAGAGATCGCTTAGCAGTTAAGAATGCTGCCTGTTCTTGCTGAAGACCTGGATTTGGTTCCCAGCACCCACATGCAGCTGACAACCATCCTTAACTCCAGTTCCAGGGGATTCAGCACCTTCTTCTGACTATCTCTGAATTGTATGACATGGGTGCACTTACATCATGCAGGCAAAACACTTATACACATAAAAGAAAAAGAAATATTTAAAAAAAAAAAAGAAAAAATCAGTTCTATTTGCAGCACTCTAAAGTTTTAATCTGAATGGAAACAAGTATATTTAAAAATTTCTGGGCTGGGCATGGTGGTGCATGCCTTTAATCCCAGCATCAAAATAAATCCTCCCTTTAAAAAAATTGTTGCCGGGCCTTGTGGCACATGCCTTTGATCCTAGCACTCAGGAGGCAGAGGCAGGCAGATCTCTGTGAGTTCAAGGCCAGCCTGGTCTATAGAGTGAGCCCCAGGCCAGCTGGGACTAAAAGGGAGACCCTGTCTCAAAAATACAAAAAAAAAATTTCTACCAAATTAAAAATTGTAGAAGATTTGAGCAATCTTTGCACAATCCTGAGGTAAGGATGATATGATCTTGGTATCAACATTTCTTTGTTTCATGGCTTCTTAAAAGTTGAAGGCATTTGTCTTTAAAGCAAAAGCACCTCTTCATGGCTCTGCAATGCTGCAAGACTAAATCTGTACATCCAAAGCCAGTCCTGGGGAGGAGACCCACACTGGGCTCTTTTAGGCAGAGGCTACACACGGCTTCCATGATTTTGTTTCCAAGCCCAAGGACATTGGTGACACTGCAAGCAATAAAAACAGCAATAATAATCATCCCAAGAGAAAAGAATGTCAGGGGACCCTCCAACTTCTTACAGGAAGAAATTCATGGTGTTATCTCAGATTGGAGGTTGACAAAACAAAACAATAACTTTTAACAACAACTTTTAAGATACCATAATGACAATTATCTCTTCTCAGTAGACAAAAGCCCTTAAACTTTTTATTTTGAAAAGGCACAGTCAATCACAACAATTAATTGTATCATTTTTAAAGCACATTGCAAGGAAAAGTGATTGGAAAACTTATAGGAGCAATTTGTTTTAAATGTGGAGTTTTCTAAACTGGTTCAGACAGCTGGGTCCCATTTTGTGTTTGTTTTTTTTTTTTTTCAAACAGATTCATGTTACAAACCAGTTCCAGCTGCGGGTACTAATTGTATTTCGTTGGATGTTGTCTTCTTGGGGAAATCTCATTTAAATGGAGAATGGATACTGAAGTCTCACTGTGGGTGCATTATTGCTTCCATGTCAGCTTATACTTTGCCTGTGTGTTCATCTTGGGAAACAGAGCCCAAGTGTCTATCCTGGGCATGTCATGCAGTTATGGCCAGGCCAGTCATGCCAGCTGCCCTCAAACGACTCTCAGATGGGTCAGACTTCCTTCCTGACACCACTTGCTCATATCCATGTGCTATACAAATGTTTTGAAATATTGAGAGCTGGTTTTTGTTTTTAAAAAATTACTGAACTGTTGTTAGGTATTGTGGTAGAGACCTGTATTGCAGCATTTGAGATGATAGCACTTGGGACAGTAGGATGATTATGATTTTTTTCCAAGTTTAGATTGCCTCATTTAACATAGTTTATTGTTCTATCCATTTTCTTGAAAATGCCAGGAAGCATTTTTCATTACCGATGAATAGAGTTCTATTCTGCATATGCATCACAATTTCTTTTTGTTGTTGTTTTTTTTCCATTTAAATACATATTTAATTATTTGATTCATGATTTTATTTTTATAATATTTATCAAAAGCTACTTTATTCTGGACACTGTGCATATGTGCAGTTTTCTTTGGTATTTATTTATGTTTTTAATTGTTTTATATAAATATATATATATTTTTAATTTTTTAAATTTTATTTATTTCGGTATATGTATGAATATACTGTCTGCATGCAGGTGCACCCGTGTTGTGCAATGCCACGGAGGTCAGAAGAGGGTGTCGGATTCCCCTGGAATTGGAGTTCTCCTGGAATTGGAGTTTCAGACGGCTCTTGGCCACCATGTGGGTGCTGGGGATCGAACCCGGGTCCTCTGTAAGAGCGGTTGGCGCTCTTAACCGCTAGTCCATCTCTCCAGGCATATATATATATATTATATATATATGTGGTTTTTTTTTGTACAAGATTTTACTCGTTCAAATCAACACTCCTCCAGAACCTATCACTTGCTCTTCCTACCCCCCTACCACACCCTCCTCACTTTAGCAGCTCCATCGCACCTTCTGCCCGCCCATATTCTTTCATCTTTCTTCTCAGTCCTCGAGAAACAACGCCCACCATCGGAACTCCACGCACACTGTAGAAGAATGTTTAAATAAGGATGAAGTTTTGTTTATGAATTTTTTTAGGGGCCCCGCTGGGTGTTACTTTTACATAAGGAGACCTGTCTTATGTGCATCCGTGTGTGTGTGTTGTGTGTGTGTGTGTGTGTATAAAATAACCTTAGTGAAAAGCCTCAAAGCCTCAAAAAAGTATGAAAAATGCCCTAAGAAAACACAGTGAGTATACTTATTCCTTTAACTCCCAATAATACACACAGATGCACATACACACACACTTATTCTACATCTATCACTGATCTTTATATCTATCTATACTGCAATGATTTGCAACTCGTATTCATTATTTAACATTGGCTAATAAATTGCTCTAAAAGTTGGCGGCTTAAAAGCCTGGCTTAGTTTCTATGTCTTAAAGTATTCTGAGCATGGGGTCAGGGCGTTGGCCTTACTAAATGGTTCCAGCTTGTGGTTCTAGCCCCATTTCAGGAGGCTCTGCTGTCCAGGTGGCTCACTCCTGTGGCTGTCATGTTGGTGTCTGGCTGTCAGACTTCTCCTATCTCCTCCCTGAAGGGTGTCTGACCGTTCCCTAGGAGTAGTTAAGAGAACTAGGTGGAAGGTGCAATCCCAGTTAAGACCTTGCCTTAGAAATCATGTGTCGGGGCTGGAGAGATGGCCTAGCGGTTAAGAGCGCTGACCACTCTTGCAGAGGACCCGGGTTCGATCCCCAGCACCCACATGGCGGCCGAGAACCGTCCGAAACTCCAATTCCAGGAGAACTCCAGTTCCAGGGGAATCTGAGACCCTCTTCTGACCTCCGCGGCATTTCACGACACGGGTGCACAAACCTGCATGCAGACAGTACATTCGTACACATACAGAAATAAAAAAAAAAAAAAGAATTAAAAAAGAAATCATGTGTCATCACTTCTCCAGTGTTCCGTTGGTCAGTCAACCCAGCCCTGGTTCAGCACGGGAGGGAAAGTCACAGTCCCAGAATATAAGCACGACTTGCCAGCCTGTTGGAGCTACATTTGGGATCAACTTCCATCCTCTGAATCTTAGCTAGTCTTACAACTTGCACACTGTTGCATTAGCTAAACCTAGATTATCATCCTTGAGGATGAGTCAGGTTAGAGCCACTCTCCTCTCCCTGGGGCACTGGGACAGGTTAAGTACGTCTAGAGCACTGCTAAATACTGTTACATCACCATTGGTGTTAATGGTAAGTCTTCATTGTAAGCACCCCTTTTAATGTTGGTTTTCCCTTTAAATATACTAGGGTGCCAGAACTGGAGCAGTTTGACTTCCTAATTAATAGCTATTAGATTTCCTAGTGCTCTGGCTGGTCAAGCAGCCAGCCAGAATGCCCTGTTGCTTTGAACACTCAGTGGATGCCTTGAAAAAGCGACACAGCACCATGGCCACTTGCTGCCGAAGGACTCACTCCGGAAGCTTCTGCCAGACTTGGTGTCATCACAAACCTTGAGAGTGAACTCTCAAGGACCCAGCTGCCATTCCCTTCTCCCACCCCAGACTGGAGCACCTTCCCTGATGGCCCCACAGAAGAGCCTTGACTGGTGTAAACACAGTCCTTCATTTGCATGAGGTCAGGTGCTATGATTGGCGCAGATACAATCTTCTGTTTGCTTGAAGATACAAGCCTTCCTACCAAGTACCCTCTCTGGGTGTCCATAGCCGTTTTTCACTTACGTTTTGAGTCAGCCAAGAGACATCTTCCCGTGCTGCCCCCTGGTGTCACAAAACCTGGCCAAATAAAAGGCTTCTCTCCATTGACCTTTTCTTGCTTTGGATTTGACCTTTTCTTTTTCTTTGGATCATTGTCTTTAGGATCGGGCTGAACACAGCAGCGGCGGCAGAGGCAGTAGAGGTGAGAGGACAGCTAGAGTTCCCAGAATGGATGGAACAGAAACAGCGGGGGCAGCAGTGAAGGAGTCAGGGGTCTGAAGAGCTGAAGACATGCAGGTGTGTCCTGGTTGCTGGAAGAATTCCAGGAAACTGCCAAGCCTTAAGCACCCAGGGTCCCAGCCACCCTAGACCCGAGAGCTGTGACATGTTTCTTGGAAGGGCTCAGTACCTGAGGCCTGTGTGAACGACGTGACAGTGGAAGGCTCAGCCTGCTGTTGCTGTATGCTGCCACCATTGATGTTGGAAGCTGAGGATGATAATGGCTTTCAAGTGTTAAGATCATTGATGTTTAATTAAAGGCCAGAGCAAGAAGTCTTCATCCTGAGGACCCAGAACCGTACTTTCCTGTCCTCTAAAGCCTGAACAAGAGGTACTTAGCCTCAGGGTTTACAGCTGTAAGTCTATGGGTCTACCAGTTGACCCCCTAGGCCTTGGGCACCCAAGGGCCTCAGCCTTCCAGCTCTGGAAAAGTTTCTCTTTGCCTACCCACAATTCCTGTTCAGGTAAAGCAAAAGTTTTCAGCCAACTGACTGGTATTAACAAAAGGACAGGTTGAGAAAGATTAAGTGGAGAATGCTGTCCTCATTGTCCCTGCTCAGAAACAACTATCTAGCAGAGATAAGACTTCTGATCTGAGCCTAATTTAAATTGATGCTAAATCATGAACCAATAAATGACTGTTGTCTTAAGGCGCAAATGTTTTGCGGGGTGGTTTGTTACGATGCAATTGAGAGCTGATACAATGTGATGAATAGTCTGATTTGTGTTTAAACTGGACAGTGTACTGTGGCCTTCCTTTCATGGCAGTAGGTAGAGTTCTCCCTCATATTTTCAAAAATGTTCTGACATGAAAATTTCATAGTACAGAAATGCTGTAATTATTTAACATATTTGCCATTAGTGGACATTATTGTTTCTAAAATAATTGCTAATGCAAGCAGTGCTGGACGAGCTTTCCAACCAGTTACTTTGATTTATAAAGGCATAATTGCCAGGTCAAAGGTATTAGAATATTAAGTATTAAATTGCATTTCAGAATGGTTCTAATGATTTCCCATTACCCAAGTATCCAGGGAATAGGATTTTGTAGGAATGACTTACAACATGGTGAGAATCTGGGCTAATGACTTTCACTCAACCTTGCAACAGAAAACTACTGTTTATAATGCAAACGGGCTCACTGAGCCATGTGCTCTTGTGACTGGGCACCTGACCTTGATCCCTTGCGACCCCACTTTACCCTCCATCCAAGAGAATGAATGAACACGGTTGTGCTTGAATCAGCACATCAAAACATATTTGTGTTCTCATTGGAAGTAGTGAGAATAACTGAGGTTTGCTTGACATTGTATGTATGAGATATTTTAGGCCTATTTTAGGGATCAAAGGGCAGGATTCTTTGATAAGATGAGCATGGATCCAAGCTTGTAGTTCCCTAGTTCATGCCAGAGAAACTGAAGAAAATATGAGTGAGGCCTGACTCGGCACACAGTTCCAGGAGAGATCTGAAGTAACAAATTCTCAGAGTTCGAGTCAACTCAGCTTTTAAAACTAACGCCAAGACTCAGGCGGATTTTCATATTAAGGTATAACGGTTACATGGCTTAGGAATATTGCAGTTTAAAATTTTTTATTACATTGTATTTATTTATGATTGTGTGTGTGTGTGTGTGTGTGTGTGTGTGTGTGTTTGCAAGCAAAAGAAGACAACTTACTGGAATCAGTTCTTTCCTTCTACTATGTAGGTCCTACGAATTAAGCTCAGGTCAAGGATCCAACTCAGGTCATTAGGCTTGGCAGCAGGTCCCTTTACCTGCTGAACAATCTCACCAGTCCCAAGAATCCAATTTTAAAGAAAAGTCCTCACAATTCATTATATGACTTCTTTTTGCCTTAATTTGAAACCAGGCAATCAAAAACACAGTTGAGAGGTGGCTAAAGGACAGTATAAGACTAATATTTGAGCCGGGCATGGTGGCACATGCCTTTAATCCCAGCCCTTGGGAGGCAGAGGCAGGTGGATCTCTGTGAGTTCAAGGCCGGCCTGGTCTACATAGTGAGTTCCAGGCCAGCTGGGGCTACAGGGAGACCCTGTCTCAAAAAGCCAAAAAAAAAAAAAAAAGACTAGTATTTGGTCTTCAGCTATAATGAGATCAGAACGAGGAGTTCTGTGTGAGGACAGGGTGAGTGCTTCATGGGGGCAATGAAAGGAGGAGGTCGCTCCTGCTATAGAATCTGAAGGTGATTTGTCTACATCTCAGTGCTTTTCTAGAACTAAGTTTAGTGGACAAAGCTGACAAAAATTTAAAACAGCATGGAAATAATCAGGGGGACTTCCCAGGAGGATGGCTGGCTAGAAGCTGCCTCTGTGTGACCCAGAAGAAAAGAGTCTGAACAAGATAAAAATAGACTTTTCCAAAGGGAGAAAGAGAGAAGGAACTTCAGGATTTGAAAAAGGTGGTGAAGGGGCCCCTGAAAGCTGAGGGGAAACGCCTGACCGCTCACTGGAAAGCACTCCCAGCAGAACTCAGACCCAGCCATGGGGCTCCCAGGGGGGAGAGGGAAATAGGAACTCCATCCAAAGTGAGCAAGGCAGTCCTGATGAAAATAGATGGACAGTCGCACTCTCAGGATAAGCCCCAACCCTGGTGAATCAAGACTCTGGTTAAGGGTTTTCATGAGACAGTGGTTCATATGGCAAACAGGTCAGTGGTGGAGAGGAATCCCATTGTGTCACTCAGTATGCCTTGGGTAGCCAGGAACCAGATGCCATTTTGAGACAGAAGCTGTTTAAAACCCATCTACCCTGAGGACCTGAGAATAAGGAACAACCACAGGCCAGGGAGTCTGAATTCAACCTGTCACAGCCCCCTGGTGGGAGACAGGCAGTTGTGGAGAGCAGGGGAGCCAGATGCTGACAAACCAGAAAGTGCATGCAACAGAAGGCTGTGCTCAGGCAGTCAAGGGCAAGTGCGCTGGGAAAGGTACCCCGATCCTGGGTGACAGAGAGAGATGTCAGTCGCTGAGGACCCTGGAGTTTGACAGCCCTGAGCCTGTGGTGAGCAGGTGATCAACTGCTGGAGCTGCCGATTGCTGCTGTAAAACCAAAAAGCACACTACTTGACGCCCACAACGGCATGATTCGTTACTTTTTAAATTATGTATTTAATTCTTGTTTTGTTTTGAGGCAGGGTCTCCCTGCAGCTGCCTGGAACTCGCTATGTAGATCAGGCTAGCTTCAATTCCACAGAGATCAGCTTGCTTCTGTCTCCCGAGTACTGGGATTAAAACCGTGACCAATTGTATTTACATCTTAGCCCCTTTCTATAATCTCTAATGTGTCACACATTTTTGTCATTACAGGGCAATCCGTTTTCCCTTTATTATATGTTTAGACGTATTTTGAACTTACATTAAAATTTCCAGCCACATTTTAACTTTTTATTTCTCCTTACATTGGTCTATTTTTCTCAGACTTATTATTGAATGTTTGCTTTTTCTTTTCCTTTTTCTAATCGCTTGCTTTCTCTTCCCCTTCGCAACATTCTCGCCCCTTCCTTCTTTTGCCTTTTATTTATTAAAGTTGTTTCTCTTCTATTTTTCCCTTTCCCTGCCTCCTTCATCTCATTCATCTACTATTTCCACACATACCTTAAATAGTTTTTAAGGATACCATAGGGCTGGAGAGATAGCCTAGCGGTTAAGAGCACCGACTGCTCTTGCAGAGGACCCGGGTTCAATCCCCAGCACTTACATTGCGGCTAAGAACCGTCTGTAACTCCAATTCCAGGAGAACTCCAGTTCCAGGGGAATCTGAGGCCCTCTTCTGACCTCCGCGGCATTGCACGACACGGGTGCACAGACCTACACGCAGACAGTACATTCATACACACACACACACACACACACACACACACACACAAAAGGATACCATAATAATGTCACAGCACATCCTAACACTAGTTTTCCCATTTTGAGCGTTGAACAAGAAATGTTATATACTTGGTCCCCAGTTGGTGGTAATGTTTGGGGAGGTTATTACTGGGGTGGGCTTTGAAGTTTTATAGACTTGGTGTCTCTCCTTCCTATCTGCCGGTGTTGTGAACATCCAGGTTCCTGCTCTGAACACCCGCTGCCATGCCTTCCCCAGCATTCTGGAACAATAAGCTCCAGTAAATTCTTTCTTCCTTGAGTTGCTTTTGGTCAGAGTGGTTTTTATCACAGCAACAAAAAAGTAACTAATATTTCATGTTTTGTGGTCATTGGTATATTAGGGATATATAATTGATTTTAAGCAGATGTCTATATCTATATTTTGTGTGGTTTGATGTTGCTACTGTTACAGCATTGTTTTCTCCTCATGGAGTAGAATGGGTGCCCTTAAGAGCAAGTTGCTCAATAAGAGGATCCCCAAACAAGACCAGAAGAGATACACGAACATTAGATGCTTAAATCATAATACATCCACCCAAGAATCATGAAAATCAAGGCAACATGGATTCTGCAAAAGATCATAATGCCTCAGCTACTGAATTCAAAGATTTTGAGGTAGGTAAAATGTTGGATGAATATTCAAAAGTTTATTACTAAAAGTGCTCGGTGACCTCAAAGCAGATGAATTCAGTCTAGAACTCAGAGAGGCAAGTCAGCAGCATACATGAAAAAGTCAACAAAATGGATGAGAAAATCAGCAATATGGATGAAAAAGTCAACAATGGGAAAAAAATCTCAGTAAGAAAATGAGATTTTGAAAAAGAAAGAAAAGCAAGGAGCTGGAGATGACTCAGCATTAAGAGCACTAGCTACTGCTCTTGTAGAGGACCCAGGCTCAATTTCCAGCACCCACATAGTGGCTAACAACCATGCGTAACTCCAGCTCTAGGGGATCCAATGCCCTCTTCTGACCTCATTGGGGTTGTACAGCATGGGTGCACTACATACATATGGACAATACACTCATACACATAAAAAATTAATAAAAATAAAATATTTTTTGTTTTGTGTTGCTTATTCTTTAAAAAAATAGTTTTATTGAAGTTTTGTGCATTTCCTACATTTCTCAGTCCAATTTAGACTCATTTCCCTTTCCATGCCCCTCACTCCACCTGAGTTATGCATTCTTCTATACATGTCTTGCATTTTTTTCTCAGTCTTTTAAACGTTTTTCTATGCAGAGATTTATTTTTGGGGGCAGAAGTTTACTGTTTTAGTCAGTTCTTTGACCCACTTCTTTTGTTGTTGTTGTTCCCTCCCATTTGTATTACTCCTAAAAATGTCTATATATACGTCACACATATACCAAAATTATGATGTCTGAAAATAAACTGTGTGTTAATTCCAAAACATGTTTAGGAATTCACATTTTCCCTTTAATTTTATATTACTCTAAAATATGAACACACACCCTCCACTCATGTACCAAAATTACAAAGTCTGATAATAAGTGGTGGGTTAATTCTAGAGCCCGTTATGGGATTCACATGATAAGAGCACAGTTGCTTTCAGATAAAAAGAAATATTACATAAACTTTGCTCAGTTTGCCTTACAACTAGGGATTTGGTGCTAGCATCCACAAATGAGGGATACCATATGTCCTTTGTTTTTCTTGGACCGTGTTACTTCACTTAGCATAGAATCTTCTAGTTCCATCCATTTACCTGCAAAGTTCATGATGTCATCTTTCTTTTTTTATTTTTTGTCTTTTTTTCGAGACAGGGTCTCTCTGTAGCCCCAGCTGTCCTGGAACTCACTCTGTAGACCAGGCTGGCCTTGAACTCTCAAAGATCCCACCTGCCTCTGCCTCCAAGTGCTTTCTTTACTGCTGCATAGAACTTCATTGTGTAGATGTACCACATTTTCTTTATCCACTCGTTGGTTGAGGGACACATGGGTTGCTTCCAGCTCTTCGCTATTGTGAAGAGAGTTGCAATAAACATAGATGTGCATTTATCTCTGCAATAGGATGAATCTTGTGGGTATATATATATATATATATACCCAGTAGTGGTATGACTGGGTCAGGTGGTAGGCTCATTTTTAGTTTCTTAAGAGTTCTCTACACTGCTTTCCATAGGAGTTGTATGAGTTTGCATTCCCACCAGCAGTGGATGAGTGCTCCCCTTTCACCACCTCCTCTCCAGAATTTGGTATTCTTTGTTTTCTTGATCATAGCTAATCTTACCAGAGTAAGATGAAATCTTAATGCCGAACACCTTTTAAGATGTTTCTCAGCCGCCATCTTTATTCACGAAGTCTCTGTTCAGCTCTTGACTCCATCTTTTGAGTGGCTCATTTGTTTTCTTCCTCCTTTGTTTTTTTGAGTAGTTTATATACTCTGGATGTTAATGCTCTATCAGATGTATCACTGGTGAAGGTTTCCTCCCACTCTGTGGGTTTTCTCTTCCCTTCTTTGATTGTTTCTTTCACTGTTACAAAAGCTCTTGAGTTTAATAAGGTCCCATTTGTCAATCATTGACCTTATTTTTTGCACAGCTGCTGACTGATTAGAACGTCTTTTCCTATGCCTATGTCTTGTAGGTTACTTGACTTCCATGTGTTGAACCATTCCTGCATTTCTGGTATGAATCCAGCTTGGTCATGGTGGATGATCTTTTTGATAGGTGCCTGTATGTGGTTTGCAAGTATTTTGTTGAGAATTTTTGCATCTATATTCATTAAAGAAATGGGTATATAGTTTTCTTTTTTGGTTGTATCTTTGCCTGATTTTGGTATTAGAATGATGTCGGCTTCATAGAAGGAATTTGAGAGATTTCCTTCTGTTTCTATCCTCTTGAATAATTTGAGTAGTAGTGGCTGGAGGTCTTCTTTAAATGTCTTATAGAATTCTATCATGAATCCATCTGGGCCTGGGGTTTTTTTAGGTAGGAGGGTTTTTTTAATCACAGTTTCGATTTCCTCCTTTATTATGGTTCTGTTTAAGCTGTTGATCTCTTCCTGGTTAAGTCTTGGTGGATTCCATGATTTCAGGTGTTCATCCCTTTCTCTTGGGTTTTCAAGTTTAGTACAGTATAGGTGTTTGAAGTATTCCCGTAGGATTGTCTGGAATTTTTTACTCTCTGTTGTGATGTTTCCCTTTTCATCTCTAATTTTATTGATTTGGAGTTGTTCTTTCCTTCTTTTGGTCAGCTGGGCTAAAGGTCTATCTATCTTGTTTATCCTTTCAAAGAACCAGTCCTTGGATTCATTGATATTTTTTTTTGTATTGTTTTCTTTGTTTCTATTTCATTGATTTCCGCTCTGATTTTTGTTATTTCTTCCTGTCTGCTGGGTTTAGAATTCATTTGTTGTTGCCACTCGAGTGTTTTTGGTTGCAGTGTTAGGTCATTTATTTGTGTTCTTTCTGTTTTCTTTTTTTCTTTTTTTTTTTTTCAGTCTTTTTGAGACAGGGTCTCCCTGTACACTCAGCTGTCCTGGAACTCACTATGTAGACCAGGCTGGCCTTGAACTTACAGAGATCCACCTGCCTCTGCCTCCCAAGTGGTGGGATTAAAGGCATGCACCACCACGCCTGGCTTCTTTCTGTTTTCTTAATGTAGGTACTTAGGGCTATGAATTTCCCTTTCAGTACTGCCTTTAAGGTGTCACAGAGGTTTTGCTGTATTGTATCATCCCTTTCATTTAGTACCAGGAATGCTTTTATTTCTTTATTTCTCCTTTGACCCATTCATTATTCAGTAGTCTGTTGTTTAGTCTCCATGTGTTCTTGTAGCTAGTAGGGCTCTTTCTGGTATTGATATTAAGCTTTATTGTACTGTGGTCTGATAGGATGCATGAAATTATTTCAATCTTTTTGTATTTGCTGAGGTTTGCTCTGTCCCAGTATATGGTTGATTTCAGAGAATATTCCATGGGGTGCTGAGAAGAAAGTATATTCTTTGGTGTTTGGGTGTAATATTCAGTAGATGTCTGTTAGGTCCATTTGGTGTATTGGATTGTTCAGTTCAGATGTCTCTCTGTTTATTCTTTGTCCAGTTGACCTGTCCAATGGGCTCAGTGGGGTATTGAAATCTCCCACTATTAGTGTGCTGGGATTGATCTGTGCCCTGAAGTCCTGCAGGATTGTGTTCATGAAGTTTGGTGCATCAGAGTTTGGTGCACATATATTTATGATTATGAGATCTTCATGATTGATTGATCATTTGATAAGGATGTAGTGACCCTCTTCATCTCTTCTGATTAGTTTTATTTTGAAATCTATTTTGTCTGATATTAAAGTAGTAATTCCTGCTTGCTTTTTGGTACCATTTGCTTAGAATATTTTTTTTCCATCCTTTCACCTTAAGATGATACCTGTCCTTGAAGGTGAGGTGTGTTTCTTGTAGACAACAGATAAATGGATTCAGTTGTTTTTTTGTTTTGTTTTAGACAGGGTCTCTCTATAGCCCCAGCTGGCCTGGAACTCACTCTGTAGACCAGACTGGCTTTGAACTCACAGAGATCCACCTCTGCCTCCCAAGTGCTAGGATTAAAGGCATGTGCCACCAACCCCAGCTTAAAGATGGTTCTTAGCCACCATGTGAGTCCCCAAACCCAGGTTCTCTGCAAGAGCAATCAGTGCACTTAACCAGTGAGCCATCTCTCCAGCCCTGGATTCATTTTCTTAATCCATTGTCCCAGCCTGTGTCTCTTGACTGGGGACTTCAGACCATTATTGATAGATGTATATTGCTTCCCTTCAGTTTATTTTGTTTGCATTTTTGGTCTATGTTTGTATTTCTGGGTTTATACCTTCATTAATTACTCTCTCTTGCCACTTGGGGATAGCTGCTTCTTTCTTCTGTCTTCTGAATTGCTTGAGTATTTTCTGGAGGGTTGGTTTTCTAGACATGTATTCTTTCAACTTGTTTATGTCATGGAAGATTTTCCTTCCTCCTTTGATTATAATTGACATTTTTGCTGGGTACATTAACCTGGGTTGGCATCTGTAGTCATTTAGTACTGGGAATACTTTGGTCCAAGCTCTTTTGGCTTTCATCATTTACATTGTAAAGTCAGCTGTAATTCCAATGGGTTTTCCTTTATATGTAACTTGCTGTTTTTCTCTCGTGGCTTTCAGTATTCTTTGTTTTGAGCATCTAGTGTATTGATTATGATATGGTGTGGGGAGTTTCTTTCCTGATCTTGTCTACTTAGTGTTCTATGTGCTTTTTGTATTTGTATTGGTATGTCTTTTTTCAATTTGGGGAAATTTTCTTCTATAATTCTGTTGAAGATCTTGTCCATACCATTATCCTGGGATTCTTCTCCTTCCTCTATACCTATGATGTGGAGGTTTGGTCCCTTCATAGTGTCCCACATTTCCTGGTTATTCCACTCTTGTGTTATTTTTTTTTTAATTTTTCATAGTCTTTGCTTGAGGTCTTCAGTTCGTCCAGGTTATTTTCTAGACTTGATATTCTATTTTCTGCTTTATCCATTCTGTTACTGAGGCTTTCTTCTGCCCTTTCCTGTTGACTGGATGAATGTTCAATTTCTTTTTTCATTTCTGCCTCAGATTCCTTTAGTATCTCCATTTCTTTCCAGAGTTGGCCATTCCCTCCTTCTAGTTTTTCAGTTTCCTTTTTCATTTTAGCCTGAGATTTTTTTTTTCAGCATTTCCATTTCCTTCCAGAGTTGGTTGTTCTCTCCCTTTAATTCTTTGATTTGTTTTTTATATTCCTTGATTTCTTTGAGTATGTCTATGATTGTTCCTTTAATATCTGTGTTCTGAGTTACCTCCAGGGAGATCTCATTGTTGGAGTCTTCTATAGAACTGATAGATTTTGGTGGAGATTCATTATTTGCTTTTCCCATGTTGCTGATTTTTCATTGTGCTTTTGGTCATGTGGATTTGATTTGTTGATTTGTTGTTTATAATCGGATGTGAGATTCAGGTCTTTCTTCCTTGTGTTGAAGGTCTTTTCCTCTCGATTGTCTGTGGAGTGCCGGGTTCCCCCCAGGGCCAAGAAGGGCGACCCGTCGCTCACGCTGTGTTGGGTGTTGACCAGGCAGGAGACTCCAAAATAAAATATTTTTAAAAAAGAAAAAAAATAGGGGCTGGAGAGATAGCCTAGCGGTTAAGAGCACCGACGCTCTTGCAGAGGACCCGGGTTCGATCCCCAGCACCCACATGGCAGCTAAGAACCGTCTGTAACTCCAATTCCAGGAGAACTCCAGTTCCAGGGTAATCTGAGACCCTCTTCTGACCTCCGTGGCATTGCACGACACGGGTGCACAGACCTGCATGCAGACAGTACATTCATACACATACAAAAATAAATAAATAATAAAAAAAGAAAAAAATAACAAGCAGACAAATAAATGCTAGAAATGGAAAAGTCCATGAATCAAATAAAAATCAAAATGGAAAGCATAGCCTTGACCAACCAGAAGAAAGAATATCAGGAATGGAAGACAAGGTCAAGGAAATATTAATTCAGATATCAATAGGGGAAAAATAAGCATAACTATAATACCCAGGAAGTCTAGAAGATGATCAAGAGAATGATCCTAAAAACTACGAAAAATACAGGACAGGCAAAGGAGTTGATACATATAAACTAAAGGCATAGAGAATCTTTTCAATGAAATTATAGCAGAAAAATCCCCAAATGTAGATTTTAGAAAAGACAAATAAATACAATAGGTGTTAAGACCCTAGATAGACATAACCAGAGAAGAAGTTCTCTATGATATTATATGGTCCAGATATCAAAAATACAAAGCAAAGAAACAATATAGAAATCTGTCAAGGAAAAAAAAAAAAAGCTAGCTTACTTATGAAAGGAAACAAATCAGAATAGTAGCAGATTTCGCATCAGTATCTCTTAAAAGCCAGGAAAACATTGAATGATATATTTCAAGCCCTTAAAATAAGTGTCAACGAAATTGTATCCATCAAACCTATCTTTTAAAATTGATGGAAAAATAAGCATGTTTCAAGACAAGCACATATTTAGACAGTTCATGATCACCAAGCCAGCACTGTGGACAATACTTGAAGGAATACTATACACAGGGGAGGAAGGGACTCAATCATGGACCACAGAAAGGAACAATTCATAAGATGAGATGAGCAAGGGAGATATAGAAAGGAACCAATCACATCAACATGGTAAGCTAGCAAGCCTCTAATTTGAATGGAGGAGAAAAGAATGAACAATAATCCAACCAATAACCAGAAAACAACCAATAAGACACAAGCAGTAGTGAACGTCTCTCAATAACAGCCTCTGAGCTGGAGAGAAGGCTCAGCAGTTAGGAGCACAGGCTGCTCTTTCAGATGACCCAGGCCAGGTTTGATTCCCAGCACCTACTTGGTGGCTAATGACCATCCATAACTCAGGTTCCAAAGGACCCGATGCCCTCTTCTGGCCTCCATGGGCATTGCACATGTGTGCTGTATACTAGCAGGCAAAATACTCATACATAAAAATAAATAAATAATAAAAATTTAAAGATAGCTTTAAAGTTAAATGCCCTCAGTTCACTAATAAAGAGATACAGACTGATGGATTGACTGTATTAAACAACTAGATCCACAGCTGGGGATGCAGCTCCATTGGTGGAGTGCCTGGCTAGCACGCACGAGACCCTGGGTTTCACTTTATTTGCAAAATACTGAAAATTTTAAAAGAAACGGACAATTTTCTAAAAATGTGTTAGCTACCAAATTAAACTGAGAGGATAAAAAACAGCTTGAACAGATCCACAATAAGCAACAAAATTTAAGCAGCAATAAGGAGTCTTCCAGCAAGCACTCTGCTCATATTAAGGGTTTGCTGGTTTAGCGTTATTGGATATGAGGGATCCTGTCCATGGCCAAACACATTCTACAAAGCTTTAAGTAAAAAGCTAATGATGGGGGGGTCGCAGGGGAGACACCAGAACGCGCCAGGCCAGGTTACGAACAGCGTCCTCACCTCAACGTAGCGGGGGTCTGGCGGGGGGCACTGGGAGAGGGCTCTCGCTGTTAGAACCCGTCTACGGGGTCCCGCCCCAGAGGGAGGCCTCGGTTGAGCAGGGTCGTCTTTTACTCTGCTCTGGTCCCGGCGTGGACGTGTGTGCGGGAACCGGGTCGCAGGGGAGACGCCATAACGCGCCAGGGCAGTGTACACAGCTCTACAGCTCTAGGCGTGGTCTGGCGGGGGCAGCTGGTAGAGGGTCTCACTGTGAACCAGTCTACGGGTCCCCGGCCCAGAGGACCGGGCGCGGGTACTAGATCAGGCACACAATCCCCCCCCCCCCCCCGCACCAAGTGAATTGCAAGAAACTAAGTGGTCTTCTTTTTGGAGAACCTTCAGAACAGAAAGAGAAGACTAGCTTAGGCTTCCAATCCAATATATACACAAAACTGAAAACCTGAAACCTAGCCAAGTCAATACACACCATAAAAATAAAAAAAAATTAAAAAAAAAAAAAAAAAAAAGTGAGGAGGAAAGGGGGCGGGTGAAGCAGCGGAAGGAGGCAAGCAAAACAGCCTTCAAATAGTGAAAAGTCGTTTGTGACTTGAACCAAAAAAAGGGGAAATCCATGTGCCAGGGACACGACGAAGGGACAACATGGGAAAGGCACAGGATACTCCCACACCAGGCCCTACCAAGCCTGGAGGAGATAGCCACAATGGGACCCCTTGGAGGAGACCCAAGGACAAGCTTAGACGAATAATTGCAGACATATGTCAGAGAAATTAAAGAAAATAAAGAAGAAGTCAGGAACTAAAGAGAGAGAATGAAAAACTCAAAAAGGACCTAGAGGGATACAGACAAACTTCGGAAAGAACTAAAGGAACAGAATGACAAACTCCAGAAAGAACTAGAGGGGAAAAAAACAAACTCCGAAGGAATAGAAACACTGAAAAGGAAGCCAACCAAAGAAGAAAGGAGCACCAAGAAAGAGATTGAAGCACAAGAAGAGTATTGAGAAGCTCAAAAGGAAATGAAATTACTAAAGAAAACACAGGAAACAAAAAGGGAATTAAAACTCATCAATCAGAAGAAAGAAAAGGAAAAAGCCTCAGAAGTAGAATGGAGGAAGCAGAACAAAGAATATCAGAACTGGAAGATAACACAGAGCAATTAAAAAGCTCAAATAAAGATTATGAAAATTTAAAAATCACAAATGGAACAACCAGAAATATGGACACTATGAAAAGACCAAACCTCGCCATCATAGAATAGAGGAAGGAGAAGAATCTCAAGAGAATAGTATTGATCAGATCTTCAAAGAGAATAATAGATGAAAAGTTCCCCAAACAAAAATAGACAAGCCCCATAAAATACAAGAAGCACATAGGACCCCAAATAGACAAGATCAGAAAAGAAACACCCCACGCCATATCATAGTTAAAATGCTAGATGGCCCAAAACAAAGACAAATTCTGAGGGCCACAAAAAGAAAAACAAGTCACATATAAAGGGAAACACATCAGAATTACAACTGACTTCTCGCCTCAAACCATGAAAGCAGAAGAACATGGAGCAAAGCATTCCCTGTGTGTTAAGGGACTAGGGATGCCACCCAGAATACTTTACCCAGCAAAAATGGTCGACTATACTTGAAGGAGAGAGAGAATCTTCCATGACATAAACAAGATGATGGAATACATGTCTGGAAAACCAACTCTTCATAAAATACTTGAAGCAATTCAAAGGGCAGAAGAGAGGAGCAACAATCCTCAAAACACCTAGGAAAGAAACTAACAAAACAAACCATAGGAGCAAAATCAAAGGCTAGAAGTCCAAATGGATAATAAAGTGAAAGGAAGCAAACATCCATCTTTCAATTGTAACCTTAAATATATGAATGGGCTAAACTCCCCAATCAAAAGGCATAGACTGGGAGAAAGAATGGATTAGGAAACAAAACCATCTATATACTGGTCTACAAGAACCCATCTCATTTCAAGGATAGGCACAAACTTAAGGTGGAAGGGATGGAAGAAATATTTCCAAGCAAATGGTAACCAAAAAGAAAGCGGGTGTGGCCATCGAATATCAGACAAAGTAGACTGTCAAAGCAAAAGAAATCAAAAGAGACAAAAGAGGGCCATTACATCCTTATTAAGGGACAATTGATGATGAAGATTTCACAATCATAAATATATATGCACCAAACATCAGTGCACCAAACTTTATAAAGACAATTCTTCAGGATCTCAAGGCACAGATAACCCCAGCACACTAATACTAGGGGACTTCAATACCCCATTANCTTCCTTCCTTGATTTTTGCTTTTGAGTGTACAGAAGCTTTTGAGTGTTATAAGGTCCCACTTGTCATTGTCGACCTGAATTTGAGTAGTCTTTTAAGATTCTGTGTGACTGGGTCCTCCCGAGAGATCATTGTTGGAGTTTCTATAGTACTTATAGTGTTTGGTGGGGATTTTCTTATTTGCTTTTCCCACGTGGGGGTTTCTTTTGTGTTTATGGCATGAATGGGATTTGATTCCTTGGTTGTAAAAGATCTGATGTGAAAAATTCAGAAGTGTTTCTTTGTAGTTGTGATGTAGGCCTGTTCCTCTAGGTCGGCTGAGGTGGAGGGAGGTGATTAGGCCCACGTACCACCAAACTGCCTGCAGCCTCAGTGTCCCCAAAGATCAAGACTGGGCTCCCCAGCAAGGTGAGCCAGCTCTTACCCAACCTGCATTGGAAGGTGAGGGTCCACTGGCTGCTGCCTCGGTGTCCCTGAAGACCCAGGTTCCCAGCAAGGTGGGCCAGCTCTTACCTGGCCTGTGCTGGAAAGTACAGGTCCAGTGACTGCTGCCTCAGTTTTCCATGAAAATCCAGGTTTCCAGTGAGGTGGGCTGATTTTTCTTATTTTTGTCTTTTTTTGTTTTTTAACCTTATAACGGTTAGGTTTCCTGACATGGAGAGGAAGGCCAAGTCAGTCTGAATTAACAGGAGACAGGTTTTATTAAGGGAAAGGAAATGCCAAAGGAAGGGAATGCACCCTTGGGAAAACCTAATGGTCCCTGGGGGTGAAAGTAATGAAGAGTGAAAGAAGTGAATGGTTGGGGAGAGTGAAAGTGGAAGGGAGCACAGGCAAATGTGAGGAGTGAAAGGCTGAGGAATGAGCTCAGGGTCTTTATCCGGCAAGAGAGGGAGGCAGTTAGATGTTGAAGTCTGGGGAATTAAGCCAGGTGGAAGCTCTGAAGGTAAAACTGGAATCTGGTGATCTCTTTGGGATCAGGTGTTAGGTTCCTCCAGTGCCTTTCGGGGGCTGCCTTCTGGAACCTTCGAGAACTCGGGGTCCCAGCCGAAAGAAGAGAGCAGGGACCTCACAGTCCACACCATCTTAATTCCTGTCTTGGGGCCTCCAGCCTAGCAGTAACCATGAGTGGAAAAAAGCTTTGTCCTTCTATACTAGTGTAACCAAGGAAAAATATTTTATCCTTCCATATTAGTGTAACTAATGTAAATATAAGCTTGGGGGTGTTTTCAGGGAGTGTGTGATTCACTTCTACAGATCATGTAGAAAAGAAGAGTTGCTAAGCTACATAGCTTACTTTTTAAAATATTTGGAGGGTTATACATCATTTGTCACCTTTTGATACTCGGATTTACAAAGGATCAAAGAGCATCCTTGAATAATGGGATGATATTTGTGGATGAGCATTTGAAGTTTAATAGCTGACAAGTGAAATGAAACATTGAGTGATCATATTAAGAATGCAAGGGCCAAATGGAAGTCCTATAAAGAACATAAGGAGAGTACCAGCTAAAGGTACAAATCAGGATGCCCAAAGCAAAACATAACCCCAGTAACTCTAGAAATCTGCTAATTCCTAACTTTTTATTGTAATTTCCTCTTTTACTTGTTGGGCCATATCTTTATCTATTTCTGACTGGCTTACATCAAAACAACATTATTTCTTTAGGAAGATAGAGTCCTCCTTTTTCTGCAGTTATTTGATCTAATCCCCTTACAGTCCGAAAAACTGCCTTCCAGTGAGTATAATTGATCTTGGAAGTGCATGATGGCTGTAGTTGATGGCTGACAGTTGAGGAGGCTATTTCCAGAATTTCAGTCCCTAAACCTGCTGTTATGCCAAAGCCCACTAACACTGGGATGAATTTGATTACCATCTTGGATCTGACATAGGCTCTTAATGGGATAGCTAGTGTTTGATTATATGGGACAAAGGTCCTCTGAGAAATTCGTAAAGGTAAAGCACAGTTCTTTTTCAAATTAGTGGGTTGGCATCAGGAGGCCATCTGGCCACAAATGAAGGATGTTCCTTGGAGCAAACAACACCAAAGTCCGTAAGTGATGCATGTGGACTGACTATAATACCATTGTCCTGAGAACCATCAGTAATCATCATAGCCAATAGTCCCAAGATAAAGCTGTTCTGGTGCTATTAAGGAGATGGTGGTTAGCTATAAACAACTGGTCTATCTGAGAATCTAAGGTAGAGGTATCTCAGATTGGAATTTGGGGCAGTAAGTGCCTCCTTGTTGCTTCAGGGTCAGGGACTCTAGGATTTTATCTTTATAGAAGGTAGCAACTTCTTTATTTTAGTTTTGGATGCATTAGATGAGCATCTGTATTTGACACCATATCCACCAGATCATGTGACCTTTAGGCACCCCACATCCTAGTTCAGCATCATACCAAAAGATGAGGACTCTCTCGTTTACTTCTCATGTAAAGACTTAAATTTCTGGCTTGATAACATGGAGTGCTATTAGAGATTTTAATATTCAAATAGGTTAATCTTTCCAGATTTCCTTGGCAGTTACACTGAGGTAAAGGGATGTTACCTTAGGAATTAAATAAATTATATGTTATTGTAGAAAATATTGCATTCCATTAGAGCTTAGCCTACTGTCTCTAGGTAACATTTGGCTAAGGTTATTCTTTTTCATTCTTTTGGTTCCAAGACCTATCAGAAGAATCAAAACAAGAGGAATAGTTAATTCTAGGGTAAAGGGGTGACACTGAGACCATGATTTCCATATGTCCCGCATTTAATTCCCTTATCTTCTGTCATGTGTTATCAGTTGGCCTCCAGTTTGCAACTAAAACAAAGCTGTAGACTATGCTTCTTCCAGGAATCAACTGACTAGCTTCTGACGAGTGGCTAGAGCAGGGCTGAAGTCATTTTTCTGTACTGTCTAATAAAACTTTAATTTTTTGGATGAATCTGCATCTAGGTTTCACTCCTGCTTCTGGGTTTTCTGGACCGGTGGCAATTCTCAGCTGTGTTGAATCTGGGCCATCATCTCATCTACATTAATTGCCACGAGACAGAGAGTAAGATGGCACAATGGTTTTGGGGACTGGAATTCCATTCCTTCGTCTATAATTTCTTTTTAATAAAGTGTATAAGGTTGTTTTCTTGTTGTGAGGCTTACTGGAAACCTTTTTTATCCATTTGTGTAGAGTGGCCAGTTTGATATCTAGTGTATGCATTTATTTTCTTAAGCTTAGAGTTCCCAATTCCTTTAAATAACCCTTCATTCCCTTGACAAGTAGTCGGGGGCTGTCATACAGGATCTCATATAGGGAAAACCTGATTAATTTGTTAGGGCTTGACTGTATCCATAATAAGGCTAAGGTATTAGCTGGCCCCAAATTGAGCTGAGCTTCTTGACATGGAATAGCTAGTTGGAGATTTAGAGTGTGGTACATCCTTTCTATCTTTCCAGAGCTGAGGAGCCTATAGGCTGTTTGCAGCTTCCAATTTATTTGTAGTCCTTATGCCAATTTCTGCATTACTTCTACTACAAAGACTCGGCCATTTTCTGATCTTATGCTTAACTGGATCCCAAATCAGGAAATAATTACTTTTTTAAAAAAATTTATTTATTTTGTATGTGTATGAATGTACTGTCTGCATGCAGGTTTGTGCACCCATGTCGTGCAGTGCTGCGGAGATCAGAAGATGGTGTTGGATTCCCCTGGAACTGGAGTTAAAGACAGTTCTCAGGCGCCATGTGGATGCTGGGGATGGAACCCAGGTCCTCTGCAAGAGCACCGAGCACTCTTAACTGCTAGGCCATCTCTCCAGCTGGAGAAATAATTACTTTTAATATGAACATTGTTATTTCTGTTCCTTCCCGAAGGATTTTATCCAACCAGAGAAAGTACAGATAAAATCATGTAGATTAAATCTCCTCCTCTGAGGCATTTAAGTAAAATCCACAACCAAGTTTTCTTGGACTCCAAGTGGTTATTTTGGACTGTGCCTGGAATTATTTGTGGCGCAGAACTCACATTGATTACTGACTCGTTTGGCTATGCTTGCCAGTCTGGGTATGTTAAAAAAAATTTTTTTTTCTAATGATTTTTCTGTAAGTGTTGTACTAGCTGAGCTGTCTGATGATATGCTTAGCTAAAACCTGCAGCTATCCATTCAGTTATTGATATTCACTTTACAGTGAATTTCCACCAACCATTTGGAAATAATTTTCCTTCTTCCCCCTTTGAACCAGTCCATCTTTTTATAATGTTTTTATTGATGTTTTGTATATTTCAAACATCATTTCTCAGTTCAGTTTATACATACTCCCCTTTCCCTTCCCCTACCCCACCACAGATCATGCATTCTGCCATAACTCTCCTGCATCTTTCTCTCAGTCTTTTTTTATGTTTAGGAATTCAAATTTTCTGCTTTAATTTTATATTACTCTAAAATATGAATACATACTTTCCACTCATATACAGTAATTACAGAGTCTGAAAGTAAGTGGTGGATTGATTCTAGACCAAATTAAGAGATTTACGTTATAATAACATAGTTGCTTTCAGATAAACAGAAATATAACAATAATGTTGTTCAGCTTGCCTTTCATCTGGAGATTTGGTGTTAGCATCCACAAAAGAGGGAGACCATTCACCGCTTGTTTTTCTGGGAATGGGTTACTTCACTTAGCATAATGGATTAAGAGATGTGTGTTGCTTCCTTTCACCTTATTTTTTTGTTTGCATTCCTTGGTCTAGGTATGTATTTAGTCTGTTATGCTTTTGTTTATTTCTCTCTTTAATTGCTTATGGATAGTTGCTCCTTTTCTCTGTTCTTTGGATTACTTCAAGGATTTTCTAAAGTGTTGGTTTCTTACACATATATTCTTTCATGTTGTTCATGTTGTGAAAAATTTTTATATCTCCTTCAACTATAACTGACATTTTTGCTGGATATAACAGTCTGGGTTGGCACAGGGAATACTTTGGTCCATTTTCTTCTAGCATTCATAGTTTGGGAACCAGTCCATCTTTAAAACTGACTATTTGAGATCCCATTCTGTAAGGAGGGCTTATAAAGAGGACTGCCATCATGGCAGGTGGAGGGGTGTTACCTATTGCTTCCAGTTAAGCTTCCTAATCTACCTTTAGGTTCCCCTGGGCTACTGTTGACATTCCCTTTTGATGTCCCTTGTAGTGGATTACTATTATTTACTTTGGTGTCCACATAGCTTCAAATAGTTGTAAAACCTCAGTTCTATTTTTAGTGTCTTTCCCACCTGCCATAATAAGTCCTCTTTCATTGTATAGTGCTAGCTGAGCATGAAGCATGATAAAAGCTTATTCTGAGTCAGTATAGGCATTGAGTCAGACAACAGCTGCTAGTTGGAGTGCACTGGTAAATGCTATTCCTTCTGCTTTCTGTGCTGATGGGGAAGCACAAGCCTCATTGGCTGCTTCTAGTGTAACTACTGAGTATCTGGCAAACCATCTTGCCTCATTAATATAGCTACTTTAATAGTATAGTATTCAACTTCAGAATCTGGTAAAAGCTGGTATTGCAAACTGAGTCTACTGGAAAATAGTTTTATTAATAATCTCTGTACAGTTATGCTCTAGAGGTCATGAGTCCATTAGATGTAGGGTGTCTATGTTAAGGTTCTCTATAGACTAAATTTATGTTTGAGTTTTCACATAGTAGACCTTGGTAATTCATCATTTGACCAATTATTATCTAATGTTGCCCTTTGTAGTCAATCAGGGTTAAAACTGGAGGGTGTACACTAGTCATCAATTCCTGTCACAGTGCTATCTTCTTTTGCCTACAGGACCAATAGGGCAGTGGCTCCTAGTGCTTGAAGACATGGTAGCCATCCCTTTGCCACAGTGTCTATAGCCATAGCTGCTACCCTTTCTTTTCCTAGTTGGCATTCTCCCACTGAGATATAGAATCCTAAATATTTGACTTTTTGGCAGATTTGAGCTTTCTTTCAGGGAACCTCATGTCTTGCTTGCTATAATAACATTAGTAATCTGTGAGTTTCTTCCAGGCAGGGTTATTTAGTAGTCTGTCTTCTAATAGCATGTTATCTACATAATATATCAAAGTGAACTAAACTGTTTATCTGGAAGTGTGAGGCCAAAGAAGTGCCAAAAATGGTGGGGACATCTTTGAACCCTTGGGACAGTCTGATCCAAGTCAGCTGACCTTTTACCCATTCAGGAGGGTTTCCAATTGAAGTGCAAACATTGGTTGACTGTGATGTACTAAATAAATACAAAAGAAGGCATTCTTCAAGACCAAACAGGTAAAAGACATTACTTGTGCTGCAATAAGTCCCAACGAAGTATACAGATTGGAAAGTGTACAGGTCACCAGAGTCTGCTTTACTGTTCTGAGATCCTGCACTAGTTGGCAAACTTTTGTACCAGGTTTTAAAATAGGTAGGAGTGGTGTATTCCAAAGAGACTGGCATGCCCTCAAAATACTGTAATTTAGTAGTTTATGCAAATGTTTCTGGATTCCCTTGAGTACTGATCTAGGGAGGGTATATTCTTTTATTCTGGCAGCTTTAATTCCCTTTTTCAGTTCTATAACTACTGTTAGCTGTAGGATGTTTCCAGCCATCCATGCAGATTTCTTCTAAGCCAATATTCCTAGAACTCTGAAGGGGAGATCTGGTACCTGCAAAGAATAGTCTTTAACTATAAAATTCTCCATTCTTCTTCCTAGGGAAAAGTAAAACATAAAACTTTATGGCTGGCCCATGGCTGCTTGATGCTTGATTTCAAAAGTAATTTTGGCTTGCAGTTTTCCTAATAATTTTCCCCATAAGAGGTAAAAAAAACCTCATGTATGACCACTTGTCCACCTAAATTATATTTCCTTCCTCATAGCAACCCTTTGAACTTCATCTCTGGTGGTTCCCACAATAGCTACTTGTTTATTAGTGACTGTGACAATAGGTAGGTTAATAGCTGAATGTTCAACACCAGTATCTATCATTAGTTGAATCGGTATGCCCCCCAATTTTACTTTGATCATAGGATCCTGTTGACCTAGACATGTGGAGTAAAGTCTGTCTTAGTCTTGCTCTGAACTCATTATTATCAGCCTAATCAGTTCTTTTTCTTCTCTAGGATGCCCTGAGAGTTAGTACCATTCCTGGACCCTGGATCATTTACACTGACTACTTTGATTGCTTTTCTTTCTGGACGTGATTTCTTTTTCATGAGCTTCTTCATCTGTGTAAGGACATTCACACATAGGGCTATCTGTCTCTTGGCATTTAACATATTTATCTTATCCCAAGGTGTATTAGTCACTTTTCTGTTGCTGTGATAAAGCACCATGACCAAGGAACTTATAAATGGAAGAGTTTATTTGAGGTTACGATTGGCGGTTCCAGGGAATTAGAGTCCATTGTGGCGGGAGGCGTGGCAGCTGGATCTGGAGCAGCAAACCAAGGGTCACATCTCGCAAAGAGCACTAAGAAGCAGAGAGAGAGCAACTGTAGACCACGAGGCTTATTAAAACTCACTAAGCCTGCCCCCAGTGACACACTTCGTCCAGCATGGCCACACACCCCAAGACCTCGAAAAACAGTGCCACCAACTGGAGACAAACGTCTGAATACCTAGAGCCTATGGGGGACACTCATTCAAACCAGCACATTCCACTCCCTGGCTCCCATTGGCTCCTGACCACATAAAATGCAAAATGCATTCAGTCCAACCTTAAAAGTCCCCACAGTCTTTACCAGTCTCAATGCCTTTCAAAAGTCCACAGTCCAAGGTCTCTTTTGAGACTCAGGCCAATCTCTTATCTGTAAGCTCCTGTAAAATCAAAAGGCAAATTACATACTCCCAACATACAGTGGAACCGAATACACATTCCCATCCCAAAAGGGAGGAATAGAGGCATAGTGAGGAAATACTCGACCAAAACAAGACTGAAAACCAGCAGGCCAAACGCCAAGTCCAGTAGCTCCACATGCAACCTCTGGGACTTGACTTCCAAAGGGCTTAGATGGCTCATCTCTTCCAGGTTTGCTTGCAACATACATCTCTTTCTTAGGCCGGTACCACTCCCTGTATGCAGCTCTCCTTGGCAAATATCTCACAGGTCTGGCATTTCGAATGTCTCCTTGGGGTCTCCCCTGCCAACCAGGTTTCACTCTTGCAAACTTCATGCCTCTAAAGCCATCACCTCATGAATGAAACTGCCGAGTTTGGCTGCAATTTTGGGATGTACCCTGGCCTATTTCAACCACATTTGCAACTTTTCTCTGCCCTGGAATTGTTGGAGGATTAGCTGGGTGTGGTCTTGCCCCAAAGGTACTGATTCTTTTGTTTACTTGTAAATCTTGAGGCCCTTCCTTAATCACTTTAATCTCCTTTTCAAAAGGAAACTCTCCTTCACATGCCTTAGCACCACCTTTAATCTTCCTAGTGGGGTTTTCAGATCCAAACTGTCCGTTCTGCATTTCCTTCTGCCCCATTTGCTCTTTTTCACAGTAGATCTGTATAATATTAACCATTAAAAGCCATGCCAACCTAGTTTCTACATTCGGCTGTCTTTGAAAACCTCCGCACCAAGGACATCAGTCCACTGGCTTTTCAACTTAGTTCAGGCAAGCATTTGGGCTTTGGGCAAACTACTGCCAGACTTTTATCAAAATATCCAGTTGTTGCCTAAGACTTTATCCTCCTCTGGAACCAAATCTTTTGCACAATGCTTTCTTCCAAGGCTTCACCAAAGACATGGCCCCTTAAGCTATTGCTTACAGTAGTCAACAGCATTCTAGTCCAAAGTTCATATCTTCCACATTTCTCCAAAATCCACATGGTCAGGTTATTCACAGCCAACACCACTCTCTGTTACAAAATATCTTATTAGTCCACTTTCTGTTGCTGTGATAAAGCACCATGACCAACACTTATAAAACGAATAGATTTATTTGAGCTTAGCGAATGCGGTTCCAGGGAAGAGAGTATGTGGTGGGAGCATGCGCGCTGGATCTGGAGGAGCAAACAGAGGGTCACATCTTGCAAGAGAAAGGAAGCAAGAGAGAGAGAGAGACATGAGGCTTGTTAAACTCACAAACCTGCCCCCCAGTGACAACTTCCTCCAGAACATGGCCACACACCCCAAACCTCTAAAACAGTGCCACCATCTGGAGACAAATGTCTGAAATACTTAAAGCCTATGGGCACTCCTTCAACCACCACACAAGGGATCCCCTTTCATGGACTGGGATTCCGTCTTTCCTTCTTGGCCCTGGTCCATGGTGTTTCTCCCTTTATGACAGCTGCAGTAAGGTTTGCATCCTTTTCATCTTTGCCTTCTTCTTCTCTCTTTCAGGCTCTTTTAAAATGTTTTATTGCGTTTCTGTACATATCATCACAATATACGGGAGATCTCAATCAGTCTTAATCACATTTATAGCCCCTTTCTCTCTGGCATTCTTCCGTTCTCTTTAATTTTCAGTCTATGTTTACATAAAACTTTGTACCACCTCCAGAAACTCAGGAATGTTTTTGCCTGTAAAACCCTCTAATTATTTTAACTTCCTGTATATGTCTGTGCCCTAGTCACAAAAACAGCATTAATTTTTTATTTTCCTCTAGCTTTGGGGTCTGAAGGACTATAGAGCTGATATACTTCACACAGCCATTCACAAAATTTACTAAGCCCTTCTTGGGGCTCTTTGGAGGACTTCAGTTATCTTACTCAAATTTTGTATCTGTTTCCTCCACCTTTATTACCTTGATTATAGCCTTTATGTGGGTCATTAGATCTGCTAACTGATTTGGAATTTCTAGATTCTAGTTTGGATTCTCCTTGGGTAAATGCTCTTTTGAATATTGATTAGCATGTTACTCAGTTGTTTAAGCATGTTCGTCCAAACATTGGACAGCTTCTTGGGTCACCCGTCTATATTCATCAGTGTCAAAGAGGGTCATAATTATTTGGCACACTATCTAGTTGGGCAACTAGGTCTGCATAATAGTTTGTACCAACTTGGCCATAGCTTGAAGGCTCTCAGTATATGAAGGAATGTTTTATTTCTAATTTAGTGTATCGGTGGTAGATAAAATAAAGGTTGGTAAACATAAATAGATCTCTTTGGTTTCAGCCTACCAAATCCACCTATCTCTGAAGGGCCCACTATTTCTCTCAAAACATCTGAAATTTGAGCATTTTCCAGATCGGTGTCTAGGACATCTTGGGAATAGGAGCTGGTGACCCTAGGATTGTTCTCTCTTTTCTTTCCTGTCTAACTAGCTGGGCTGTGATGATCTTTGGTATATGGAGTGCAGCAGAGCTTAGGAAGATGGAATCTGTTAGATTCACAGAACAGTCCTGAACAAGAGCATGACTTTTGGGTGTACTTCAAGTTTTCTTCTGTCTCAGTTGCTCTAGCACCATGTTTTAAATGTCTGTTTTTTTCTTGGTATTTTTTGAGGCATGGTATCTAAAAGGTTTCTGACACTGAGATAAAGGCCAAATCGTCTGAATTAAAAGTAAACAAAGGCAGGCATTTATTCCAGGAAATATGCTTGTCTCAGGTGAATCCATGGCCCTTCAGGGTGGAAGACCATGAAAAGTACATGTATGGGAGGTGGGGAGGGCCTGTTTTAGGTCAGGGGAGGGGAGATGGTAACATGTTGGAATCTGGCCATTCATAGGGGCCTGAAGGTGGGTCTCACATCCTGAGATCTCGTGGAAATTTGGAACTCCATCCAGTGATTTTCTCTGGCAAACACAAGCTCCCGACAGGAGAAAGGAGGGTCCTTCCTGTCTACTGTGATTTTTATTGTCCCGGACCATGACCTAACATTATCCCTGTATCCCCAACTGGCATGGAACTCACTAAGTAAATCAGGCTGGCATTGAACTCACAGAGATCCACCTGCCTCTGTCTCCCAAGTGCTGGGATCAAAGGCGTGCATCACAACGCCCAGCTTAATGTCTGTCTTTTTTTTAATTTTATTTATTTTTTATGTGTATGAATGTACTGTCTGCATGTAGGTTTGTGCACCTGTGTCGTGCAATGGCACAGAGGTCACAAGAGGGTGTCAAATTTCCCTGGAACTGGAGTTCTCCTGGAATTGGAGTTACAGATGGTACTCAGCCGCCATGTGGGTGCTGGGGATTGAACCTGGGTTATCTGCAAGAGCAGTTGGTGGGTGAGGCTTAATATAGGAGTCTTATCTAGGAACATGGAATCTGCAGTCTCTTATTCTCTACCAGCTGTGGATTTCTATGTTAATCACACTCTGTTGCATGGGGAACCTTTGCTGCTGAGAGTTGAGAGATGTGGTATTCTTTCAACCTCTCTGTTCCACTATGTTTCATGAGACTTAGAATGGCCAGGGAGCTTAATTTGGCACAGTAGGCCCTAACAAAAATGACAGAATGTATGAATTTTAGAGGGGAGGGCTGTGGGAGGATGCAAATGGAGAAGGGAATATAAAGGCAATTAAGACTGAGAAGTTGGCCTGGAAAATAGATAGTGCAACCGTTAAAGGCTGAGGCTAAGAACCAAAAAATAAATAAGACTGAGAAATTATGTATGAAATCCACAAAAATTCAATAAACAAAAAGGAAAGAAAGACTATGAAACAGTATTCTGCATCCTGGGGTTGCTCTGGATAGTCGTCATTTTAGTACACTTCAGTAGGACTGGTGCATTTTGGTGGGGTATATTCCTTTGGTTTTCCTTATTGTGTTTTTTATGTTGTGGTTTGGGCATATGGATTTATTTGGTTGGTTGTATGTCTGATATGAAATTCTAGCCTGCCTTTGTTTAGTTGAAGTTTGGCTCTGTTTATTTTTTATTAGTGGAACATGATGGTTCCATTGAGATTAGTCAGGAGCTCTCCAGTAGTGTGAAGGGGCCTAGGCCCAATTCAAGACTATGGGGATCCAGTGGCTGGATTCTGGCATTCTAGTCTGTAAGTGTCAGGAAGATCAGGCAGGGGCTTACGGCCCAGATCGGTCTCTAGTAAGGGGAAGGGGCCAAGGCCCAAATTAAGACTATGGGGATCCAGTGGCTGGATTTTAACAGGCTAGTCAAGAGGTCTCAGGAATGTCAGGCAGGGGCTTATGGACACGACAGGGGCGGGGACAGCTTGGGGAGGTGCAGATAGGCACCTAGATAGGCAGATTAGATGAGGACCAAGCAGTAGCAGAATACATCTGGTCTGGGTGAGGGAGATCAAAATGCAATGGGTGGGTTCTCAAGCTTGAAGAGCAGGAGGGGACCTGAGCCTAAAGCATTCTGGGGACAGTGTTGGGAGAGCGAATGTAGATGGTAAGGTGCAGGTTAACCAAATGAATGGGTTTGTTGTTTGGTCTGACTTTCCAGGATACCCTGGATATTTCAGGCAGGACAAACAAGAGGTGGCGTAGGGCCAAAGCTAAGGTAGCAACAGCATTAGGAGGGTCTAGATTGAGTAGGTGTAGGAGCAGAAGAATGTAGCTGGACTGGGTGCAGGGGGATCAAAGCCTAGTAGTTGGGGTTTGGCTTAGGAACCTAGACAAGAGGTCTCAGGGGCAAGGATCAGGAGCAGAAATAGGCCCAAGGATGGGATTGGGGACAGTGTGTGGAAGGAGGACATACCTAGCCAGGGTGCAGGGAGGGAAGGATCCCATATCTATCTTTNAGGGAGCTTAATTTGGCACAGTAGGCCCTAACAAAAATGACAGAATGTATGGATTTTAGAGAGGAGAACTGTGGGAGGATGCAAATGGAGAAGGGAATATAAAGGCAATTAAGACTGAGAAGTTGGGCTGGAGGATAGATAGTGCAACCGTTAAAGGCTGAGGCTAAGAACCAAAAAATAAATAAGACTGAGAAATTATGTATGAAATACACAAAAATTCAATAAACAAAAAGGAAAAAAAGACTATGAAACAGTATTCTGCATCCTGGGGTTGCTCTGGATAGTCGTCATTTTAGTGCACTTCAGTAGGACTGGTGCATTTTGGTGGGGTATATTCCTTTGGTTTTCACTATTGTGTTTTTTATGTTGTGGTTTTGGCATATGGATTTCTTTGGTTGGTTGTATGTCTGATAGGAAATTCTAGCCTGCCTTTGTTTAGTTGAAGTTTGGCTCTATTTATTTTTATTAGTGGAACATGATGGTTCCAATGAGATTAGTCAGGAGCTCTCCAGTCGTGTGAAGGGGCCTAGGCCCAATTCAAGACTATGGGGATCCAGTGGCTGGATTCTGGCAGGCTAGCCAGTAGGTGTCAGGAAGATCAGGCAGGGGCTTAAGGCCAGATGGGTCTCTAGTAAGGGGAAGGGGCCTAGGCCCAAATTAAGACTATGAGGATCCAGTGGCTGGATTTTAACAGGCTAGTCAAGAGGTCTCAGGAAGATCAGGCAGGGACTTGTGGACAAGACAGGGGTGGGGACAGCCTGCTGAGGTACAGATAGGCACCTAGATAGGCAGATTTGATGAGGACCAAGCAGTAGCAGAATACATCTGGTCTGGGTGAGGGAGATCAAAATGCAATGGGTGGGTTCTCAAGCTTGAAGAGCAGGAGGGGACCTGAGCCTAAAGCATTCTGGGGACAGTGTTGGGAGAACGAATGTAGATGGTAAGGTGCAGGTTAATCAAATGAATGGGTTTGTTGTTTGGTCTGACTTTCCAGGATACCCTGGATATTTCAGGCAGGAAAAACAAGAGGGGGCCTAGGGCCAAAGCTAAGGTAGCAACAGCATTAGGAGGGTCTAGGTTGAGTAGGTGTAGGAGCAGAAGAATGTAGCTGGACTGGGTGCAGGGGGATCAAAGCCTAGTAGTTGGGGTTTGGCTTAGGAACCTAGACAAGAGGTCTCAGGGGCAAGGATCAGGAGCAGAAATAGGCCCAAGGATGGGACAGGGGACAGTGTGTGGAAGGAGGACGTAGCTAGCCAGGGTGCAGGGTGGGAGGGATCCCATATCTATCTTTCCTATAGAAGATCTTCATGCCATACTTATTTCATACCAAGTTCCATTGGGTAGTAGTTTCTGTTTCTTGGTTTTTTAAACAATTTCATGAGCTATTTTTTCTCGAAACTTCATTATCTTTTAAATTTGTGTGTGTGTGTGTGTGTGTGTGTGTTTGTGTGTGAATATGCATGTGAATGCAAGTGATCACAGAAGTCAGAAATCCTTGACACAGAATTGTAGGTGTGTGTGTGTGTGTGTGTGTGTGTGTGAATATGCATGTGAATGCAAGTGATCACAGAAGTCAGAAACCCTTGACACGGAATTGTAGGTGTGTGTGTGTGTGTGTATGTGTGTGTGTGTGTGTGTGTGTGAATATGCATGTGAATGCAAGTGATCACAGAAGTGAGAAACCCTTGATATGGAATTTTAGGCAGTTGCGAGCCACATAGTATGTGTGCTGGTAACTAAACTCTGAGGGTCACTGCAATTGCGTTATGCTGTCTCATCCACTTAGCCATATCTCTAGCCCTGTTTCTCCATTCATGCACAGGTATAATGATTTGTAATTATAGAAGTTGTATAATAAGATCACTTGCAGGTATGCCAAGTATTTTTGCATATTTTTCCTTTACTTACATTGCCTAAGCTGTTATTGAATATGTATTATACATTTCAATAAAATCAGATTTTAGAATTCCACAAAGTGTTTACAAAGAATTTTGAAATAGAATTCAATATATACATTCAGTTGGGGAGAACTGACATCTCTCTAATGTTGAACTGGTCAGTGGNCATGGTGCTGTGCATCTGTCTGTGGCATTTCATTCTGATGAGAAAAATAGAGCGCCCAATAAGTAGATTATTAACACCATTATTCCGATGTTGACAATAAGGATTACTGTCTTATAAAATCCTATTACAAACAGGTTGCTCTTAATTTTTTAATTTACTCTCTCTTGAAAAATAATTCAAGCTGGTGGGAAAATAAAAATACTTACCTAATTTTTTGATATCGACTACATTTCATATACTTGGTCTTAATCAAATTTAGATCCCCTCCCTGCTCCCTGTCTGCCATAGGCTCCCAGCCAGATTTCAGGTATTCTGTCATATAGGTTAAGTCCTATACATTCAAGCATTTGTACTCATGTGTCCCTTGGTGCAAGTTCATCCACTGGAGTCTAGTCAGCTTATCTAGAGTCTCTCTCTCTCTCTCTCTCTCTCTCTCTCTCTCTCTCTCTCCCCAGAGTAATCATTTGACATTAGTTAATTTGGTAGGTTTGAGACCTACTGCTCATTTCCCCTGTTCTATGCTGGGATTTTGTTTGAGTCCAAATGGCTCTTGTGCATGCTGTCCCCATTGTCATAACTTCATGAACAAGTTCCCAGAGACCTGAAAGCATATGTTCCCTTATGTTTATGCCAACCCTGGCTCTTAGAATCTTTCTGCTCCCTCTACTGCAATGGTCCCTGATCCATGGGTAGGTGAAGCTTAGTATAGGAGTCCTATCCAAGGACACACACTCTTCTACAGTCTCTTAGTCTCTAAAACTTGGCCAGTTATGACCTGGATGTATCACACCCTTTTGTATGAAGAAGATTCTCTGTTGAGAGTTTAGGTATGTATTAGTATTCACTCTATTTTCTGTTAGGCTATATACCATGAACCTTAGGTGTAGAGGTTCTATTATACATGTGTCACTTAGGGCCAGGCATTTCTCAGATATATATTCTCTCTGTGACTAGTTGTGGAACTCTATTATAGCCTCTATTTGCTTCAAAAAAAAAAGCTTCTTTGATGAGTGGTGTATGGTATACTTCTCTGTAAATAAAAAAGATACATATTTAGCACACAGCAAGAAATTTCATTTGTCTAGAGATATAACAGTGATCTGATCTCTCCAGGCATGAGTATTTGGCTATATTTACAGTACCACTCATGAATTTCCTCCTACTGAGTGAGCTATACATTTAACCACATAGCTGTTGATTACTCTCTAGATAAAATTGCCACACCTGCACCAATAGAGATAGTTATCTGTGAGTTGTTGTGGTCATTGGGCTCTACAACTGGGCTGGTCTGTTGATTGATTTTTCTCCCTTAGCAGCTTACACAGTATCCTGTGAGAGGTAGTCTCCAGGGAGAAGGGTTCCAGGTCAGATCTAGCTAGCTCCATTGCTCCAAGTCCTGTGTCCAAAGTACGTCCTGTGTTCAGCAACAAGGTTTTACCTTCAAGTTATGAGAGGTAATCAAAGGTTCCAGCAATAGCCTGTATTATTTTGGAAGTCTCTTGTACTACCCTGACCAACGATGTGAAGGGAGGTTTCTCCTGTGTAGTGCAGTGTTAACTTGTGGTGTAGCCTTCAGGTATATGCATGTGCTCATGATCAGATATTGTATGTGTAGTTTTCACTGAAATTAAGCAGAGCTATCTGTCTGATAGTGTGTTTGGAGCTGTGCAATGGGATTTGTGCATTTGGGAGTGGGTATACAACTGAGGACAGTCACTCCCCTTCTCTCAGAATTTACCAATGGTTCAGTAGTAAAGGATAGGGCCCCTTGAGCTCCTTTCCTTTTCTTGACTCATCACTGATAAGTATGATCTTGTCTGGGCCTAGTACAGGTTATTACAGCTGTTGTGAGTTGTTGCAACCTTTTCCAGTCCAGCTGGAGGGGTTCGTATCATGACCAAGCAGTGGGGGTCAGAGATGCAGAGTCAACACAGACACTGGGAGTTGGGTGAAAGCAAGCAGATTGCAAGCTGCTACAGACTCGTTTAGGGGAAGGCAGGGGTGTATGTGGTATTCTCTGCTCCTTCGGAGGACGTGCCAGACGTGCTGATGATTGGGCAAATTCTCATTGGCCCACGTCACTGACATGGCTGTTGCCATGGTTAGCTTTCAGACCTGCCTCTGCCTCCCAAAGACTGGGATTAAAGGCGTGTGCCACTACACCCAGAGTTTAATCCCAAGGACTAGGATTAAAGACATATGCCACCACACCCAGTGTGAGTTTAATCCCAAGGACTGGGATTAAAGGCGTGCACCACCATCACTGGCCTGCAACTCACTCCATAGGCCAGGTTGGCCTTGAACTCACAGACATCCACCTGCCTCCCTAGTGCCAGGATTAAAGGTGTGTGAACAGGTTAAGCCTGTTCAGCAGGCCAGGTGGTAAGCACTCTACATTTCCACCCTTTCATTTTTGAAGAGAGTGACAAACAGTGGGAGCCTCAGTGCACAGCTCAAACGTTTTTGGCCCCACCTCTAGCATTCCAACATTTGACTGTGCCTGTCTTAGTTTGCCCTGGTCAGCAGGATCTTACCTGTCATTGACTTACTAGCCACAGAGGGAGGAGGCTAGGAGCAGTTCATCTGGGTAGAGGTAAGGGTGTGGGGGTTTACCCCCATGAGTTATGAATGGCAGAGAGACAAAGGCCAACCATGTCATCAGGAGGGGCTCCAGGGGAGCCTCTGTTAAGGACAGCAGTCAGGACCTGGACCATGGTCTTATTCACTCGTAGCTGGCCATGGACAAAGTGGAGCAGTCACCTGAGGAGAAGACAGAAGAGGGCCAAAAGGCCAAGGAGGCCCCAAGTGACAAGTGTTAAGGGGTTGAAGATGGCTCGCAGCTTGGACCAGACCTGGGTAATGAAGGAGGTGTAGAAGGACAGGATCTACGGCCTGGTAGAGTTGAGGGAGACAATGTGGGAGCCCAGGATGAGTGTATCATTGAAGAATTGTTGGGAACAGGGGCCCTTGATAAGGTTACCCAGTTCCCTACACTGACTAGAGATATTGTGGACCTGGAAGGGGGTAAGGCAGCAGGAGAACCTCGGGTCCTAATTCATGTGGACCATTGTATGTAGAGCCTGGATGTCTTCACCACGAGGGTGCAACTGCTGTTATAGTTTAAGAATGGTCATGTGGAAGTGAGAGTTAATAAAATTTTGGGTCTAGAAAGCCACAGGAGATTGGTCAAGGATGGAACCCAAACTGGTAGCAGTCATAACACTTTGGGTCAGGGAGGTGGCTGGAGCAGTGACAGAGGCCAGGGATTAAAGGTATGACCCACCACACCTGGCTGTGGAACTTCCTGGAGTGGCCAGACCAGCAAGACAGTAGTTCAAGCCCAGGAAGTTATGTTTGCTTCCTATGAGAAGGAAGAGGGTGGAGGGAACAGATAGAAAATCACTGGAGGAATACAGTAAAGCCCATTAGCTATCCCAGGCTGCCCTCCCCTACCCCTGGAGGCAAGAAACAGGGCTTGGCCCAGGCCATTCTGTTATCACTTCTCCACCCAAACCAGACCAAGATACACATATGCCACTGCCTTCTGAGTGCTGGGAGAGAGTTTGGACACCAAAGGAAATATCGGATTCAAATGAAAAATAAGTAAAACTTTAAAACGAATATGCAAGCATACATAATTTTGCATTAAAATGGACTGTTCATGTAATGGTTTTTAAATTCTGCCTAGGACTTTAGTTGACTGCGTGTGCATAAATATAATACTTTTGTTGAATAATAGATATTTAAAGACTTTTTTTAGGTTATCCAGGTTATACCATTAAAATATTTATATTTCCGATCAGGCATGTCTTATTAAGATATCACTAAATATGAGGGCTTAAGGCACTTACACCCTCCAAATAGCTTCCTACGCATAAGCTGAACTGTGCTTCCATATTTTTAGAGAGACTCAAACACACATTAGTCATCTGCAAAATGGAATCCTTTAAACAGTCAACTCAGAGTCTAACTCTTTTTTTTTGTTTTTTTTTTTTTCAAACTTGGTAATTATCAAATTTTTAAATAATATTTTTATTCATTCCAAAATTTCATACAATGTATTTTTATTTAATTTATTTTGGTGTTATTAAATTTTTTCCATACATCATACATCATTTCTTGATCGAATTTAGAGTTGCTTCCCTTTCCGTGTCCCCCACCCCACCTGAGTTCCTCTGCCACACATGTTTTGCATCTTTTTCTGAGTCTTTCCAGAGATTTTTTCCAGTTCTCTTGTTGTTGTTATTCTCTCAACTTGTATTGCTTCAACATAAATATATACACATACATAATTATATACATATGTAACTATATATATACATATACATATCACCTGAATTGGAGGATTTTTTCTTTATATTTTGCTAAAATATGTCATGTTTTCCTTAAGGAAGTGTTTGAAGTCTCCCCCTTGGCAAGCCCAAACAAGCATCAATCCTGCCCTTGTGCTTCACACTGGGGTCTTTCCCTCCCATGGTCCCCCAAATGAGGTCCACTAAGCATGCATCTTGTCTTGATCTTCCTGCACTGGCCTCCATGATACAGCCTGGGTAGTCCAACAATGGCAGTCTATACTCTGACACCTCACCCTTTACAGGCACTCCCCACTATTGCCCCTGTGCTCCAGCATGGATGAGGGTGTGGGTAGGTATTTATATTTCTTTTTTTTTTTTTTTCACCTTTCAATAGTAACTTTTTTTTTTCACCAAATACGTAGAATGTCTTCACTCTGTTGGTTGCTTCTTTCTTTTTTTGTGTTTGTTTTTCTTTATTTTTCATTATATTTATTTATAGGTGTGCGTGTGTGTGTGTCTTTGTGTGTATACACATGCACATGAACCATGGCATACATCATGTGTGAAGAACAAAACTTGGGGGAGTCTGTTGTCTTTTTTTTTTCACATAAATTTATTTATTTATTTTTAACAAATCTAGACCCGTGTTCCCGCTCATTCCCCCACCCCGCCAGAGCTCATGCATTCTGCCAAACATGTCTCAGTCAGTTCTTTGATGCAGTCTTTTCTGTTGTTGTTGTTGTTTCCAAAATGTATTATGCACAACTGCTTTGTACAAAAGCTCAGGGGGCCCTACACAAGAAATAATTACAACTGGGTAGTTGGCACTAGCATCCACAGATGAGGGATACCATTCGTTGTTTGTTTTTCTGGGACTGTGTTACTTCACTCAGCATGATGTCCTCTAGCTCCAGCCATTTTCCTGCAAAGCTCGTGATGTCGTCTTTCTTTACTGCTGCATAAAACTCCATTGTGTAGATGTACCACATTTTCTCTATCCACTCGTCAGTTGAGGGGCATTTAGGTTGGTTCCAGCTCCTTGCTATTGTGAAGAGAGCTGCAATAAACATGGCCGTGCATGTATCTCTGTGGTGGCGTAAGTCTTGAGGGTACATGCCCAGGAGTGGTATGGCTGGGTCGGGTGGCAAGTTCATTCCAAGTCTTCCAAGGGTTCTCCACACTGCTTTCCATAGTGGCTGTACGAGTTTACATTCCCACCAGCAGTGGATGAGTGTTCCCCTTTCCCCACAACCTCTCCAGCACTTGGTATCATTTGTTTTCTTGATCCTAGCCAGTCTTATTGGAGTAAGATGATATCTTAAAGTGGTTTTCATTTGCATTTCCTTAATGATTAGTGATGTTGAGCAGTTCTTGAGGTGTTTCTCAGACATCTCTAATTCCTCGCTTGTGAAGTCTCTGTTCAGTTCTTTGCTCCATCTATTGAGCGGGTCGTTTGTTTTCTTTTTTCTTTGTTTTTTGAGTAGTTTATATATTCTGGAAATCAATGCTTTGTCAGATGTATCTGCAGTGAAGGTTTCCTCCCACTCTGTGGGATTTCTCTTCACTTCCTTGATTGTTTCTTTTGATGTACAGAAGCTTTTGAGTTTGATGAGGTCCCATTTGTCAATTGTCGACCTTAATTCTTGTGCAGCTGCTGTCTGATTTAGGAAGTCTTTTCCTACGCCTATGTCTTGTAGTCTGCTGCCAACTTTTTCTTCTATCACCTTCAGAGTTTGGGGTTTCACGTTGAGGTCTTTAATCCATCTGGAGTTGACTTTTGTACAGGGTGAGAGGTAGGGGTTTAATTTCATTCTTCTACAAGTGGTGATCCAGTTTTGCCAACACCACTTGCTGAAGATGCTGTCTTTTCTCCATTGTGGTTTCTTGGCCCCCTTGTCAAATATGAGATGGCTGAAATTGTATGTGCTCAGATTTGGATCTTCGGTTTTGTTCCATTGGTCAACAGGTCTGTTTTTGTGCCAGTACCAGGCTGTTTTTATGACTATAGCCCTGTAGTATAGTTTAAAATCTGGTATAGAGATCCCTCCTGTGTAGCTCTTTTCACTCAGGATTGATTTGGCTATTCGGGGTCTTTTGTTTCTCCAAATGAATTTAAGAACTTTTGTTTCCAAGCCTGTGAAGAAACTCTTGGGGATTTTGATTGGGATTGCATTAAATCTATACAAGAGTTTTGGTAAAATGGACATTTTTACAATGTTAATTTTCCCAATCCATGAGCATGGGAGGTTTTTCCATCTTCTGAGGTCTTCTTCAATTTCTTTCTTTAAGGGTTTAAAATTTTTGTTGTAGAGGTCTTTGGTGTCTTTGGTTAGGTTTGTTCCTAGGTATCTTATTGTTTTTGAGGCTATTGTGAGTGGGAAGGTCTCTTTGAATTCTTTCTCCAGTTGCTTGTTCTTGGTGTAAAGAAAGGCCATTGATTTTCTAAGGTTAATTTTGTATCCTGCCACTTTGCTGAAGCTGTTAATCGTTTCTAGGAGTTTTCTGGTGGAGTTTTTTGCATCTCTTAAGTAAACAATCATATCATCAGCAAATAGGGATAGTTTGACTTCCTCTTTTCCAGTTAGTACTCCTTTAATATCCTTTTCTTGCCTTATTACTCTAGCAAGTGTTTCAAGCACTATATTGAAGAGGAGTGGTGATAGGGGGCAGCCTTGCCGAGTTCCTACCTTTAAAGGGAATGTTTCTGTCCAGTTTCTCCTAACCAAGCACCCCAGACGAGAAACTTGAATTTAACCAGAACCAAACTGAAAGTACTCTCTTACCCAAAAGACATGCCAGAAGAATGTATTTAGTCCATCTGGTGTTCTTTGGGGGATCCATGGTTGTGTGGTGGCATTAGCACCCATGTTAACATGCAAGTGTAGAGGTGGATGAAGGAATGGGTTTCTGAGAAGAATGGGATGAGGGGGGGAGCTGAGGGGAAGGGAGAATGTCAGAGAGAGCTTCCTGGGCTTCTCTTCAAGGGTATATTGGCAGTGGGGCAAATGAGTATCCCTAGCAGTGGGAGCTGAAGAGGTTTATTTTTGGAATTTTCATCTGGTTGGAAATCGGGTACACAGGGAAGGGCTATTTTATCCTCAATGTGTTTGTGACAGACCGAGTTATGTTCGCATAGAACATCCTCTGCTGAGGAGCCTTTATGGCTTGCAATTATGGTGAGGAGGTACCCCACAATAGCGGGGAAGGGAGTGGGAAGGTGAGTGCCAGGATGGAACTAGTACTGACAAAGACACGCTGACGATTGGCTCAATTTTCATGGGCCAGGTCGCTGACTCAGCTGTTGCCATGGTTAGATTCTAGGCCTGCCTCTGTCTCCCAAGGACTGGGATTAAAGGCGTGTGCCACCACACCCAGACTGAGTTTAATCCCAAGGACTGGAATTAATGTGTCTGCCACCACTGCTGGCCTGGAACTCACTCCACAGGCCAGGATGGCCTTGAACTCACAGAGATCCCCTGCCTCATGAGTGCTAGGATTAAAAGGTGTGTGTACGGGTTAAGCCAGTTCCACAGGTGAAGTGGTAAGCACTCTACAGTAAGTTGGTAGTTAAATTGGTTGTATTGAGTCTACAGAATGGCATTGCCCAGCTTATAACACTATATCTTACACACATTTCTCCTCCTCTTTAAGAATGCTGCCTGAGCTTTAGATGGGTGTTATAAATGTCCTGTTTAGGGCTGGACCCACAAACATCATTTATTCTCTAGTCTCTATATATTGAGTCTCTGCATTGGCTATCATTCACAATAAGGTCAGATATCTTGGAGCAAGGTTGGGAGGAGCTTTTTGTCTATGGACACATGTATAGATGATTAATTTGGAAAGCAGTTTGCTACCATACCAACTTAAGTGAATATCAGTGATTAGTTCCCTACCTGGGCCTACAGACACTGGAAACCTGGGTTAGATGTCCTTAAAGGACCAAGCATGGATCTCCAACCTCTATGGAGTTCACCTTAATTCAATTCATAGGATATGTCACTTCCACCAGAAAATTCAAGCTTCTGATTTACAAGGGTCATACCTTGTCTCATAAGGTGGATTTTTTTCTTCACAGTATTCGGAGCTGGGGAAAATTATATTGCTTGTCCTAGTTTGCTTACTATTGCTGTGATAAAACACTGACCAATTCAACTTGGAGAGGAAAGGATTTATTTGGCTTTTACTTCCATGACACAGTCTTTATGTAGAAATCATTGAGGAATGTATACTTGCTTCCCCTAGTCCACTGAGCCATACCTCTTAGAAGGTCAGTTTCACCTGGTCATGGATGGCACCACTCACAGTGGGCTGGTCCCTCAATCAATTATCAATTAAGAAAATGCTTATCAGATATGTCATTAGCCCAGTCTCATAGAGATAAATCCTCAATGGCCATTGCCTCTAGCTGTGTGAATCCGATTTGTCTCAAGTTGTCAGAAACTGTAAGAGACCAAATCCCTTACATGAATACTGAGGCATAATAAATATTGCACACTTGAGCCCAGCAGCAGAGAGACACAGATGGGGGGACCAGCACATGGACAGATGAGCAGTGGCACAGTGTGGACCCACTGGAAGCCATCACCCAGTGTCTTGGGTTCAAGCACCTAGGAGAATCCACACCCCTCATGCATGATTCGTTTGGGTGGAGCTGCCCATCCAGTGAAGCAGCAGTAGAACATAAAGGGGCTAACAGTGTATGGAGAGATCTCTGGTGGGCTGGTGGCCAATCAGGAAGCCAGGCCCCAGTGGTTTGGGTACAAGTACCCAGGAGAAACCACACCCATCTTGGGTGATTGGCATTGATGGAGCTTCCCTTCCAGCAAAGCAGCAGCAGATCCAGGGGGCATCAGTGCATGAATAGGTGAGCAGGGGCACGGAGGCCCCTCAGAAAGCTAGCCCCCAGTGGTGTGTGTTCAAACATCCAAGCAAAACTACACCCCTCCTGTGTGATCAGCGTGGGCAGAGTTTCCCAGCCAGCACAAAAGCAGCTGGACACAGAGGGGGTGCCATCTAGTGGAGAGGGGAGCAGTGGCTCATCAGCCCTTCAGCAAGCCAGCACCCAGCAGCTTGGGTTCCAGCACCCAGGTGAAACTACATCCCTCTTGGGTGATTGACATAGGCGCAGCATCCTTTCCAGCACAGCAGCAGTGGGATACGGATGGGGGAACCTATGTGAAGAGGTGAGTATTGGCCTGGCAGGCCCTCAGGAAGCCAGCCCCGGTTGGCTTGGGTTCAACACCTAGGCCAAAACAAACTCCTCCTGCATGTTTGGTGTGGGCAGAGTTTCCCAGCCAGCACAGCAGCAGCAGGATGCAGAGCAGTGGGGATGAGCACATGGAGATGTGAGCAGATGCCTAGCAGAGCCTTGGGAAGCTAGGCCCCAGCAGCTTAGGTTCAAGCATCCAGGCCAAACCACACCCATCCTGTGTGATCAGTATGGGCGGGTGGAGCTTCCCTTCCAGCACAGCAGCAGTGGAACTCAGAGGGGGCACCAGTGTGTGGAGAGATTAGCCAGACTCGGTGGCCCCTTGGGAAGCCAGCCCCCAGTGGCTTATTTTCAAGCACCCAGTAGAATCCATGTTGTTGTTCAATGTCTTTGAATCACGTGTGAACACATTCCACACGCTGTCCTTCCCTTCTTGGCTCAGGTCCAGGACTTGTCTCCTGCCTGCATGCCAACAGTCTCTAGGTTTTGCTGCCGCAAGAAGGGGTGAGGGAAAACCACAGGAGATCACTCACACACTTGGAGAGCTGGGGAGAATAGGAACTCCATTTTCTCTCAGGGAGGTCTATATATTTGAAGGCTTCTGTGCTCTGGGCAAGGAAGTGGGGCACAGGCAGAAGGGGGGACTGGTGAGCCACCTTGGTTCTAATCAGGGGGCTGCAGATCTCTTGTTTGTGCATCAGGTAACTAAAGGTGTGACATTTTGCTCAATGCCTCAAGGGAAGGGGCCTGGACCATTGCAGAGATAGGGTGAAGCAAGAATCATTATAATATCCTGAATCTTCCTGCTACAGACAACTCTGAATGTGCACAGAGTTGTCAGATTCCTGGAGATCTTCTGGGACAGGTCTTACAAATTCTCGCTTCAAGCCCCACACAAAGTTCATTCCCACAACCCATCATTTGTTTTTTAATTAAAATGGAGCAGTAATGACAAAGTCCTCTAGGGAGTCCCCTGAGATAGCCTGGTATTGGACTAGAACATTCTTGGCCGTGACCTCAGTGAGTGTATTGATTTGGTTTTTGATAAACCGGAGGACACAGGGTGCGATAGTCAGGAGGACTCCTAGGATGAAAATGGGTTGCAGTAAGGGAAGTAGCCAGGTGGTCAGGGGTTTGGAAAACCATGGGACAGAAACTTATGGGGAGTTTGTATCACGGAGTTTGTTCCTGAGGTATTTTAAGGTTTTAACATTTTGCTCAACAATACCAGACTCATTTAAATAAAAACAGTATTCCTCCCCTGGGAACACGCAAGTTCCCCCATTTACTGCAGTTAATAAGTCCAGGGCTTCCCGGTTCTGCATGACCACCTTGGCCAGAGAATTTATCTGTCTCTGGAGCAATTCAAGACTATTTGTTTTGGACACCATTGCCTCATCAAGCTTATTTTGGAAGTCAACTTCCATGCTGTAAACCCTCGCTAGGGCTGCAGTTCCCATCACTGCCATAGAGAAAATGATTCTTAGGCTGCCCAGAAGTGGAATGAATATCTCCCTCTTTTGATGGTCTGGGTCTAGTCTCAGCATCTAAGCGACGTCCTCCTTCTCATAAAAGAAGAGCTGGGGAGTGATAATTATGGGCAAACAATTTCCAGAACCAGTAGCATTTGCACAGAGGGATGCAGTGTCATCACACCAGAGGAAAAAAATGGGGATTTGACACACAGAGTCCTGTCGAGAGGAACACTAAGGAGGCTTCTGGGGTCTGGGGCTGCCGCAGCTTTCACTGAACAAATAGGAAGTGTAGTGAGTTGGTCGAAGAGAGAAAAACTGTGAAACACTAACTCTGATTCCATGGGGGCAGATTCCTGAAAGGAGGCGTTAGAAGGAACAGTAGTGAAAAGAGGGCATGTAAAGGATGCACAGAAAAAACATTGGGAGACATTAGGGTGGGTGGTGTAATTGAGATCTCTGGCGTATTCAATGTACTAGAACCATGTTATAGTGAACCACAGCTTTCCTTCCATTTGGGATTCCTGTAACAGAATGTGGGATTGAGTGAAGATGGGTTGAGGAGCTAGAACAAGCTGGTGAGAGATATGGATATCTGCTGCAGGGTACCAGGCATTGCTGCAAGGGTAGCATTTTTCCTGTACTTCAGCTCTACAGCAGTCACTCCAGGGATCCTGTATATTAATTTTAAACTGGTTATTTTGGATTTGAAACAGGCTTCTTGGGCTGCGAACACTCTCCAACCTGCAAGTCCAGAATCTACAACCATCATAAGTATCAGTTTCCTGCAAATACTGTCCTTTGTTAAGATGGGCGAAGCAGATAAAGGGTGCCTGAGAAGTATTGGTGGAATTGGGAAACATGGTTATTGTGATTGCCTTGCTGCAGCCTTGCAAAGGACAGTCACTGGTTCCAATTACCTGATTTCTTTCTTCCCAAGTTTCTCTGACAAAGGACCCATGAATCTGACATTTCTGGCTGGAATCCAAATGGGTCTCCGACAATCCTGTGGGAAGATGGAAGCAAAGCCCCTCCCAGTTGTTAATAGTGGATCAGGTCCTTTCCACTGATCTAGGGGTCTTTCCATCTGTTAAGTGTTTGAGAAATCATGCTTGGTGTCTGCCAATGTTTGACTATGGCTGGACACTTTGAATCTCCATAATGTTAAATAGGATTAGATTTGCCAATGCCATGGCCAGCTGGATGTTAGGAGGGTATTTCACCACTTTTTGTTTTAATAGCTGATTTTTTAGGACCTGATGGGTCTGTTCTATGATGTTTTGTCCCTGTGGGTTATGAGGGATACCTGTATGATGTGCAATATTACATAATTGACAAAATGATTTTAAGCAAGAGCTAGCACACACTGGCCCATTGTCCGTTTTAATTTGTTTGGGGATGCCTATGGAAGCAAAGGTAGAAAATAGGTGGCAGTGAGGTCCTTGGCTTTCTCTCCTGTATGAGCAGTATTCCAAATGAATTTGGAATAAGTGCCCATGGCGACAAATACATACTTTTGTTTTCGAAAAGAAACTATGTGTGCAATGTCAGTTTGAGTCTCCTAGGATTAATTCCCAAAACCTGTAGCACAGGTGTTTTAATTAGAGCAGAACAGGAGGAACAAGTTACTGAGAAAGCAAACTGCTTGCAATCCTCAGCATGGAAGGGAATTGAAAAGAGAATCTTTGATATCTAAGGCTAGCAGAGGGGAGTTAGCTGAGATAGCAGAAGCAAGGAGGAGACCCCTCTGCGGAGACCCCATATATGCATAGTTCTGTTTCTGTCTCCCAGGTCTTGTAAGAGACGACAACCTCCTGTTGCCTTTTTTATGACAAACAGGGGTGTTCCAGGGACTGTGAGATGGACGGGTGTGTCCCAATGAAAATTGTTCCTTGAGTAAGTCTTGGAGAGATTGTAATTTCTCCCCTGGTAAGGGCCACTGCTCGATCCAGACTGGATCATCTGATTTCCAGTCTAGACCAGGGGAAGCATATTCTGTGGTGACCCTCAGCATTGGGGGTGCTTCTTGCTGAGATGACAGAGGCATTTTCCCCCAGTTAAATGGTCTGTCTGGGCATGGTTGCTCTCATTTGGAATGGCAATAACCACATCCAAAGCCTCCAAAATATCTCGCCCAAGCAGATTGATATTAGTGGGTGCTATTAATGGGTGAATCTGAGCCATGTTTCCATCAGGGTCTTCCCAGGTATAAACATTTTTAGTTATGTAAGACTATGAGGGCCCTCCTATTCCTAGAAGTTTAGGTCCTGGGAGAAAGGGCCAGTCAGGGGGTATTTCTTCTTGTTTTATAATGGTTTTGTCTGCCCCTGTATCTATCAAGCATTTAAAAGACCTCCCCCCATGCCTTTAATCCTAGTACTTGGGAGGCAGAGGCAGGCGGATCTCTGTAAGTTCAAGGCCAGCCTGGTTTACAGAGTGACTTCCAGGACAGCCAGAGCTAAAGGGAGACCCTGTCTCAAAAGACCAAAAAAAAAAAAAAAAAAAAAAAGACCTCCCCCCAATTTTAATCGTCAGTGCAGGATGTGAGCCTTCTGAAATAGGCGCTGCCCAGAGGGCCTGTACTGACTCTTTTTCCCCTTCGTTCCCCTGGGCTAGAGGCTGCCTGCCTAGGAGTTTAAAGGTAGCAGGGTTTTTTTTTCCATCTTTATCATAGTTTGAGCTGCAATCTTTACTCCAATGATATCCTTTTTACACCCGCCTAGGAGTTTAAAGGTGGCAGTTTTTTTCTATCTTTACCATAGTTTGAGCGGCAATCTTTCCTCCATTCAAAAGACCCTGTGGGAGAGCCTGGTACTCTCAGGCACTGTCTTTTCCAATGACCTCTGTCTCCACAGTCAAAACATTTCTCATTTGTGGTGACAGTGGCCACAAAGGCTTGAGCTAGGTAATTAACTTTGTGGGAGGCTGTGCCCATGTCCTGAGTTGCCACTATCCATCTGTCATAATGGTCATCTTTTAAGCCCTGGCACGCTTTCTTGCATTCTAATTTCATTCCCTCCCAAACAATATTTTTAAGGAGTATTTCTCTGGCTGCAGTGTTGGGGATCTTTCTCTCTAGGCTGCTTTTAGTTCTTAAGATAAAGTCAGACAGGGTTTCCTCAGGATTTTGCCTAGGAAATAATAAGGAGGAACTGGCCTAGGATTCAGCTGGTGGTGTAATTTGATCCCAGGCCTGTAGGGCACAAAGGCAGACCTGGTCAAAGTACTCTGGGGCCAGTCCAGCCTGCTGTGTTCCTGTGCTAAAATCTCCTTCTCCAAAGAGCTGTTTGTAACCCCAGTCTTTATTAGGTTGTCCTTGATTTCTCTGAACCTGTAGGAGACATTCATCTTTGTACAATGCTTCCCATTGTAAAAATAATGGTCCTAGAAGTGAAGATCTACATATATCTCTCCAGCCTGGGGAGTGTTAAGAGAAGTAGAAAAGCTCTGGAAAATGGACTTTGTCCATGGTGCTTGGACACCATCCTCTCTGACTGCTTGCCTGAGTTCTTTCAACTCACTTGCCTGGTATGGGTACCAATTTAGAGGATGACACCGAATCAGAGCTACATTAATGAAGAACACCTGTAATTGAAGATCTGGGTTGCCCCAAACCTTGCACAGTTTTTCTGTAGCAGAGAGGGAAGAAGTTGAAGATGAAGGTATTCCTGGCCCCTTGAGAGGGAGTGGCTGATAATTAGGGGAAAGGTTAAGGCTAGCAGCTTGGATGTTTTGATTATCCTGTCCTATTTTTACTGGGACTGGAGCTAGGGGGCTTTCAAGGGGAATTGTACTGGGGTTCTCGAGGGGAATTTTAGCAGGATCTTGGGAGGCTTGCCTCTCTTATCTGGTGAGTTTGTCTTGCTTCTGTGATCAACCTTTCGGATCCCAGCGTGTACTGAGACAGGCAGATCTCCTGGAATCCATTCGGGCCTTCAGCACTAGATTGGGACTACTGAGACATCCAGCCTTGCAGACTGAGCAGTTCCCTGGATTCTTGGACTTTCCAGTGTGGTGCAGCTACTGTTGGACTCTTTGAACTCTCTCACATGAGCAAATCAATAAATTGTACATAGCTATATATTAGTCCTGTTGCTTCTGTTTCTTTAGAGAAGCCTGACTAATACAGTGGTGGATTACAAAACCACGTGGTCTAGGGACCTGTGAATTTTAGAAATGAAAAGAATTCTAAACAGCTCTAAGATTGTTTAAGACCTTTTCTATTAATAAATTTTAGAATTGTGTATGCTATTTAATTGATTGATTTTGAAATCCCTAGGACTTGTTAATTGATCAATTGTGCACAACTCGTTTAAAGATGTTTGGGGTACCCATGTAGCAATTTTAGAAAAACATGTTTGAGATGGAATTAGAATGTCCATTTTAAAAGATATTATCTCGAGATAAGAATTGATGTGCAAGGATCAGTACAATTATCTTAATTCTGAACAAGTATCATGAGAAAGAACACAGTAAAGTTTAAAAGTACATTTTCTCTGTATATTTCTTGAAAAAGCTGAAAAAAGAAAACCTGTAATCATACTATGTTCAGCGACAGACGTGAAGTACCCTGGGAAATGTAGTCTTTTGGTCTTTAAGAAAAGGAAATAAAAAGTGCCCATGACAGGAAGTTGTCATGACTGTGACAGGCCCAAGGAATTCTTGGAAAATGTAGTTCTGCTCTAAACTGGCGCAAATTGCTTTTTCTTTTCTGAGAAATGATTTTGGTTATAAATATTTGCAGCTCCAAGTTGGGGTGACATTAACAGAATGGAAAGTGGCTGAGAGTGAGAGGGAGGGGTGGGGCTGTGACACAGGCTGAGTGGGCAGCACCGCATGTGCAGCGGTGCAGGGCTGAGCGAGGATTCATTTCTGCATTCATCTGGTTCACTGTGCAACTTCACACAGGCCCCACTGGCTACCAGCCCAATGCTCTGACTCCTCCTTGTGCCTGGGGCATGCTGCAGGCTCCTCTGCCTGCTTGGACTGCAACGGAGCTGCTGCCACTGCCGTTTGGATGTTTTGATTAATCTGTTTTTTGCCATTGGGTCTTTTGGCATGCCTGTTTGTTTGCCATGATAAAGAAAGGCAGGAAATGCTAGGGGTTAGGGATAAAGATAGTTCAAAGACTTAACTCACAGGAAAAGATAATTGTTTTCCCATGGAGCTGTGCCAACCTGGCCGTATAGAGGAGAGAAATTGAAAGCAGATTAAAAAGATTAATTTCTTGTGAAAAAAGAATTTTTTCCATGGAAATAGGCCAAGCCTGGCCGCTACCATGAATTCTACATCAGGGGGGGAGTACTTCTCCTCTTTTTAGGGCAAAACCCTCTGAGATTTTCCTCTCACATGGGAGGAAAAAGGGCTGAGAGAAACAGCCCATGGGAATACCTTTTTCCTTCTTCCTTCTGTTGGTGGAGTGTCCAAGCCACACGTTCTGGGCTCTAGCTGTAGGAGTTTAATAATCATCTGAATAGCCCTTTAGTCATGCATGGCCTAAATCCACATGCTGTTCTTCCCTTCTTGCCTTTGCCGAGGCTGTCTCCTGTCTGCAGACAGACAATCTCTTGGCTTAGCTCTGGCAAGGAAGGGGGAGGGGACCATGGGATAGTTACCTGATGGAATAGAAGGACAAGGAAAGATAAGGACAGACATACATACAGACACGGTCTCCAAAAAAGCCCGGGAGAATAGAGTCTCTATTTATGCCAGCAGTGTGCTTATATACCAAAAGTTACTGTGCTCTGGGCAAGGAAGTGGGGGCAGTTGGAAGGGAGGGGCGAGTCACCTTGGCTCTAATCAGGGGGCTGCAGAGCTCCTGTTTGTGCAACAAGTAACTAGAGTTGTGACATTTTGCTCAATGCCTCAAGGGAAGGAGATATCAGGTCTTGGAACTTTGCAAAGATAGACAAAACAAGAAAACATTGTAATATCTCCAGCCTTCCAGAGCTACAGATAACACACAGAGACAACTGAAGGCCTACAGAGATATTAGATAACCCTCCTTGGACGTCTTACATAACAGGTCTTACAAGTTCTTGCCTCAAGCCATGCAAAGTTTCATTCCTACAAAGAATCTCTTGTTTAAAGTAGAACAACTCTTCCTCACCAAGCAGTGATCAGCTGCCAATAGTCTTCTGGCTAAGGTTAGGGCCTGCTGCCCCTTTCCCTAGTTTTATGCTGAAGGTACTATGTAAGCATCTAAGGGAGAAAATTAATCAGTGTTCCAACCCCAGTTTTGAAGCCTAATAACCACAATAATGACCAGCACAAATAACTATAGAGGCACAGTAGTGGTATGTTTATATAGAGGGTAATAAACAGCTTTCAAATTAAAAGGCCTTCCTTTTAATTATAATAAGTCTCCTTCATCTGACCTGCTAAGAGTTACACAGACTTGGACAAATCTTACCTGGGGTTATGACCCATCAGCACCTACTTTTGGTTTAAATTGACCAATCCAAAAATTAGGTGGGAGAAAACAACTAAAAGCTTTAAAAACCCAGGCCCTCCCAGTAGGATTTGAAATTGTGATTTCTGGGTCCACTCTCCACCTATGGAGATCTTCTTGGGCAAGAGATTTTGTGTTTTGTGTATGTTTGCCTCCATATTTGCCTATTGTTCTCTGATGGTCCAATTTTTCCTGGATTTTAATTCTTTATTTGGCTGAATAAATGAATACAACCCTTAGATAGTGGCCATTGTAGACCACTAGGCTGATAATAGACCTTATCAAAACTAATACTACTCTCTTCTTGTCATAACATACAAACGTATCACTATAAGTCATACCTTTTTAATTTTTTCCAAGGTCTCAGGTTAGTATCACAATATAAGACACAATAAAAAATTTAAAACTCCAGGATTCTTTTTTAAATTCTGATTTGAAATTCAAGTTCCTTTTTTTAAAAAATGCAAAGGCTCTTCAGCGGTTAAGAGCACCAACTCCTCTTGCAGAGGACCAGGTTCAATTCCCAGCATCCACATGATGGCTAAGAACTGTCTTTAACTCCAGTTCCTGGGGAATCTGATGCCCTCTTCTGACCTCTTTGGCATTGCACAACACAGGTGCACTAACCTACATGCAGACAGTATAGTCATACACATAAATAAACCCAAAGCCTCTTAAGTTTGGGCCTCTATAATAAAAATAAGTTGCATGTATTATTATTGTTATTGTTATTATTATTATTATTATTATTATTATTATTATCTTGGTCTTTTTGAGACATGGTTTTCCTTTAGTTTTAGTTGGTCTGGAGCTTGCTATGTAGACCAGGGGGGCCTCTGCCTCTGGAGTGCTGGGATTTTAGGCATGTACCACTATGTCTAGCGTATGCTTTATTATTTTAAAAGGGATGAACTATGGCATAAAAACCATCATACTTAAGCAAATCCAAATTTTAGCCATGTAGCTCCAAGTATTTTATATCAATATATAACATCTAAGGCTCACATATGACCTTTTGGAGTGAGAAACCCACTTCTCTAGTTTTACAACCTTCTCGCATAGCTTGCGTTATAGGCTCAGGGCAACTGTACTCCATACCTGGCACTGTACTTGGTAGTCATCTTATGTTCCTGTTATCTCCCAGTATGCTGGGATGTTTACTGAAACTTAGATGCAGAACCTTCACCAACAGCCTCCCCTGAGTGGCATCTTATCACAAATACCCTCAGCTTCTTTCCATGATCGCTTCAATCTTAGGGTCTCCACTGAAACTACGGTTACACCTTCAACTGAAGTCACTTCTGATCTCTCACAGTTTCAAGACTCAAATAGTAGCCATGACTTCATGTTTGCAAAACCAGTGATCTGTAGAAGACACTTAGTCATTACCAACTTGAGAAATGTAGCTTGGGATGCAGCATTGATCCCCTCTGGACCACAACTTCTGTGTGCTGGCCTTGAGGAAATATTCCTCCAGTAGATTTTTACCTTAGTAATGTTTTTGTCTTATTAATCACAGCTGGTTTTACACATCCAGCAAATCACCTTTCATTGTCCCATTAAAACAAAGTTTTCAATTCAGATTCTTAGTTCAAGACATAAAATGAATAGCACTGTTGGAGTTTTTGAGGGATTCTCAAACTTCCTTCTGAAACTCCATAAACAAAGTCTCTGTTTTTTATAGTTCTCTCGGCATTCTTATCTTCTAATTTCCTACAGCACTGCATATTGTGCACTGAGTATTCAATGACTATTCCAGCTCAAAGTTCCAAACACTTCCACAACCTTCCCAAAGAACAACACTGACAGGTCCGTCAAATAATATCCCACTTTCTGGGACAAATAAGATCCCACTCTCTGGGACCAATTTATCTTTTAGTTTGCTGTCATTCCTGTGATAACAAACTCTGACTGAAAATATGTACATTGGTAGTATTTGTTTCACCTTACAACTCCCTGTTCACAGTTATCATGGAAGGAATTCACAGCAGGATTTCAAGACAGAAAATCAAAGACATGAAATGAAAGACACCACCATGGAGGAATGATGCTTACCTGCTTGCTTCTCTTGTCATGCTCAGCTCTCCCTCTTAAAAACTCCAGGCCCATGTGCCCAGGAATGGTATCAAAAACAGTGGGTTGGTTTTTCCTAAATTAATTTTCAATTAACAAAACACCTTAGAGCTCTTTTTCCACATGTCTCATCGCTCCTGCTTCTGTTCTCCCTGGTGACTTACCATGCCCACCCCTCCCCTTTTTGACATTGCCAGTGCTAGGCTTAGTTGCACCCAGTCCTGATCTTGAGGAGACTGATAAGTTAGCCACACACCTCCACCATCTCCACACTCCTAGGACTTGAATTCAATTGAAACAGAGACCATGGAGGAATGCTACTTATTGGATTGATTTTTTCACTCATATTTGGCTACATTTCTTTTACAACAAAGATCTTTTATCTAAGGTTGCTACTACCACAGTGAGCTTGGCCCTACTGAATCAGGTACGAATCAAGAAAATGATTTGCAGACAGGCCCACAAGGCCAATCCAATGAAAAAGATTCCTCAAAGAGGGTTCCTCTTTCCAGGGGTGCAACATTAATAATCTAGATTTGGGGCTGGAGAGATGGCCTAGCTGATAAAATCACCAACGGCTCTTTCAGAGGACGCCAGTTCAATCCCCAGCACCCACATGGTAGCTGAAAACTGTCTTTAACTCCAGTTCCAGGGGGATCTGAAACCCTCTTCTGACCTCTGCAGCATTGCATGACACTGGTGCACAAACCTACATGCAGACAGTACACTCATCCACATAAAAACTAAATAAAAAAACCAATCTAGATTAGACATCACAGAATTAAACCGTGGATTTATATTTAGTTGAATTTGTTTCATGACTGTAGGGTGTCGCATTTACTCTCAGGGTGTTCCATGTGGAAAACATGTGCAGGAAAGCACAGCACATAGACACATGTTAAGGTGTCCAAAATACAGAGAGTGATTTATTCCAAAATGTCTGGCTTATATAGACAGCATGACTCAACTTCCAGGGCCAAACCCTAAACCTTTTTGTCATGACATCCCACCCCATGGGGGTGGCCAGGGAGGTCCCATTGGTTTAGAAAGCTACCCATCTTAACTAAATTTTCCCACATGCCACCCTTTAATTTATTTTTCTGAGAGGCAGGTGAGCCTATGGGAGAGGCTAACAACACAATGGAACCTGAGTTCCAGGCTGGGGGTGGGGAAGGGGCAGGTCAGAACTGAAACTTTATTTTTACAATAAGGCCAATTAATATCCAAAAATATCCCATCTATGAAGTGAACCAATTGTCAAGCATAAGCAATGAATGTAAGTAGCATTCACATAAAACCAATTAGCAAGTATCTATGTCCATATTTTGAACAACCCAAGGTTCCCATAGTCCAATTGGAGAAGCTTGCATGCACAAGCATGTTGATCAAATAAGAGTGCAGTCTATGTTGCTATAGTCTCACAATACACCCCAATCTCCACAGCCCTTACATTCTATCATGCCTCCTCATCCTTGGGTTGTTCCCTAGGCTTTGGGAAGGGGGCACAAGTGAGTGAGAAGCAAAACAGTCTATTTTCTCTGGAGATGTCATTTTGTACTCCTATCTCTTCAGGTTGTTTCCCTTCATGTGTTGACAGTTTATCCAAAGGTACCTTCTTTTAAATATTTTTTTAAATTTTATTTATTTCTGTATGTGTAGGAATGTACTGTCTACATGCAGGTTTGTGAACCCATGTCGTGCAATGCCACGGAGGTCAGAAGAGGATGTTGAATTCCCCTGGAACTGGAGTTCTCCTGGTATCGGAGTTTCAGATGGTTCTCGGCTGCCATGTGGGTGCTGGGGATCGAACCCGGGTCCTCTGTAAGAGCGGTCAGTGCTCTTAACCACTAGGCCATCTCTCCAGCCCCCAAAAGGTACCTTTTTAATACTATTAACAAAGCACAAGCAATTAGATGTACACGCATTTAAACAGTACTAATTATTATGGCAAGCTACGCTGTGAGCATAGACACAGATGCTTGGATGGTATGCTAATCCGCAAACTGTGGTTTCTCTATAAAGGGTGACAAGTTCTTATTGTGGCTTATAACATCTCCTAACCATTAGAGAATGTAAGCTTATGGCATCAGCCATGAGTTATTCCTCCAAGGAGAGAGCTTATAGCTGATTAGATTTGAGATACACAGACATATGGCTGCCACTGCCTGCACAATATCTCCAGGCAGTTGAGGTGTAGCTGATACTGATGGAGGAGTCTTGCTTGACTCAAGGAGACCAATATTTTCCTCATTGCTTTAGTGGCCTTTGGTAACGCTCTTTGGGATTCCGGAGACCACTGTACACTTGCAAGTGTGGTCTCAATAAATCTTTCCCACGCTTACACCAGGTCTTCAGCAACAGGGCCTAACCACCACTCTTCTCACAGGTATCCCATCTCACAGGCAAAAGTCTTTACTTTTTGAGGGCTTGGATCTGCTAGCCAATATCGCCTTGACAGAATAACCCATTGCTGATACCAGAGCTCTCCTGTATTAATATATTTTGTTTAAGTACACAGTTTTTAAAGACTTTAGTATTATAATTGGCTTTGAATAGAGAATTTTCTTTTCATAGTTCTTATGTCTATTAGTTGATTAAATAAAGCAGTTATACCTATTCTATGAGAAATTACTACTGTAACAGTTGGCTCTCATTTACAGCTAGGGAATGACATCATTACCATCATGTTTTTCTTTTTTCTATAAAAAGGAGAGGTAGGAAGTTTTCTCATATTAAAACTTTGCAGCACCTGAAAAACAAGTTTTATTAGGACACAGTGTAAACAGTTATTTTAAATAGAATTCAGAGAGATGCTTGGTGTCTGCAGCTCAGGCATTCTGAGGTTTTTCTTCCTTTTAATGTTCAGATGGGCCAGCTTCTCTGCTGGTATTTCTTGGTCCATCCTGCACAGCCCAAATTCGTACCTTTTTCCAGGCATTTAGGTTGGTGTTTTTACCTGTTCAAACATACAAATCTTTTCTCATTGTTAGTTTTAAGATTTCAAAATTGAAAATATATCAAAAGCTTTGGAATATAGAGTTTTCTATTTGTATCCCAGAGGGAGTACTCCACCACCTCCTGCTTTTATAAAATTTTTATATTTTGACCTATAGGTGTTTAAAATCAGTTGTATTACACATACCTATAGACAGGAACCAAGGTGTAAATTTTCATTAAATTAACCCAAGCTGTTTATCATTGACTGTATGCTATTAATTTTGGAAGTAAACTTAATTCCTTTTGTTAAATTATCCTACAGGTAAAAGAAAAGTTTACAAGGTTATACTGTACAACATAGAAAAATATAGAGAACATTTCTTTACCCTAACTCAAAGTTATTGTTGGAAATTTAATACAAATTATAAATAAAACAATTATCATTTCATATTCCCAATTAGTTCAAATGTCTTACTATTTTTATTAAAACTTTTAACCAAATTTAACTAATATAGACATTTTTACTAAGTCTTAAAATATCCTATAATATGTAGGCAAAGCTTGGGCAAAGTTGAATACCTGCGAAATAAATTTTGACCAAATATACACTTTGTTCTTTAAAATTATATGACTAAGATATGACTCCAGGAAAATCAAGTCCTTTAACTTATGTTGTTTATTTGTATTTCTGTAAAAATCTCTACTGATATACCTCCATATATAAATGTCTGTTATTTTTGTATATGCCATTTTAAACTGTAAACCTTACAGAGTTGATTTTAATGACCACCTTCTTCCAAGCTCTTGGAAATGCCTTCTCCAGGCCTGGCACGAAACTCTGCTTTAAAGATCTTTCAATATCTAGGTCTTATTAATTTTTTTATAGTTCTTATGCCCATTAATTAATTAAACACTGGCTATATATGCCCCATGAAAAATTGTTACCATAGCAGTTGGCTCTTTTGTAGTTAACGAACAATTCCATTACCATCATAATTTGTTTTCTTTCATCAGAGCTTCTCTTACTATGAACAGGTAGAGCATGGTCCTGCTAAGGGAAAGGGTCCCACGGCCATGATGAAACTCTGGGTGGTCATCTATGGAGCTGCTGCACTGACAGGAGTGGGAGCAGCCTGCCATCTGCTGTCACCAGCTGGGAATCCAAGTAGCCAGTCCATCACTGGAGATTCAGTCCTCAGGCCACTGAGCCATGCCCATCGTGGTGCCCCTGATGATCCAGGTACAAATTAATTACTGGAAATTCACTGAACAATAGAGCCAGACCTCATTCAAATGTACTCTTCATTTCCCCCACCACTAGGCAATGGAGCCAAGGATGATGATGAACATGAATTTGGGAAATTTGGTGGGTTTTCAGAAGTTAGCTCTTGAGGTGAAGGGTTTGTTGATTTTTTTTTTCTATTTTCGAGACAGGGTCTCCTGGAAGCCTCAGCTGTCCTGGAACTCACTCTGTAGACCAGGCTGACCTTGAACTCACAAAGATCCACCTCTGCCTCCTGAGTGCTAGGATTAAAGATGTGTGTCACCACGCCTGGCTACTTTTTTATTTTTTATTTTTTGGTTTGTTGATTTTGATACACCAGATTATACTAAACCCAAGGAAGATGTTGTACCTTCAAAACATTTTATGCCAATTCATGATTATTCAGAAAAGGGACAGACTTCCAAGCTTTAAGTCCATTAAAATTGTAATGATAAGGTTATCACTGCTGAACTTTCTACTCTTGTGAAAGGGCAGACTGATGTTCTTTCTACCACTAGCAAAGAAAGTTAGAGAACAGCAATGGTGAATAGCCTCCTGGTTTGGAAATTCTAACAAATGGGTTTGTAGGTTCAGAAACTATAAATCTTCAGGGAACAGATGATTTGGACAATGTAGCTGATTCAAAGGGATGGAAGCCTCTTAGTACTCAATGGCACTGAGTGTAGTTTTGATTCTGCACCTAGTCCTGCTGAGGAGTTTGAAGATTTTGTTGCATTTTCCCAAAAGGAAAGGCAACAAGTAGAAGAAGTAGAATGTGCCATATTAAATGATGGCAATTCAATAACCATCCTGTAAAACAGCAAAATTAACAGTAAATGAACTGAGTTCTGTGAAACTGTCTTTGGGTAGAAACTTTGATGATAAAGGAGACACTGATGGAGAATATCAGGTCTGTGTTTCAGAAACCCATGGTGAAACTGACAGAGGCTTCCATGTTGAGGAACAAGGCCTTCAAACCGTGCAACAGGAAGAATTTTTAAACCCAAGTAAGTATTCAGTCTGAGGCTTGGAGCTTAGTAGACTCAACTGATAATGCAGAAACCATTTGGAGAGAGCAGTGTACAACTAAGGAAAATGATCAGCTGATCTTACTCCAACTGGAGATTCGAATGCTTTTGAGGATGGACAGAAAGATAGTTGTTCTTGGGCTGCTTTTGGAGACCAGCAAGCTTCTGAATCTCATCATTGAAAGGAAGTCTGACAGTCACATAGGACAGATGAAAATATTCATATTCTGGGTGCCCTTAAGATGAGCAGTGTTGGGGCTGGAGAGATGGCCTAGTGGTTAAGAGCACCAACTGCTCTTGCAGGGGACTCAGGATCGATCCAGAGCACCCATATGGTGGCTGAAAACCGTCTTTAAATCCAGTTCCAGGGGAGTCTGACACCCTTTTTTGACCTCCACGGCATTGCACGACATGGGTGCACAAACCTACATGCAGACAGTACATTCATACACATGCGAAAATAAATAAAAAAATTATTTAGAGATGAGCAGTGTTACTTTAGTAGCTTCCAAAGAGAAACTTACTATTGGACATATACAGGAACCAGCCACTTCAATTTAGACAGCTTTACTAAACCGCCTGGAGTGAATTTTCTAAGCATGTTTTCCTTCCATATTTGTCTCTGTTGTAGAAGAGTAAGTTACTTCCCTGAAGCACTTGCTGGAAACAAACACCTTGCCAATAAAAACAAGAGAGGCCTTAGCTAAAAGTGGTGAATTGCTAGATGTGTGGAGAACTGCAGGATATCCATGATGCACATGGCTTGTGATATCAGTGGGGCAGCTCCCATAGCAACAAGAAACGTTTGTGCTCCTTGTGAATAGACACTCAAATAGACACTCTAAATATTCTGTTCACCAGCAGTAAAAAACAACCTGTTATTGTACCCATGTATGCAGCAGGATTGGTTATGTTAGAACCCACCAAGGAACCCTTGAAACTACTATCTGCTGTAGAAAAATTGCTTCCACTGGTCAGACAAACACCTTGACAACAGAGATGACCATATGTACATTTAATCAGTTCCCAGGAGTCTCTACCACCTGTCCAGTTTGACAGGAGTAGCAGTGGCCTTACTCACCCCTTAAATGGTGTGGATCCAGAGTTACATGAATTAACCTCAACCTCAAGACTCAAGGTGACTGATGCATTTGCAAAACTCATGTCCACAGCGGAGATGATAAACACAGGTACCAGGAATCTGAAAAGAGAAGAGCACCTGAGTTCAGAAGCCCTCCAGGTGATCACCAGCCTTCCTGACCTGTCTTTCATGCATGCCAAGGTGTTGATGTTTCCAGCCACATTAATGCCTCCTACAAGCTCCCAGGAGGAGGCAGACTGACATTGTTGAAGTGGACAACTTCAAATAATTTCTCTCCATCCCTTCCTTACCCGTAAAAGCATACCTGCTGTAATTTAAAAAAAAATCAAGGGGGCAGAGCTACCTGTGCTCCACACAGCACAAGAACAGGATGTGTGTGCCCTGCTGGGTGAGCAGGCTTCACACATGTCCTTCAGAATGCCAACTTACAAATGAATAGGTGAGGGCTGGCTTTCTGTGGACTTTGGGCACCACTGTGCCCCGTAGAGGCCTGGTATTCCCCTGGACATTCCAACCTTCTGGCCCAAGTGTGGTATGGGGGCAGAGCTACCTGTGCTCCACACAAGACCAGCATGAGCCCCACTAGGTGAGCGGACTTCACCCGTGTCCTGCAGAACATGAACCTGCAAAAGACCAGCCTAGGGAATTGGTGGTGCAGAGGATCTAGCTGTGAAGCCAACGTTGAGACATCAGAACCCAAAAAAACAAATAAACAAATGAATCCACATGCCAAAGACACACACACACACACAAAAAAAAATCCCAAAATGGGAAAAGCTCATAAGTCTACACCAAACTCTACCAACCCTACAGAAGATGCCGACAATGAGATCTCCCTGGAAAGAAACCAAGACACAGACTTTAGAAAAACAATTGTGGACATATTCAAACAAATTAGAGAACTAAGGAAAGAGAATGAAAAACTCAAGAAGTACCAATAGGGTGATAATGATAATCATTGGAAAGAACTAAGGGGAGAGCTTGAAAAACTCAAGAAGGACCTCGAGGGAGAAAATGACAAACGTTGGAAAGAACTGAAGGGGAAAAATGACAAACTCCAGAAGGAAGTGGAAATGTTGAAAAGATCCCAGGCCGAAAGGGAAAAAGAAAGTGACAACGAAGCAAGGACCTACAAGATGAGAATGACAGGCTCAATCAAGAAGGAAGTAGAAACACTAAAGAAATCACAGGACGAAATGAAAAAGGAAATTGAACATTTATCCAATCAACAGGAAAGGATGGGAAAAAGCATCAGAAGCAGAATGGAAGAAGCAGAAAAAAGAATATCAGACACACAGGATAACATGGTTCAACCAGAATGCACAAGTAAAGATTATGAAAAATTAAAAAAAAAAACCACAAGAGTGGAACAACCAAGAAATGTGGGACACTATGAAAAAACCAAACCTCCACATCATAGGGATAGAGGAAGGAGAAGAATCCCAAGACAACAGTATTGACCAGATCTTCAAAAGGATAATAGAAGAAAATGTCCTCAAAGTGAAAAAAGACAAACCCATACGAATACAAGAAGCACATAGAACACCAAACAGACAAGAACAGAAAAGAAATTCCCCATGCCATATAATTGCTAAAACACTAGATGCTCAAAACAAAGACAAAATACTGAAAGCCACAAAAGCAAAACAGGTTATATATAAGGGGAAACCCATCAGAATCTCAGCTGACACCTCAGCACAATCTATGAAAGCTAGAAGAATGTGGACCAAAGTATTCCCTGTACTAAATGACTTTAGATGCCAACCCAGACTACTATACCCAGAAAAAATGTCAATCATAGTTGAAGGAGAAAGAAGAATCTTTCACGACATGAACAAGATGAAAGAATACATGTCTAAGAAACCAACACTTCAGAAAATCCTCGAAGCAATCCAAAGAACAAAGAAAAGAAGCATCTATCCCCTAAGCAATTAAAGAGAGAAAGCAACAAAATCATAACAGAGTAAATATAAATCTAGACCAAGAATGCAAACCAAAAATAAGGTAAAAAGAAGCAACACACATCTATCAATAATAACCCTTAAATACTAATGGTCTAAACACCTCAATCAAAAGGCATAGACTGGGAGAATGGATTAGGAAAGTGAACCTTCTTTATGCTGTCTACAAGAAACCCATCTCACCCTCAAGGACAGACAACACCTTAGAGTGAAAGGATTGAAAAAATTATGCCAATCAAATGGTACCAAGAAACAAGCTGGAGTGGATATTCTAATATCAGACAAAATAGATCTCAAAGTTAAATTAATCAGAAGAGACAAAGAGGGCCATTACATCCTAATCAAAAGAACAATGATCCATGAAGACTTCACAATCCCAAATGTCTATGCACCAAACTCTGGTGCACCTAACCTTATAAACACAACTCTGCAGGACCTCAAGACACAGATCAATCCTAAAACACTAATAGTGGGAGACTTCAACACCCCACTAAGTTCCTTGGATAGATCAACAGGACAAAAAATAAACAGAGGGACATCGGAATTGAACAATGGAATACACTGAATGGACCCCACAGACATCTACAGGGTATTCAACCCAAACACCAGAGAATATACTTTCTACTTAGCACCTCATGGAACATTCTCCAAAACTGACCACATACTGGGGCACAAAAGGAACCTCAATAAATACAAAAGGATAGAAATTATTCCATGCATTCTATCAGACCACAGTACAAGAAAGCTCAATATGAACCCCAGAATAAGTCCAACTAGCTACAAGAGCACTTGGAGACTAAACAACACAATCCTGGACAATGAATGGGTCAGGGAAGAAATAAAAAGTGAAATAAAAGTATTCACGGAACGGAACGAAAAAGACAATACAACATAACAAAACCTGTGGGATAATTTAAAGGCAGTATTGAGAGGTAAATTTATAGCCGTAAGTGCCCACATCAAGAAAACAGAAAGGGAACAAATAAACGACCTGACACTGCAGCTAAAAACACTTGAAAGACAACAACAAATGAACCCTAAACCCAACAAACAGGAAGAAATAACAAAAATCAGAGCAGAAATCAATGAAATAGAAACAAAGAAAAATACTTAAAATCAATGAATCCAAAAGCTGGTTCTTTGAAAAAAATAAACAAAATAGACAGACCTCTAGCTCAATTAACTAAAAGAAAGAGCTACTCCAATTCAATAGTATTAGTGATGAGAGGTGAAACATAACAACAAAGAAAAAATCCAGACAATCATACAGGAATACTTCAAAAATATATACACCACTAAATTTGAAAACCTAAGAGAAATGGATGAATATCTGAAATCCTGGGAACCAACAAAGCTCAACCAAGAAGAGATTAACAGTTTAAATTGACCCATAATATTCGAGGAAATTGAAGATGTAATTAAAAACCTCCCAACAAAAACAAAGCCCTGATCCAGATGGTTTCACGTCAGAATTCTATAAAACATTTAAAGAGGTCTTACATCAATTGCTACTCAAACTGTTTAGAAGGATATAGAGGGAATTCTCCCAAACTCCTTCTATGAAGCCAGAATCACTCTAATACCAAAGCCAGGCAAGGATGAAAGCAAAAAAGAAAGCAATAGACCCATCTCACTAATGAATATAGATACAAAATTTCTCAACAAAATACTTGCAATTGCATACAGACCAACATCAAAAAGATCATCCATCATGATCAAGTTGGATTCATACCAGAGATGCAGGGATGGCTCAACATATGTAAATCAATAAATATCATAAAACACATAAATGGACTGAAAGACAAAATCCAGCACCGCTTCACGTTTCAAGTCCTAGAGGGAATAGGACTGAAAGGAACATTCCTCAACATGGTCAAAGCCATATATAGCAAACCCACTGCCAACATCTTCCTAAATGGAGAAAAATTGGAACCATTTCCCTTAAAGGAGGGAACCCGGCAAGGCTGTCTCCTATCACCACTCCTCTTCAACATAGTGCTCGAAACACTTGCTAGGGCAATAAGACAACAGAAGGAAATTAAAGGAGTATTAAATGGAAAAGAAGAAATTAAGCTATCCTTTTTTGCAGATGATATGACAGTTTACCTAAGGGATGCTAAAAACTCCACCAGAAAACTTCTAGGAATGATTAAGAGTTTTAGTAAAGTGTCAGGCTACAAAATCAACCTAGAAAAATCAGTAGCTGATCTTTACACCAACAATAAACAAGTGGAGAAGGAATATAAGAAGAATGTCCCACTCACAATAGCCTCAAAAATAATAAGATACCTGGGAACAAACCTAACCAAAGATACCAAAGATCTCTACAACAAAAAATTTAAACCCCTGAAGAAGGAGATTGAAAATGACATCAAAAGATGGAAGGACCTTCCATGCTCATGGATTGGGAAAATTAATATAGTAAAAATGTCCATTTTACCCAAACTGATATACAGATTCAATGCAATCCCAATCAAAATCCCTATGAGCTTCTTCACAGACTTAGAAAAAAATCCTTAAATTCATATGGAAAAACAAAAGACCCCAAATAGCTAAAGCAACCCTGAGTGAAAAATGCAATACAGGGGGGATTGCCCTATGAGACTTCAAACTATATTACAGGGCCATAGTCATAAAGACAGCCTGGTAATGGCACAGAAACAGACCTGTTGACCAATGGAACAAAATTGAAGATCCAAACTTGAGCTGATAAAATTTCAGCCACATCATATTGGACAACGGGGCAAAAAACCCTCAGTGGAAGAAGGATAGCATCTTCAGCAGATGGTGCTCGCAAAATTGGATCACCATCTGTAGAAGTACAAAATTAAACCCATACCTCTCACCCTGTACAAAAACAAACTCTAAGTGGATCAAAAATCTCAAGGTAAAGCATGAAACCCTGAAGATGATAAAAGAAAAAGTTGGCAACAACATACAAGACATAGGTGTAGGAGGAGACTTTCTAAACCAGACAGAAGCCACATGGGAAATAAGGTCAACAGTTGACAAGTAGAACTTCATAAAATTCAAAAGATTCTGTACAGTGAAAACAACAATCAAGGAGGTGAAGTGAAAACCCACAGAATGGGAAGAAATCTTTACCAGCAACACATGTGACAGAGCATTAACGTCAAGAATATATAAACTACTAAAAAAAACGAAGAAGTAAGAAGACAAATGAACTACTCTAAAGATGGAGTAAAGAGCTGAACAGAGTCTTCACCAGTGAGGAATTAAAGATGGATGAGAAACATCTTAAAAATTGTTCATTGTCATTAATAATTAAGGAAATGCAAATTAAAACCACTCTCAGATATCATCTCACTCCAGTATGGCTAGCTAAGATCAAGAAAACAAAAGACAACAGATGCTGGAGGGGTTGTGGGGAAAGGGGAACACTCATCCACTGATGGTGGGATGTAAACTTTTACAACCACTATGGAAAGCAGTGTGGAGAACCCTTAAAAGACTCGGAATGAGCTTACCACCTGACCCAATCATACCACTCCTGGGTGTATACCCCAAAGACTCCTCCTACTGCAAAGATATATGCACATCCATGTTTATTGCAGCTCTCTTCACAATAGCTAAGAGCTGGAACCAACCCAAATGCCCCTCAACAGATGACTGGATGACAAAAATGTGGTACATCTACACAGTGGAGTACTATTCAGCAGTAAAGAAGGATGGCATTATGAATTTTGCAGGTAAATGGATGGAGCTCGAAGCCATTATGCTGAGTGAGGTGACACAGTCCCAGAAAGAGAAACGGAGAATGGTTTCCCTCATTTATGGATGCCACCCACCAACTATTTTCAGACTTCGTAATTACTGTATACAGATGGAGAGTATGTATCCATATTTTAGAATAATATGAAATTAATGGAGGAAAATGTGATTTCCTAAGCATAAAAAAATACTGAGAGAAAGATGCAGTACAGTTATGGCAGAATGCGTGATCTGGGATGGGATGGGATGGGATGGGGTGGGGTAGGGGGAAGGGATAGGGGAATAAGCCTGAACAGAAATGAAAAATGATCTATGAAATACATAAAACATCAATAAAAAATAAAAATAAAAAAATTTCAAGTTGAGCTGATTCATTGGTAAGCCACACTAGAAAGGCGTACATATAATGTATGTTTATTTGCATAATAAAGTCCCAAATTTATATTCAAAAAATATAAATAATTAAGGTTGAACATTTTTGAAGATTTATTGTTTTTGTCTTGCTGGGGTATATACATCTTTGTCTTTGTGAATACACTGGTGGTGTCCTTCTTAAAAAAATCTTTTGAAATAAAAATGAAAATTAACTCCAATGTCTACTGTCTGTGAAATCCCCACAGTACTTTCTGGTTGCACTGATGTACTCTTACTTTTCTGTCATGTATTGAATTACTTTTACTATCATAAAAAGCTCCAAAATCTCTGTTTGATTTTTTAATTTTGTGTGTAATGAGTTTGCTTCAGATCTGGCTTTCATTAATCTGTTTTTTAATCTTTTTAGTCTGGCATATTGCTGTTTGACCTTCTGTAAAGGTAGCTTCATGGACTGCTTTCTGGTTATGGGGTATGGATCACTGTTGAAACTAGATTGGAAAAGTTTGAAGATTGTGCCTGTTTTAAATGACTTTGATTTGGAAAAGGACCAAATTATATGAATGTCTTAATGAAATTTTTACTGATTTTCTTTCTTGTTCTGTCATACCACTATTTTCTGAGAATTTTGAAAAGTGTAAAATTGATATAATCATAGATTGCTGTGGTTTAGGCTTTATGTACAATAAGATTATGGGTTTTTTATTATTTATTATATTTTAAGGGATTCACAATATAAGAGCCCAGTTGATTTCAGATCACATTGATGTTGCTCAGTTTGTCATACAATTAGGTAATTGGTGCTAGCATCCACAGATGAGTGATACCATTCGTCGTTTGTTTTTCTGGGACTGTGTTACTTCACTCAGCATGAAATCTTCTAGCTCCAGCCATTTACCTGCAAAACTCATGATGTCATTTTTCTTTACAGCTGCAAAGAACTTCATTGTATAGATGTACCACATTTTCTCTAGTTGGGAGGTTGATTATTACATCTTCAATTTCCTCAAATGTTATGGGTCTGTTTAAACTATCAACCTCTTCTTGGTTAAGCTTTGTTGGTTCCCAGGATTTTGGATATTCATTCATTTCTCTTAGGTTTCAAACTTAGTATAGATTTTTGACATATTCTCGTATGATTGGATCTTTACTTTATCAATTGTGATGTTCCCTCATCATATCCTGTTCATATGTTTCCAGGTATTTGAATTTAATATACTTTCATGCAGAGAAACATCATATGATTATGTTCTATTTATGATGATTTCTCTCAAGATGATTTTAAGCTATGGTCACTTAAAAGCATTCTCAATTTTTGTACACAAAATCTATTGGTTTAAATTCCATTCTAATCAAAATATAATTTTAAAAATAAACCTGAGTACCATAGACATCTTTAAATAGGTATATGTATTATATACCTAACAACTCCCAAAAAAACTGGGCCAAAAACTGACTGAAATGGTAAACTTCTGCTCAAAATAGTAAACTTCTGTATCAAAAATTTTTAAAGAGACTGAGTAAAAGATGAAAAACATGATTGGCAGAATGCATGAGCTCTGGTGGGGTAATAGAGTTATTAGTTATATTAAAGATCTAAGTTAATTTTAAAACCAATCAATTCTATTTCAAATACAGTTCGAGGACAGGGAAAGGGTCTAGACTTGATTGGAAATTTTGTGTGAAATGCACAAAGCTTCAATAAAAATTGGCTTTAAAAATACATAAATACATATACCTAAGCACTTAATTAATTGAAATTCCTAGGTATTAAAATTTATTCTGGTCTTTTAAATTTGATTCACCTTAAAGGCTTTACTCAGGAGTTAACTTTACTACATTCGTAAATTTGTTGGGAGAGGGATAAAACAAACCCTAAAACCAAGTTGTAAAGGTTCCTGTCTTTGGGTATGTAACGCAACTCTTGCGTTTTAAAAAAACATTATAGATTGGGGCTGGAGAGATGGCTCAGCAGTTAAGAGCACCAACTGCTCTTGGAGAGGACCCGGGTTCGATTCCCAGCATCTACATGGTGACTAAGAACCATCTTTAACTCCAGTTCCAGGGGAATCTGACACCCTCCTCTGACTTCCAAAGCATGGCATGACAAATGTGTACATACCTTTTTTCTTATTTTATTTATTTCTGTATGTGTATGAATGTACTGTATGCATGCAGGTTTGTGCACCCGTGTTGTGCAATGCCGCGGAGGTCAGAAGAGGGTGTCGGATTCCCCTGGAACTGGAGTTCTCCTGGAATTGGAGTTTCGGATGGTTCTCGGCCGCCATGTGGGTGCTGGGGATAGAACCCAGGTCCTCTGCAAGAGCGGTCAGCGCTCTTAACCGCTAGGCCATCTCTCCAGCCCCTGCACCTACCTTTTTATGTGTATGAGTGTACATGCAGACAGTACACTCATACACATAAAATAATAAATAAAATAAAAGAAAAAAATTATAGATCAAATATAAAAGACTGAAAAACAAAGCAGACTGTTCTGTTCATGGCACAAATACAAGAGGGGGAGGGGAATATGGCTCCCCGTGGGATGCAGTTTACAGAACACTCTCTACTCTGAACTTTTTGTAAATTTTTCAATTTTAAAATAAAACATGACAACTCCAGTCTATAAACATTGGAGCCCTCTGACAGTCCATAATTAATGCCACTGGTGCTATGGTGAGTCACAATGTTGAGACAAAAAAGAGCCGAAATCCACTACCAACTATTGTAAAGGGTTTGCTTGTATATTTCCTACAGACAGAGTCATGTATAATATGGGTGCCTTGGACTATAAAATATGGGCCAAGGGGCTGGAGAGTTGGCCTAGTGGTTAAGATTGCCAACTGCTCTTGCAGAAGACCCGGGTTCGATTCCCAGCACCTACATGATGGCTGAGAACTGTCTTTAACTCCAGTTCCAGGGGAATCCAACACCCTCTTCTGACCACCACGGCATTGCATGACATGGGTGCACAAACCTAAATGCAGACAGTACATTCATACACATAAAAAATAAATAAACAAAATTAAAAAAATATATGGGCCAAGAACCACCAGCAGAGAGATTGGCCCAACTGAACATCAAGGAAGAATGGGATAAGTCCCAGAAAAGGCTACATCACAGGGAACAAGCACCCAGGGTGACACATAGTTTTTCCTGGTCATGTCTCTCTGGGTTATGTGTCAATCATTATGGCAGCAACTCCTTAAGGGACATCTTTGCCTGCTTACTTTAACTAACTAATAGGCATTGTAACCACAGCCAGAAGTCAGGTCTGACTCAGCTAATCTGCAAATACAGCAGAGGCAAAAAGACACACATCCCTCCTTGGCCCTGTGCAGGGTGAGGCAGCTTGAGTCAGGCCCAAGGCATCTAGCAAGACAAGAAAAATACACAGAGGCCATGAACCCTTCAATACTGGATAGGATGGAGGGAATTACTAGATTTGCTAAAGAGTTAACTAAATGCCTCAAAAAACAATTGGCACAAATAGATATAATCTTCCTATGCTATGTTGGACCTGATTTATGCTTAATGTAATACATAATGCTAATGTGTTAGTGTTCTATAGAGGTGAAAACATTTGGGGACATATCCCACATACATAATGGAACAGAAATAAAAAGTAAATTCAGTAAGGAAGGGTACCAGGACCAGGTCTAATTATGGAATCTTTAAAAGCTTAATGGTTAAATAAAACATATTAGTAAAGAAGGATGTTGGTACCAGTAGGGGAGCTGATTTGCTAAACATCCAGAAAGTATGGTGATATGGACTTTTGTGCCTGCTCCTTTGGATTAACATGCTACCTGTAAAGTTTTGCTTTATGGTTAGGTGAGACATTGGGATAAAATAAAATCTTATAGTACCAGTTATGTGGTACTTTGAACAAGTAGCTATTGGCGAGGTGGCTCTAAAATCCCCCTAAAACAAAGGCTATTTGCTTCTAATGTTGAAGTATACACAGAAAGGATGGTAAGACCTACTGCTGAAGACATGGTGTTAACATGAAAAGGAAAAATTATGTTGAATCCTTGCATTACACATGTACAGGTGAGCTTCATGATGCCAGAAAGTGTTATGCAGATCACTGGAAAGTAATGGTCTCCTGAGTCAAGCAAGACTCATCAGTTACATCTCACTTGCCTGGACATAGTGCAGTGAGTGGCAGCCTAATATTAATGATCCCCCCAAAATATCTAATTGGCTATATTGCCCACGCCTTTTCGGGGTAGCAAATGACTAATATCATAAGCTTTCACCCTCTAGTGGCTAAAGACGTTATAGGCCACAATAGGAATCTTTACCATCCCTTGGCACAAAAGGTCACTGTTCCTAGACTAAAATACCAAATAAACATTTATGATTGTGCCAATAACATGACTTGTCATGGTAGCTAATGTTTGTTTACATGCTCGTACTTCTTGTTGCCTGTGCTTTATCAGTAGAATTAAAAATGGGACCCCTGGATGAGCCACCAGACCATTGGAAGCACAGCTTGGACAGACCTGAGAGTCCGATTTGTCACGTCAAAGAAAAATGGACTGTTTTACTTATCACCCTCTCTCACCCCCTTCTCCAAGACCCGGGACCACTCACAGAAGAGGGGGCATATTGGATTGTAAACACTGGAGAGATGGGGGATTAATTGGGAGATCACAGCAAATGTGGAGTGGACTTTCGTTTGTTTAGTGTAATTGTATGTGCAAGCCTTTCCAGCTGGACTTGAGAATTTGCGGTACAACCAAATTTCCTATCTGTGTAAAATTGGACACAGATATTTGCTAATTGGTTTAATGTGTATGTTGCTTGTATTTACTGGTTGGTTTTCTCTATATTAAGTTTTTATTTGGGCATTGATTAGTCTTCCTATTTTTACAGAGCAGTCATGGCCATTTGTACCAGACAAAGGTAATTGACCACCATTTCTATAATGCTGAGTTTCTGGAAGCTAATAAAAAAAACGGAGAACACTGTTTACCCTTCTGATCTGAGCTTAGGTGTGTGCATGAGGTAACATTTCCAGGCAGCATGTCCCAGAGGCATGAATGAGGGTCAGAGGACCTCTCTGTCTATGCCCACAAATTGGGATGTGGTGGTATAAAGGTCTGGGACTGGCCCCTGGTAGGTGATGTCACACTGTGTATATAATGACATGTTGTTGCATTTGAATAAATGGCCATTTCGTATTTGGATTTGCACCCTGCAATGTGTCTGTATATGGTCTTTCTTTATGGCCTATCCCACCATGGAAATGAAGGCTTACTACACTGTATGAAAATCTCAAATATTCATCAAAATATATTGTATAAAAATCTGAAAATTCAATAAAAATGTTTGAGAGAAAACATAAAACATAGCCTATTTTATTGAAAATTCCATGTGATTTTGATAATAATATTATTCTTCAGTGTTTGATTGCATTGCTGCCTAGATGCCTGGAATGTCCATTATATCTGGGTGGGTTTTTTGATGCTTTTGAGATAGGATCTCTCTGTAGCCCCAGCTGTTCTGTAACACACTATATAGACAAGGCTGGTCTTAAACTCACAGAGACCCACCTGCCTCTGCCTCCTAAGTGCTGAGATCACAGGCATGCACCACCATGCTGTATCTATAATATGTTTTAACTCTGAACTTTTCTTGCTGATTTTTTGGTCAAGGACCAGTCTTTTGGAAAAGAGTAATGATTGAGTTTACCCAGTAGTTTTGAGATGAGGTCACCTATGCCTTTATATCTATTTGTTTTTTTTTTTCTGAAATTGGTTATGATAAAGGTTCATGTGTACATAATTGTTGTAATTTCTTGATGGACTAGTCCTTTGATCATTATAGACTGAAATGTTTCATAACTTCTGAATAATGTTGTTTAAAGTCTACCTTGTCAGAAGAGCCACCTCTTGCTTTCTTTTCATATTCTTAGAATTCTATTCTACCTCCTTTAACTCTAATGTTGTCCTTGCCTTTCCTAATAATGTACATTTCTTTTGTTAAGCCAAAGTTTTATTGAAGCTCTGTGCATTTCATACAAAATTACATTACAAATCAAATCCAGACCCGTGCCCCTCTCCCTGCCCTCTCATCCCACCAGAGCTCATGCATTCTGCCAAACATGTTTTTCATCTTTTTCTCAGTCTCTCTCAAAATTCTTGATGCAGAAGTTTACTGTTTTGAGCAGAATTTCACCATTTCAGTCAGTTCTTTGACACAGTCTTTTCTGTTGTTGTTGATGTTGTTGTTGATGTTGTTGTTGTTATTCCTTCCAATATACCTCACTCCGAAATATGCACATATCGATGCCACATATATCATAGGTTTTAGCATCTTCAGCTTATGAATAATGTACATTTCTTGCATGTAGCAAGGAGAGATGTCCTGAGTTAGAATTCCACCTGCCAGTCTTTCATTTTGAATGGAAAATTAAGATCATTAACATTCAGAATTACTCTTTGATGGCATATACCATTTCCTATAGTTCTATTTTGTAATACAAAATATATTTTCTCATTTGCTTACTAGGTATATTACCATGTCTAATTTGTTCCTGTGGCCTCATGAATGTGATTATTTTCCTCTTTCTTCCTTAGCATTCTTTCAGTCATCTTCTGTACTGTTGGCTTGTTGGTTACAGATTCCTTGAGTTTGTGTTTATCTTGTAACATTTTCCATAATATTATGAAGGATAGCTTCACTGGACATGGTAGTCTGGGCTGTCAGTTACTGTATTTCAGAGCTTAAAACAAATCACTGTATATCCTCCTGGCTTTTAGAGGATCTTTGGAAAAATATGCTGCTACTTTGATTACTTTTCCATTGAATGCAGCTTTCACTATCACCAGTTTTTCTTTTTTCTATATACTCAGTAACTTAATTATGATATGACATGGGAATATTTCCTACAATTGTGTCTGGCATTTTAAATGCTTCCTGTAACTGTATGGCCATAATGTTCACCAAATATTTTTGGTCATAATTCATTGTTCTCTATGATTTGTCAATTTGCTTTTATAATAGTGTCCAGAAGATCTTGCATCATCTGTTTATATGTTCTCATTATTTTTTAATGTCTAAATATTCTCATTCATCATTTATTTTGTTTTCCAACCCTAATGCTATGTTTTCTATTTGATCCATCATATCATCGAAACTTTCCACAAATTTGGTTTTTTATTAGTTAAAAATTTTAATTTACAATTTATTTTTTGTTCTTTTTCAGCAGTTTTCTTTATTTCATTCTACTTTCATATTCCTCATTCATTTTCCATGTCATCTCATTTTTATTTGTACAGTATACCTCTGTCACTATTATTCTAGTTGACAGCTCTTCTGTATGTTTCTGAGGATCTAATTTTGGGTACAAATCTGTCTTCTACAAATCTACAAGTCATCCTTCCATTTTTCTAAAGAATAGCGGATGTCAAAATGGAGTTTTCCTATCAATTCAGGTTGTATATCATTTTATTAGAGAAACTTCAAGAAACTGGCAAAGCAACCTAAATCACATGCTCTTGGGAATTGAAGGAACTTAATTACTTAAGAATGATTTGGAAAGACTATGTATGTTCAACTTTGAAGATTGTGTCATATCAAAGAATGCACCATGGCTTCTCTCTTTTCCCTTACTTTGCCACTTGTCCTGAGTAAAGCTATCTGACATATTGTATTTGCACTCAAGCTGCACTTGCAGAGGCCTCCATGATGAGGAAATGAGGCCAAACATTTCAGAGTTGTTAATTCTGAACATCTGTCAGCCATCATTATCCAAATGATGTCTTGTACTACTACATATTCAGATAATACTCTTCCTGAAAGATTTAGTAATTTTCTAGGCCCCTCTTCTCTCCTGAGCCTTAACTTATTTATAGATCTGTGTGGACATGCAACTGTAATATTATGCAGGATATAATCAGTATAATTATATGATAACCAGTTCTCTTCAGCAGACATCCAGACCAGTGTTTATATACTTTGATCTTTACCAAGCCTCACTCTTCTGTACATTTGGATCTTGGGGACTGTGAGCAAGGGCTTTAGACTGCATGAATATACATTTGAATCTGTCAGCACATAGTGACATAGAGGCATGGCTATTACTGACTCTATAGACCACTAGGGCCTTGAGTATGAACTGAGTTCAAAACTCATAAAAGGCTTTTGCATTTGTGTGCATAGAAGATCTAGGTGAAAGGAAAAATAACATCACTGAGTGACCATCCCTTTGTGGAGCTCCTGTCCATTGTGTTTCTCATCACAATAGTTCTATAATTTAATCTCTAATCTAGCATTACAAACTCAATGGATACAGGGATGTCAGCCATAATAAAAAATTCTAAAGAAGTCTGTATAAAGCTAGTCCTCTACTTCCTACTATGGCTGTCTGCACCATTAATTCCTGAAAGGATATAATCATTTGAAATTTCATTAAAATATGCAAATTTCAAAGTTTAGTGGATTCTACCAAATGAGATATAAAACATAGGAAAATTTATAAGATAATTTACAGGATATGTTAAGGGACTATTTCTCAACACTCTTTCCAGCTAAAAATATACTCTGCCATATGCTTTCCACTTCTTAAAATTTATATAATTTAACATATTAACATTCTCAGGCATCGAAGGCAACCTTTGTAACTCCAGCTCTTGGAAGGCTGAGGTAGGAGGATGAATCGGATGCTAGTGTGAGATGTATATTTATTTCCAGACCAGGCTGGAATACAGAGTGAGACCTTATTGCAAACACATGCCCCCCCCCACATGTGCACACATTTGCACATACTCAAGTTTTGCACCATAATTACTGCAGCTGTTGTGAACAGAAAAATTTTCATAGTTTCATTTTAGTGTTTCCATTACTCTCAATGAGAATTCTATCTTCAAACCATTTTTTCCAGTTATTTGTATATGGAGCCCAGTATTAATATTTTCTTTGTTGTGTATGTAACAATTTTCTTTCCAGATTTTCATAGGTTTGTTACAACTATGTGCATTTCATTTCTTAGATTTTAAAAATTAAGAGAATAATAAGGCTCAGTATTGGGAAAAGTTAATGAACACATCTCAGGTGCAAGAATTTCAGTCTCTGGATTGATCAGTGCTGGGGAATACCTGAATGAATCAAAGCTGCAGGCACCAGTAAAGAACAGTTTGAGCTTTAGGGTAAGTCCACTATTTCTTCTCTGTTTTCCTACCATTGTGTCCTGTGGAAAATCACTCAACAGCTCTAATTTTCTTTTCTTGAATAGATAGGCCTTTGATAGTGTCCCTTGTGAATGGTTCATAAGGATTACAGAAGAAGAAATGGGAAAAAATCATCCATACAGAAGCATATTGGTGACATCAAATATGTATTCTAGGTCTTTCCTAAACCCAAACATGTGCTTGTTGCTACTCCTTACAACTGCTGAGTAACAATCACAAAGCGGTTACTGATGATTAGGGGATTTGTTATTACATCTGTTTTATTACTTGTAATGTCTACATTTCTGGACTATGGAACATGTTTTCCTATTAAAACCACATCATTGACACACTAGGCTGAACTGGTCATCCTTAATGAACTTGTGTAGAGGTCAGGAGTTGATTCTCTGCTACCAACATATGAATATGAATCCTGATGACAGAACTCAGGTTCTAAGGCTTAGAGGCAAGTACTTTTACCCACTAAGTCATGTCACCACCCACCTTTGAAAAAATGTATTGAAAGGATTTTTCAGCTCAACTTATGGAGTTCAGCTATTTTTTCACCTCCTCAAAATGTGTCAGTGTTTTCCTCGTGATTTAAATTTATATATTATGTTTATAATTCATCTTATTCTTTTCTTTTGGTCTTTTTGAGGCAGGGTCCCTCTGTACCCCCCAGCTGTCCTGGAACTCACTACATAGACCAGGCTGGACTTTAATTCACAGAGATCCACCTCTGCCTCCACAGTGCTGGAATTAAAGTTGTGTGCCACCATGCCTGGTAATTCCTGTGATTCTTAATGTTCATAGGGACATAGTTTTGGTATTTATGTTGATGATGATTATGGAGAAATCAAAATATTCTCATGAACTAGAAAATTAAAAGAACCCAGACTTTCTTACTCATATTGTTGGTAAATTGCATGCAATAATATTTATTTATGTCCTTAATATTTTGTTTTTATTTTTATTTTATGTGTATGAGTGTATTGCCTGGATGTGTGTAAGTGCACCTGTGTCATGGAATACTCACAGGGGTCAGAAAAGGGTGTTAGACGGCCTGAGATGGAAGCAAACAGTTGTTAGCCTCCATACAGGTGATGGGAATTGAACCCAGGTCCTTTGCAGGAGCAACCAATGCTCTTAAACACTGAGCCATCTCTCCAGCCCAATAAGATTTATTTTAATTATTAACCTTTCAATAATGTTGTGGTTCTGCTGAGTTGCATGCTTGCACTGTCTGAATGAACTTTCTCAACAGCCTTATGTGATTTGAATATATTAGCACTTCCTGTCTATGCATAATGCAAATTTCCATATCAGTAATTTTTGTAAAAGGAAAAACAAATTTCTGAACCAAAGCCATAGCAAACCCGAATAGGAAACGTCATGATCACATGTGAAATGGCAATAAGCTAAGTAAGCCATATCTAATAAGGTGACTGGGAGATGTGGACTGAGAAGAGTGATCATAAAGGAATGCTTGGACAAGAAAATACCCAATAACATGCAAGTTAGCTAGTGAGTTACTTATGGAGAGAGAAAAAAACCAAGCTTGTGGAGCAAGAGAAAAACTCATTTATCCATTCAACAAATATCCAGTCAGCCATGCACTGGTCTAGGAGAATAGAATAAATTCAAAAAGATAGGCAAAGATTTCCACCCTCCTGAAATTGGCATTTTCTTTAATGAGAGATAGATAATAAAAGAACAAATAATATATGTTTTATTTGATTTGACTGGAACTTCTCGTGAAAACAGGAAAAAATGAAGAATAGAATCAGTAATGTGGAATGAAAGTTGGTCATTAAAAAATATGAGCTATGATGTCAATGACAGTAGTATTCCTATATGAATGGATATTCTCTCTTTTGTGAATGTCAACATATATAATGTCCTGGCTTCACTGTACTGAGGTCAGAACACATTTTCCCCTTCTTTGGGACTCATATGAAGTGTTCGTTGTGGGTTGTGGGAGTTACGTTTCTTTTAAGAATCACTGTTTATGACACCTAGATTTAAGAATGAAGACCATTCCCCCAACCTCCCAAATTCTGTGACTATAGGCATTTTGGCAATTTGTTTTGCCTAAATAAAATGGGATGGTAAAGTTTGACAGAGATTTCCAACAAGTGACCCACTATTTTGCCGTGAAAGGTTTTTCCACTTTATCCATTAAAACTAACCATTAGTTCTCTGAGTCTGAGACATGGCCTGGTAGAATCCCTAATCAGGCAGTACTGTGAGAATCACAGACTTATTTTCTCACTTTTTTTGCGGAAGAAGACTGAGGACCTTCATCAATCACTAGCCAATGCAGGACGTTGTAGTAACTGTAGGTAACAAGCCAATCAGAGTAGCATGGCGCGGAAGGATCTAGAGACTGGTAAATCACGTGACTGCATCTGAGCCAATCGGAATTTCAGAAGGTCCAGTGACCACCATGAACACTCAGTCTTCCACACGCACATAATCTTCTGGTCATCCGAGTCAACAGGGGCTTCTCTTGAAATAAGCAGCTGCTGCCTTAAAAGACTTTCCGGACCGTCCCTCTTAGGTAAAATGTATCTTCTTAATAATCTGTTTGGGACTAAGAGAACTAGACCCAAGGTTGATTGATAATTCTCGGATGTAGCTGCGTTGCTCAGTGGTTCCCTCTGTTCTTTTGAGGCGTCATTTTATCCTGAGGTGTGGTTAGCTTCAATTATGTGACTAATCATTTCATGCTCTCTCTCTCTTTAAAGTTCTCCATACATATTTTAATCTCCTTTCAAAGATTTATATTCCCGAACCTGGCGTGGTGTTGTATGGTTGGCTGAGGTAAGGGGATTCTGAGTTCTGCTTTAACCTGGGATAATGTGGTGAGATCCATCTCAAAAACAAAAACAAAAAACAAAGTTACTGTTACCTTTTTGTTTGCATCTTATTTTATGTAGTTAAATTTAACATGCCAGCCTTTTAAGATAGGTCTGAACTGTGGTAGATATTCATTTATGCAGTATTTCATGTATTTTTAAGTTATTTTCATGTGTGAAAAGTAAATACATGCTCCGTACTCAATGTAGATGAGTGACTTTTTTCCCCATACAATGGACTCTTTAAAGCTTTGATTAATCTGCTTTTATTGTTGATATAACTTGGTTGCTTTCTGAACGAGTGTGAATAGTTAATTGGTGTGTGCTTCAAGCTCTCACTTTTGATTTTTTTTATTGTAGCAATGGAATTTTTTAGGCCAGCTAGTCAGTTCTCCAGCAGGGCAAAATGGCCTAGTCCCAAGACTATATGATGGCAACAAAGGGGGCCTTTGCTTTTATTTAAACATTCAGCTACATATTGGTTTTTAAACTATCCCATATTTTTATTTATTTTTATTTTAAATGTATGAGTTCATTGCCTGGATGTATGTAAATGCACCTCTGTCATACAGTGCGCGGGGGTGGGGTGTCAGATGAAGGTGTTGGATCTCCTGGTTGTTAGCCACCATGTGGGGTCTGGAAACCAAACCCTGGCCCTCTGCAAGAGGAACTAGTGCTCTTAACCTATGAGTTATCATCTCTCCAGCTTCTAAACTGTCCAATATTTTGAAATTATAAATTATGCTTCAGTGAATATCTTTGGGCATTGGTATTTTTGTATTGATGGGCATCAATCCTTAAAAGCTACACACAGTGACAGTTCAAAAGTTAAAATAATACAAGTAGGAAGGGGCTAGGGAGAGGAAAACAGCTAACCTCAACAGAGGGCAGGCATGGGAGGGGACTGGAGGGAGCATGGAGAGGATGCATGAAAAGACCACTATGATGCTCATTGCTTTGCATAGTGAATTAAGAAAACCCAGTAAAATAAAGAGTGCTGCCATTCATTCATCCAGGTATGGGGACGCACTCCTGTCGGCCCAGCAGCCTGCAGGATGAAGCAGATCATGAATCAGGCCTGCGCTACTCACGAGTTCTGGGCCAGGCAGTACTGATTATCTATTTCAAAAACAATGCTACAACTCTAGACTTGTTATTCTGTTACTCAACAATAAAATCATATTTCTTAGAGTCATTATTCTGTAACATGTTTAAAGTTTTCTCTTCTGTATATGCAAATAAAAGTTTATTTTCCAAAAAAAATTAATACATAGTTTTGTTAAGGAATTCCAAATTTTTCCCTGGAAGAATTTTATAAGACTTTTTTTTATTTCTACTAGCAAGCATAAGAATAATTCCTCTCCCATAGCTCCAGTGACAGCACGTGCTTCGTTACTTTAAAAGATTTTGCCTATAGCTTGTCTGACACTGAATGATGAGCACACAATAGTTTTCATATACTTATGCCTAATTTTCATTAAATTTTATTTATCATTTAGGAACTGTTCTTTACATTTTTGTATGAATTACTAATTCACATTGTCCTTATTTTTATACCTTTCTGTTCCTTTGTCCTTCAATTTTAGAGTTCTATATATAATTTGCATATTTTCCAGTTATCCAAGATGTTTACTTCCAATAGATCAACAGTTTGTCAGTTACCTTTTGATTTATTTATGATAGTTATACTTTGAAATACTCTAATTTTGTGTAGTCATATTTTTCTTTGATTGCATATGTAATTTGAGTGATATGTAGAAATCCCTTTCATACAGTGAGCTTAAAGAGGACCTGTCATGTTTTCTTCAAGAAGCTGTGTGGTTAAAATTTTGTTTATAACTTTAACCCATTTTCAGTTATTCTATACTTCGCATGTTTCATGGATCTATTTTCAGTTTTATTCTAAGTGCCTCAGTTGCTCAAGCATCATAAATGACATGTCCTTCTTTTCTCTAGTGGTTTTTCTATGTAACCTTTAGTATGTACTAATGGCCATTGGTACTAACTTTTATTTATAGGCTTTCTAATCGATTCCATGGGCTATTTATTTATTCGTTAAGGCAACAGATGCTATAATTACACAGGTTTCATGGGTCTGTTATCATACAAACGTCCTCATGTGTCATCCTTTTCACCTATTTCTTAACTAGTCTGATGTATTCTTTCATATACGATCTTGATCCTATGTGGTTTAATTCCACAGAATGTATGCAGGTTATTTTTGAAATTGAATTAAATTTATATATTACCTTAGGGAGAACTGACATCATTTGTAATACTAAACTTAACATGGAAAATCAAATTACTGTAGCATTACTTTGGAATTCTTACAAAGGAATCAGGTGCCTTTGTTAATCCAGGCTTCAGACACACTGGATGTGGTGGCCCACCCCTTCAGTCTCACTCTTGAGAGGCAGTAAGAATTGGATCTCAAGGAGATATAGGCCAGTGTGGTCTATATAGTAAATTCCAGGCCAGTTGGGGCTAGAGGGAGACCCTGACTCAAAACCAAAAACAATCTTCTGGTACAACCATATCTGATCTTTTGTCTGAATGTTCATATATTCACCAAAGAACACACTGACCTTGTAAACTAGGATAAACTTCAGAAGCAAATTTCACTAGTATTTGTAACAGTTTGTGAAATTATCAGTCTTGCTTCATGAGATTGCCCAGTCCTTTTCTTGTAAAACAGTTTGACTTTTGTTTTACACAAAAGAATCACAGTTCCTGTCAAAGGGAATATAATTAGCTATGAAAGGAGTCTATCTTTTAAAAACCTGTACTGTATTTTTTAGGATGTCTTGAATGTCGTGTCTCCTGGAATTGCCATCCTACAAAGCCTCCAGTTAATGGAATCCTTCTTTGTCTTTAAAACCGAGGTGATTTTCTCTCAGTAGGAAAGTTATTCTATCCAAGGACAGTATCTGAGTTTTGTGCTGGCTGATACAAAAAGTCCCCTAGGACTAGGTAGGTGATCGGAAACAGAAATTTATGGTTTTAATACTCCTGCTTGGATTTTTATTCATTTTGCTCATTTGTATGGTATTGCATTCTATTCTATAATACCTACTTTTATACTATGTGTTGTCCAGTCTGTTAGGCCATTTTGTTTTGTTTTGTTTTTCTGGTAAAGGGAAAAGTCGTGAGTATTCTGATTTTGTTTCTTCTATATCTTACAAGATTCTTAATTTCTCTACTCTTTTCTTTTCCCATTGTTATCAAAGTGCCTGGAAATGACTCTCCTGTATTTTTTTTACTTTATTCTTCCTCATAAGCTCTGTGGTTCAAACACTGAAGTATCAAATTGTTCATATCTCTTACTTAATGTCATTAATTTACGTGTTACTACATACTGATTTCTCATCTGAATGGGATTCACTGTGGTATTTTCATACCTGCCTTTAGCCTGCATTGGTTATATACAACTATGCTTTTTCTACCCTCAGTCCTCAGCCTTGCACTCTTTCCAGGCCCAAAGAATCACTATTCTGTTTTCAGTTTGACTGTTTCTATATCAGGGAGAGACATACAATTTTAAATCGGATAGGTTTTGGATTGACTTCTCTAAACTAAATCCATTCCCTTTATCTTTGTGAAATATTTTTCATAGTTAAATTATTTTTGCTTATAATCTTTGTGTCTTAGTTTAAGTCAACTCAAAGCCCCTAACTGTGTTCCTTCATGTGTACCCCTTACAGGTTTGACTTATCTTCATCAGCTACAGTGTATGGTAATTGGGTGGGGCTGGCTGGAAATTCAATCCTTTTCTCTTTTAGTCACAATTAATTTTGTTATCTGTTTATATTTTCATTCTAAATGTTTTGTATCATTAGAGAGAAAATATTGGGTACTGGGTACATAAGTGACTAACACTGTCTTATACTTCTGCTGATTTCTAATCATGTATACGATTCATCAATATATAAACACACAGAAATAGACCCTCACAAAATTCAGTTTATCTATGCCTATAGTAGAGGTCTATAAAGGTAGCTGTCTGCTTCTTCAAATATTTACTCCCTAAATGCTGTGTTTTGTTCATTGATATCATCTGTTTTGAATAAAATCATGGGAATATCTTTTTAAGACTTGTAAATGTTGCTTATCCTGACCCAGGTTTATGAAAATGGATGAAAACGACGTACCCAAACTGTTGGAGCTGTCTATCCGGAGTCTACTGACTAATGAGCCTGCAGCAATTGATGCCTTCAAAGTTATCCCGAGAGAACTTTTCACTGCATTTTTCACTGCTGCCTTCACGGGTGGGGATAAGAACACAGTGATAGCATTGGTGAAGGTTTGGCCCTTTACCTGTCTCCATATTGGAACATTAAGTGCACAGGAGCCACAGTGTGAACTTTTGGAGCCATGATTGAGAGTCTTCGGTTCCTTTCTGACCTGAGCTCTGCTTCTCGGTAAGAATATGAATATTAGAGAAACAATTAGATACAGGTGGTTATGCTGCAACCTACTAGTCTCTTAGATGTAGTAAGTAGTGAATAATGAAAATGTAAAAACAAAACAAAACAAAACAAAAAATGTATATATGATGCTGTTGACTCAGTACTTGGAAACACACTAATAACAGTAATGACTGATGTCTTACAATGCTCATTATGGAATATATGTTACTGAGGGTAATTTTAATGGATTTACAATCTAGATGGTATTGCATTCAAGAAAGACATTAGCTTTGAGACTGGTGTTTCTTTGAGGAGAATCAAAGGTGGAGAGAATAAAGGAGGTTGAATGTTCATGGGATTGGCTTGTTGGTTTAAGAAGCACAGCCCAAGGTCAAAGGGATTTCCTCCTGCATGTCACTGTTGGTCCTGCTGGTTTACATTAAATTTACTACCCTCTTATATGTTCTATTTGCTTTTTCCTACAGGAGTCCTAAACTGAGGATCCTAGATGTAAGGCAAGGTGTTGACTGCAGGACAACATGCCCTGAAATCAGTACAAAGTCACCTACCTGCTTACATTCTTGTGCCTACTCTGAAAACTCTATCATGAAGCTAGAAAGGCAACACAGTACTGGAAATTCAGAGTCTGAGAGTCAGCCTTTATGGAAGCCTATGGAATTAATAGTGGACCTTATCCTTGATGGGTCCTTGAGGGAAAGGGAATTTTTTTTCTTTGCTTGTGAATAAAGTTCATCGGAGCTCAGGGTCTGTGCACCTCTGCTGTCGAGATTTGCAGATTGATGTTTTTTCTTATGCTAGACATCTACTAAATTTTCTGGATCTCTCATGCATTCATAACCTGGCAGTTGATCAGACTTCCCTGAGTGAAATCAGCAGCCTTTTGTCTCATACGGTCCACCTGGATACTCTTAGTATGTCTAAAGTCACTTGTAGGTCTTTGAATGGGAAAGTCTTTAGAATGTTTCTCAGGCATCTTGGGGGAATGAGCAACCTCAAGGAGATCACTTTGCTTTCTCCCTTACAGATCATCTGGAAAACCTCCTCAGGTGAGAGTTTGGGGTGGACACCAGGATTCCTTGAACCACCTGTTTTTACCATAGGAGAGAACCCATTCTTGGCAATTCTTGAGTTCCTAAGACTTTATTCCTTCCACCTCTGTACTCTTGGGAGATTGAATGTTGTCATCCAGACATTGTCTCTCATAGCTTGATGAGAAATACAGCATTACAGAAAATTTAGTCATCACTCATATCTGCAGACACTACAATCAGTCCAGAAATACATAAGTGGAAAACTGTTCAGTTCTCCAGCCTTCTAGAGATGAAAAGGAGGAATTGAGATGGAAAAAAGAGTTTATGCTGTAGCACTGATGCACAGTTATAGGCAGGCACCATGGTTCATAGTGTCAGATCATTTTGGTAATCTGTTAGCTCAAGGTTTTAGGCTATGCTTGTAGATTAGAGGTTGTCATTAAGGGCTGGGTAAAGGGAACTTTGCTCCTTCAGGTCCCTCTCCAGAAAAATGAACTAAATCTACAATGAGTGGTATGGAAGTACTAACTTTTTTCGTTTAATGTTTCTCAGATCCCTCTTTAATAATACATTGTGCAGAGTTACAAAATTAAGAGTCTGTCTCACAGGGAAAAAGTAGCTTTTAGAGCCACAAATCCATTAGGTGAATCAAGCTTATATTGTTAAGTACTGCAATATCTCTGTAAAAAAGCTTATGCTAAATTAGTAAGTATTCTTTCTTTCATTTGGTGCTCATCCTTGAGAAATATATTTGTTTTTTTCTCCACAGAGTCTTACCACCTGGTTTGGAATTCTTGTATCTGCCGTTTTGTGAACTTTCTTACAGAGATGTCAAATTTCTGTCCCAGAGCCCTCTGGCTAACCAACTAAAGCTGCTGAATCTCAGTAACAATCCAATGTATTGGGATGATAGTGGGTCATTTCAGACTCTTTTGCAGAAACTCTCAGGTACCTTGCAGCTTTTGGCAATGAATCATTGCCATTTAACAGATTCTAAAATCTCTTCTCTCATCCCAGCCTTAACTCAGTGTACCCATCTCCGTGTGTTTAGCTTTCTCTGTAATCCCATTACAATGCCTATGCTCATGCGAATTATGCATTACTTAACACCATTGACAGAGTTGAAACATGTGTTTTACCCTATCCCTGTGCATTGTTATGAACAATGGCATTTTCATGGCAGTTTAGACAGACAGAAGCTTGCTGATGTAAAAGCACAGCTGAAGATGATGCTACAGATGGCAAAGCCGAGTGACATGAACTGGATCACTTATTCTTGGTGATTTTTACAGTTCATTGGCATTTCAATCCTGATATGTGGCCTTTTAAGCACTCAGCCTTCTTTTTTGGAGCCCAAAATTCTTGTGTGTAAGATTCTTATGTTTCAGGAAACTATGTTTAGGAAATCATGGACATAATACTCTAAGAAGAAAATGGAGGACTTTGAGAGATGCTGTAAGTCTCTTGTCTATTGTTCTTCATATACTTCATTTTACTGACTGTAAAGTGCTGGGCACATGGTATGGAATGACCAAATCATCATAGACTACACCCCTGCCCACATGGATTGATTTACTTCTGGGCACTTGTCATAATTCAGTACAAATGCAACTTTTCTTGGATTGGTTTGTGGAGTGGGAGGTGGTTATTGATGACAATGGCTTTATTTCCCAAGTAACTTTAAGTTTCTCATATTTGATCCTGCTTTGGGTTACTTATAAGAAACCATCTGTAACTAACAGTGGAGAAATACTTTGTGTCCATAGCCATTTATATATTTAACTGTATATTGCCTAGGTTCCAGATAACTGAGGCTAATTTTTTCTTTATTTTATATGTCAAATATCCATTTGGGATACTACTTTAAGTTCTAAGAATGAAAATGTAGATCAGACAAATTTCTTACCCCAAACCACTCAGAGTCCAAAAGTTTCTTTGTTTTATCTATTCAACCACTGTTTCTTAGGTTACTTTGGAAAGTTATTTCATCTTCTTGAACCCCAAATTTTGATTTCCTTCTTCTTATTACATGTTTTGTGCAATAGAAAGTAGATTCCATATTATTGGCTATTCACCAGAGTTCATTGCCTTTTTAGAGAGGGTTTCTCTGATTTCTCCTTGTCTGATTTCTATTAATGTGTAAAATACCTTAGAGAACTGATTGTTAAGGAGAAAATTTTTGTTTCTCATTCTTGACAGTTTCATTCCATGGTTGCTTAGCCCCACTGCAGTGGGAATTTGGCAAAGCAAAACATGTGGAGAGTATGTGGCAGAGGGAAATTTTCTCAGTTCAGTGAGGGCCAGGAAGCTGAAAGAAAAAAGAAATTGGGGAGGAGATGGTCTAAGGTTACAATATGCCAGTCAAGTACTTAAGTGCAAAGACCAGTTTCCTTGAATAGGCCCACAACGTTTCTCCTACCTCTCATAGAGGCCATTACTAGGGACCAGCATCTTATCACTCAAAATTCTAAGGGGATATTTAGGACCCAAGCCATAATACTTCCATGTTTCCTCCAATTCTCTTCATTTTCTGTGTTGCTTTCAGTTCCAGGATCATATACAATTTTTACATGGGGTAAACCTTTTCTGATGTATTTAGTGCTCTGCTTTTCTATTGAACTGCCTTATCTACTATGGTACTTTCTAGCCAAAAGTGTGTACTGATTTTGACATATCCATGACTCAGCAAAAAACAAAGAATGTAAATTAATAGTCAAAAATTTACTAGTGTTCTAAGGGTAACATGTTTCATTTCAAAGAGATAGTAAAAAGTTTATAAGCTTAGGTTTTGCTATCACATGTTAAAATTCTAACACTACCTTATGTTTATAATGAAAAGATTTGGAAATTCTAATAATTATGACACAGGGTTTTCTCCTTAGACTAATTTAGACCGTGTTTTAAAGACATAGTAAGACAGAATAACATTAAAACAGTAAATACTATTTTGTGTTGAAGTGACAGTATAGCTGATTTCAGACTGACTTGGTTAATGACTTAAAATTACTTTTTTTTTTAGTACGTGCAGGTTGAAATAATATTATACTATATTTTAAAGATGTAAAAGAATTAAAAAGCATAGTAAGCTAGTTAAATTTAATTTTTAATTGATTGTGTTGTTGATGATAACATATTACATTTTCAAGTTACAAAGACTAGAATGTAAATGTTATATAATTTTGTGTATTATTTCCTTTGGATATTATATTTCAAAGCTTAAAAAACATTTAATGACTTACTCAGATTTTTCATACTATTTGTTTTATGATACCATGATGGAAAAATTTTCAAGGATTTATTAATATGTCAATATAATCAGCAATTGATTTATATTGATTCTATATTAATATGTTTGAAAATTTGCATGAAAAATATTATTAAATATTATGTTCTTTTCTTTCTTTGAATGTCTTCTGGTTTTCTTTTTGCTAATGTTGCTCTTACTATATATTGTGTACATATGCTGTGGTCCTATTCTGAGCAATATGTATCAGTAGCATGATACTGGGGAGTGGGCAGTTGGAGTAAAGTTTGAACACTTACTCTCATGCCATGATTCTGCCTGTGTCACCACATCTTGATGTGAAGACTAGGACTTGAACTGATAATTAAGAATGCAGTTCTTGGGGTTGGAGAGATGGCTCAGTGGTTAAGAGCACCGACTGCTCTAGCAGAGGACCGGGGTTTGATTCCCAGCACCCACATGGTGGCTAAGAACCGTCTTTAACTCCAGTTTCAGGAGAATCCGACGCCCTCTTCTGACCTCTGAGGCATTGCATGACACAGGTGCACCAACCTACATGCAGACAGTACACTCATAATACATTAAAAAAAATAAATTAAAAAAATTTAAAAATGCAGTTCTATTTTTTTCTGTGAATCAATTTATATTAAATTCTACAATTTGTAAGAGGAAAGAAAACACGTTTTTTCTAAAAAGATGATCCAATAAGTGATTGAACCAAATGTCAAATATTTACATGATTTAATGTGAATAATGTTAACTCTTATGTGAAAGGCACCTCAAGGTGTAAGAACAGAGTGGGGTTAATTACCCTTTTATGCATTACAAAGCTAAAGCTCAGACCAATAGCTTGGCCCACCATAGATCACACAGCTCCTATTACTAGTTACATTTAAGTCTCTAAGCTCCCAACATGCTTCCATTCAACAGTCTACTTCCTATCACTGTAAGGAAACCTAATTAAGAGCAGGATGCTACTTCACCAAGACACCCATGGGCAAAAATGGGCTTATGGTATTTTTATAAGGAATGATCTTTAAAACTATAGTATAAAAGATTTATATAGAATAACATTTCTCCCTTTTTACATTACAGTTCTTCAGAACAAAAAGAAGAGTGTTGTTCTTTCCTTCAAATGTATTTTGACGGTCTTCATATTTATTTTTTGTTTTTATGCTTAAATATTTTTTATTATTTTTATTTTATGTGTATTAGTGTATTGTCTGTATATGTAAGTATTCCCATGTTTTGCAATGCCTGCAGAGGTCAGAGGAGGACGTCAGATCCGGTGGAACTGGATTTGAGGATAGTTGATAGCTGCAATGTGGGTGCTGGGAATTGAACCTGGCTCCTCTGCAAGAGCAGCCAGTGCTCTGAACCACAGAGCCTTCTCTCCAACCCCTATTTTCACCATTAGAGTAATAAGAGAATCTCAAAGATAAGGAATCCTTAACGAGTTTGACTATTGCCCACACTAGTGATTTGGAAAGAATGCAATTCCCACTATAACAAGGACAGGACAAATGCATAGTAAGAATGTCAGTTGATCCACTAAACAGCTGAGATAAGATTCAATTCCAGGGAGGACTCTGTCCAAGAAGAAGCTGGCTTCAAAGACCTATATTTAAGATGGAAAAAGGGAACATGTTAGAATGAATTATCTGAATATTTTAAGGATTGGTAAAGATTCAGTATCATCTAGCAAGGCAATATAAAATTCCGGAAGCTCCAGACACAGGGAAGGTCACCGTTATATTCAGGCATTTTTACCCCTATGGACCTCTACCAGGTGCTTACAATATAGATGGGGAACAAAATGGAAGATCACAGGAAACTATGGTAGTAAAAGCCTTTAAGAAAAAATGAGTCACTAAAGCAGAAAAAAAAATCCACAAAGGAGAACAAAAACTTGGAAAATTAAAAAAAAATTATTTTATGTCTATGAGTATATTGCCTGCATGCATGAAGCTGCACCTGTGTCATGCAATGCCCACAGAGGTCAGAAGAAGGTTGTGGATCCCCTGGAACTGTAGTTATGGATGGTTGTTATCTGCCACATGGATGATGGGAACCAAACCCTGGTGCTCTGCAAGAACAGCCAATGGTCTTAACTTCTGAGCCATCTCTCTAGCCCCTAACTTGGCAAATTCTTATCCTCTGTCTGTACCCTTACCTGAAAAGAATCACAATATTGATTGGTTGTGTTTGTAAAGTCCTTGGGCATGCTGTCAGCATTTCTGGAGGCTCATATAAACAAGTTCTCAGATGTCTGGGAAACTTTCCTTGTGGTCATCCACCACCAAGCTCTAGTGGATGAATTCATACTGAGGAACATCTGGGGACACAACTTGACTGGACAGGGATTACACATATGACAGAATGTATAAAATCTGGTGGGAAGACTCGGGAGGGTGTAGATAGGGGTTGGGATATAAATATGATTAGGATGTATTATATGAACACAAAAATTCAATAGAAAATATAAAATGAAGAAAAAAATTAAAAATCCACAAGAATTAATTACTTGGAATGGTAATACTAAATGTAATCTCTCAGGCAAAATTCACAAATTAGCAGAATGGATTCAAAAAACAGAATCCATGGGGTGCTCCAGAGATGACTCATTAGTTAAGAGCACTGACTTCTCTTGTGGCAGAATTCGGGTTCAATTCCCAGCTCCCACATGGTGGCTAACAATTGTTGTAACTCCTGTTCCAGAAGATCCAATGTGTTCTTTGGGCCTTTGTGGGCACCGAATGACAGGGTGCATTTAAACATGCAGGCAATCCATTCATGCACATACAATAAGAATACTAAATAGAATATTTAACAAAAACATAATCCATACATTTGCTATGTCCAAGAAGTACACCTAACCATAAAAGACATATGCTACTAAGGACTGAAAAAATTGAGAGAGTTATTTCAAGTAAATGGCCCTAGGAAACAAGTAGGTGCTGCTGACCTAATATCTGACAATGCAGATTGGAAATCAAAATTAGAAGATATAAACAATTTTGCTTTATTTTGACTAAGGGAACATTCCATCAAGAGGAAATTACAATTGTAAAATACTTGAATAGAAGGAATTTATCTCAAAATAATGAAGGCTGCATATGGCACAGCTATAACTAGCATTATCAAAGGTAGGAAAAACTCAAGGTAATTCTACAGCACAGGCTATTGTGATTGTTCTTGTCTGTCCAACAGAACTATATAGGAGCCTATTGCTGATGTTACCACATGCTTTGCTTGCAAGACTTAATCAAGATGCAACTTAACTGGCTGTTTCCTCACTGCTGTTTAGCACCTACAGTGCTTATAGACGCTTATCAGACTGCTGGGGAAAATTGTCATGAATACTGTCAATTGGTTTTGAAGCACTGTACTACACTACAAACTGACCAGAAAAGATCTATCACTTGTGCAATAGTGGTGGGTATGTGATGGTATTAACCAAGTCCTTTCTCACTGGATTTAAGGCCCACTCTTGAGGAGGAAATTTATGCCAGGTATCAGAATCCTGGTAAAAATCCCATGACTGGGGAAGTCACAGGCCCTAGGGGGAACTTACTATTATTGTTTTGCTGAGTATGCATATGGTTATGTTGTTCACACACATAAAACACCCTTCTAAATATTTATATTTATACCCATAGATTATCATTGTTGTCATCTTCTGTGAGAGAAACTCCTTGCTTTTAATTTTCAGTGTGTGGGGGTTACTGCAGAGACTCATACCTGGTTAAAGTGCAGAGAATAAGTAACTATCATACACAAATCTTTAAATGTGATAACTATACCCTCCACTCCAAGACTCAGGGAACATTACAGAAGAGTGGATGGAAATAATGTAAGAGTCACCCATGAATTCATAGCAGCTGTGATTACTCATGTAAGATCTATACAAAATTGGGCAAGTCAACATTCTGTCATGTAGGGTGTGAATATATATTGGTAATGGCAATAATGATAACATGGGGTCTAGAGGGAAGAGTTACAGAGTTGAATAAATGCCTCATTCAAAATTCATCACAAGAGGCTGGAGAGAGTTCTCAGCAGTTAAGAGCATTGACTGTTCTTGAAGAGGAACCAGATTAAATTCCCAGAACTCACATGATGTCTCGCAACTATTTGTAACTACAGTTCCAAGGGATCTGACACCCTCTTCTGACCCCCTCTGGCATTGCATGACACAGGTGCATTTACAAACACATGCTCATAAATATAAAATAAAAAAATAAAAAATAAAATAAAATAAAGTAAATAAATATTTTCAGGAATCAAAATTCATGTCAACTTTGAAAAAGCATAATGGGAACTTATACAGAATTAGATATTTATGTACATGAGCAAGTTGAGATGAAATCATATCAGACTGGTTTATTCCCCAATTAAGCTATTGGGATCCTTACTAAATGGGGGAAAATAGAAGGCAGGGAAACATAGAGATATGGGGGAGTAACAAAAGAGGCAGAGAGTTGTACTGCCCCTAGATGAATGACAAATAGTGTCCAATATCCCCTGAAACCGAAGAGAGGTATGAGATTGTTTTCCTTTCAGCCTCTCCCCCTTGTGTGTGGCATTAATGCTGTTAAGAACTGACTTCCAACTTCCAGTCAATAACAGAACTGTGAGAAAAATACTTGCTTTTGTAAGCCACTGTCTCAAAGTAACTTTTTAGAGGAAAGGAAGAAATTTAGTTCAGCAAGAAACAAGCTAGAACACGTTGGTTATTATATCTAGCCAGGAGACCATCATTGGGGGCTGGGGGTAGCCAATATGTATACCATGTAACACATCATTACTACAAAGGAATTATGTATTTTATAGATGAGCTTTTGGATGAACCCTAGTGAGTTGTTCAAAAAGGAAGATCATTATTACCCCAAAAGGACTGAGTATGGTGGCCCAGTTCCCTCATCTACTTATGAATTTTGCTCATGAATTAGTGATTTAGCATATATAAAATGGGCAATACATTGTTACCAGGTATTTCAATTTGCTGTTCAGGAGATGAGTAAAAATCGTTCCCAGTGTTCTATTTTGCTTTTAGTTGACAAGACAAAACAGCCTGAACTGTGACCTGGGAGATGTAAGATGAATATACCCTTTCCTCCCCAGGTTGGTATTGGTCTGACTGTTTCTTGTTCCCAAGATATAATGTTAACATTAACATCATAATATAACACAGTACAACTTAAAATCCTCACAGTCCTTAAAAACTTGATTGAACAAACAACCTGTCACCCCCCACTGAATGGTGGGACTGTGGGGGTTTGGGCATAACAGTCTGTAGATTGGTTTTGCATGAAGGATGCTTATACTCATGGATTATCACTTATAGCTAAAAAATGAAAAAAAAAACCTGAAAGATGCAGGACAGTTATGGCAGAATACATGATCTGGGATGGGGTGGTAGCACGACTGTTAAGCATGACAATTCTAGCCCAACATTTCAAACGCTTCCATAATCCTGCCCAAAACACCAAGGAGAGGTCTATCATCTCCCAGATCGGAGTTCATCATTTATACAGCCCAAGATAGGTTCAGCACAGGAACCTAGCAGCAGGAGCTGAAGCACGGGCAGCTTACTGGATTGTTCCCTGGCCCATGCTCAGCCTGTTTACTTATACAATACAGGACCACCTGCCCAGGGGTGGCACCATCACAGTAGTCTGGCCCCTTTCACATCATGCAAAAATCAAGAAATCCCACGGACATGGCCACAACCCAGTCCAATGGACGCAGTTCCCCAACTGAAACTCCTTCAACCCAGGTGTTTCAAGATGACAGTAAAACTAACGAGCACACCCAGTGTCTACACAACTGTGTTGTGGTCCTAAAATCTTAGCAGTAACAATGTCTAACTCTCACCACCAAAAACTTCCCTTCTGAAGCATAGTCTAGTTGAAATAATTTTTCTGGAACTTATTTATTCAAGATCAACCCCACCCACCAGAAAGTGTTGACAACCAGAGATTTTTTTTCTACACTTGAGAAGTAGCATGAATTTAGAGCCCAGCAAGTCAGAACTCTTTGGTCTACACTTCCTCCCTTCTTCCTCTTTGGCTGCCTTGTGTGTGTTGAAGTGATATTAATATCAGATTTCATGAAAGTACTCTGTCCTGCTAAAGAAAGAAAAGAAATTAAATGATGGTAATATGCTACTGTTATTTGTTGGAACTTAGCTCATATAGTATGTATTGTTTTTGGTAGACTGTGGCACAATTTAATATATTGTAGCCTTTAAGAAGTGGGATTGGTGGAAGGAAACAAGATCACAAGAGTTTGTCCTTCTAAGGGGTCTTGGGTCTTTAGTCCATCTTCCTGTCCTCTTGCTTCCTATCCACCTTAATAAGAGAGGTTCTGTTCTGTTCCATTTGTCTACCATTATGTTGTGTCTTAACACATGCCCAAAATGATGTGTCCAAGTCAGTGTCGATCTCTGATCCCATGAAGAAAAACGACTCATTCCTTCTATTAAGCTGTATTGTGAGTTATTTTGTCACATAACGCTGAGGAACAGAGCCAGTGATCCAGCAAACCCATAAAAACCGATTTATCTGCATTAATTTCTGACAAGACTAATTTTAATGCAAAAAACAGGATTGTGAACAAGGTCACTGTATAAATTTTTACATGATTTTGATTAAATATTTGATAGAACATACTGAAGACAGAAGAGGTTTATTCTGTCAAGAGAGCATCAATACAATGTAGCCCTGGGGCAGGAAGCATATCAGTTCAAGATTGTGGGACCTTGAATCTCAACTTGTTTAGAACTTGACCTAGAAAATCAGACCACAGAAAGCTCAGGCTGTATCCAGAACACCCAGTCTCATTTGAGACCCAAATCTACTTAACCCCCTCCTTCAAGCTTGACCACATTCCCAAAAGTTCTACACCTGTGAAAATAGTGCTTCCATGTGAGTCAAATACTTTGCTTGATTGTTTAGCCCTGTGTGGCCTGTCAGAAACCTTCATTTCAAAGCACACAGGCATTGTTCAATAAGTGGGAAAGCCCAGAGCATTCACTACACACATACACACACACACACACACACACACACACACACACAAATAACACCCTAAAACTTACAAAGCACAATTGTCAGAGTTAATAGGGGATGCAAAACCCTTTGTAAACAGCAGTTTACAAAGTAGCACGATCAGAGGTGTGTCCATAATCATGAGAATTAAATAGGAATGTTGGTCAAGTTACATAACATATCAAACATAAGAGGTTTTACAAAAACAAGTCTTTGGACCACTTAAAACTTTTCTGCATGGACATTGACTACCTCAGTATTGCAATACAGCTAGGCATGGGAACTCTAAAAGAGAAAGAAAACCATAGACTAATCACTTGTCTAAAATGGGCGACTTCTGATAGGGTATTCATAATAGAAAGTAAAGTGAAAGTTATGTTGGCTTAGCTAATAAGGAAATATTTTTTTCTTTGATCACAAAATCTGAGGAAAGATGAGGTTCAGAGTTGCTAAGCCACTGAATGATATGTACAAGGATCCAAACCAAATTATGATGCACAATCTGTGATTACCATCATGGCGGCACTGAAAGAGGATAAGGTAATTTGAAACCCATCTGTCACAGTTTTTGTCAACTTGGCACAAATGTAGCAGTGACCCGAAAGAGGCGAATCTCAATTTGGAAGTTGTCTCCATTAGCTCTTAGACTGCCTGTGGCCATTTCTGCTCAGTGTTTTTTGTTGTTGTTGTTTGTTTGTTTTGTTTGTTTGTTTTTGAATGCTAAATAATGTAAGAGGGCCCAGCCAACCTCCTGCAGTACCATTCCAAGATAGGTGTGCCGGGGCTATGTAAAAACATGGCTGAGGGCCTGGAGATAAAGTGCAGTGGTTAAGAACAGTAGCTGCTCTTGCAAGAGATCCCGGTTCAATCCGGCAGTGCACTCACTGGGGCTAACAACTAGTTTTAACTGACTATGACTGTCTAATCCCTTTTTTTGACCTCTGCAAGCACTGCAGAACATGTGTGCACTTATATGCATGGAGGAGCTAAATTCATAAAAATAAAATACAACGTAAGTGTGCCCCTGAGTGAGCACAATGAGCTTGGTTTATGGGTTTGAACTGAAACTGGAGAAGTGCCGTCTGTGGGAATGAAACTTTTTGTGTGGCTTGAAGTGAGAACTTGTAAGACCTGTTCCCAGAAGATCTCCAGTTATCTGAATAATCCTGTGGCATTCAGAGTTAACTGTAGCAGGAAGATCGGGGATATTACAATGATTCTTGCCTCGACCCATCTCTGCAAAGTGCCAGGCCCTTCCCTTGAGGTATTGAGCAAAATGTAAACACCTCCAGTACCTGTTCACAAACTGGAGTCTGCAGCGCCCCGAGTATAACCAAGTTGGCTCACCCCTCCCGTCCAACCTGCTCCCCACTGCCTTGCCAAAGCACAGTAGTCTTGAATACATAGACCCTTCACTGACAAAGAAATAAACGGAGTTCCTAACTCCTCCCCATTCTCCTGTCCGTTCTCCGTGTGTGTGTGTGTTGTGTGTGGGTGTGTTCTGTGGGTGTGTGTGGTGTGTGTGTGTATGTGTTGTCTGTTCAATCTGCTCCACTGGTGATCTCAGTGATTTTTCCCTTCCCTCCCCCCTTCTTGCGGGATCAAGGCTTAGAGACTGTCGGCCTGCATGCAGGAGACAGAATCCCGTGAGGAGCTAAGCCAGAAGGGAAGGCCAGCGTGTGGATATGTGGCCATGCATGACTCAAAGACATTGAGCAAGAGAGACACATGACAACTACAACGACATCTGTCCTTATCCATGGGGAAAACATAATTTCTGGGGCCACTTAGATCATTGACTATCTTAAACAGACTTTCCTGGATGATAGAACACCCAGGTTAATGTCTGATAAATGAAGCTTCTATTATCCACAGGTGCAGCATTATGGAAAGCTTCTTGAGTCCTTGTCAATGGATGCATATACACATGGCTGCATTTTACATCCTGAGCTCACTGTGGACTCCATGATCCCAGCTTATGCAACCACAAGGATTCCCAGCCAGATTGGTAAGACAGAATCTAAACTAAAGAAGCTTGCTGAAGAAAACCCTGACTTACAAGAAGCATACATTGCCAAACAGAAGTGGCTTAAATCAAAGCTACTTGATCATGACAATGTTAAATACTTGAAGAAAATTATTGATGAGTTGGAGAAGATTTTGGATCAGGTTGAAGCTGAGTTGCGAAGAAGTGAAGAAACCCAAGATGATGGCCACCAGTCTTGGCTGTGGAGACATGGCAGATGTCTCGTCTCTCTGGCTGTCACATTGCATCGGTTAAGTTCACTTCGCTGGGGATTGCAAGGAGAAACTGGGGAAATGGAAAGAACCAACTTGTAAACCTATTATGAATGTGTCTTGAAGAGAAAAAACATTTAACAAGGATTTAGGACGTGTCAACAATATATTAATCTCTGCAGTGCTACCAACAGCATTCCTGGTGGCCAAGAAAAGGGCCCCAAAAGTTCTTGGTGCCACCCTTGTGGTTGGTTTGCTTTCAGGAATGGGATATTTTGCATTTATGCTTTTCAGAAGACTTGGCAGCATGATATTAGCACTTAGACCTAGAAAAATTATTTCTAGGTTTGTTGGGCCCCAGTGGTGGCAGCCCATCGGGCATTCCTCTAGACCATTGCCCACTCTTCTAGATCCAGTGAACAATTATCCTGGGCAAGTAGTAGAAAGCATAATTTCCATTACTCTTTGGGGAGCTAATGTGCAGAAAACAGCTAATGAACTTGTTTTTTTGTAAAAATTTTAAAACTAAGGTTTAAGCATGGGCAAGTCAGGATAAGTAACACGGAAAGGTAGAGAAGGACCATTTAATCTAAATTGTCAGTTCCGGTTTTCAGCTATTTTTTAGAGTTGTGATTATAAGCAGACAGTATATAATTCACTATATCCAAAACTCTCACATAGGACGAAACTGTTCTGAGCTGTTCTGAGGGTGTGAAGTTGCAGGATCTTCCCCTGGAATTTCAGAAGGCTCCTTTTTTGTTACTCTGAACTGGAGAGCAGCAATTCCTCAGCGGGTATAGGAGACTGCTTCATGTTCTGCCAGCTTTAGGTAGAAATAATGGAAAAAGGCAAGAAGAATGACGTTTATGTAGGATAGAGCAGTAGACTGACCTCCAGTGGCCCCATGGCTGCTAGCTCGGGCTGCCCCTCTCCTTGGTAAACTTCCCGTGGAACTACTTTTGGCCAGGTCCACTTATTACTCCTTCACTGGGAACTCTTGGTATGAGAAGGCTTGGAAGTTATTGGCAATAGTAGCCTGCAGAGAACCCTAGGGGTTATATACACTAATACCTCACTTGAGCTTAATTATGACCTACACTCATTGACTCAATAAGTATTATGTATTCAACCATAGAATGCCCATTGGAATGTACGTCTAGAACCTATATGAACATTGAAAGTGATAGTAAGGTGGCTCCTCATGTTCGCCAACTTGATGACCTTTGTGAGATATTATTCCTTTGGATCACAGTCCTGGGGAGCTTGGACTCTATGGCCCTCTTTATGCATGTGAGTGATGTGTAGGTTAATGTCTTAGGTAAATACCATAGCTTATGGATGGGTACTAGATACTTTGATAAGAACCAAACATGTTCATTCTTATTTGCGGAGAGTGGTACATTAATACTCAAACTGTTGTCCAAGCATTGTATTTGTTTCTGATCATCAACAAAGCCTTAAATTTAAGGGAAAGAAGAACATCTAGCATTAGCTGTTAGCAGTTAATTTGTAGGAGATGAAGTATAGCTAGTGATGCCCACCCGTATTCATCCACGTATTATGGCAAGCATTTGTGAGGGTATCTCAGTCCTTCTGGACAGACACTTCCGTATTGCACAGCAGGACAGCCATTGAGCTGTGATTGTGTTGATTTTGCTCAGGAAAATCTTCGATGAACTAAGTGAGAGGCGTTTCTCTGATTGCTCGAGCTGGCCGTCGAGTTCTTGGGAGTAGCTTCAGGATTCTGGTGAATAGTTTGTACAGAGAAGATGAGCCAAGATTCTAGTGAGTAACAAAAGCCTGCTTAGACTGCCTCAGGTAGGCTATGCAAATGGCCAAAGGATGTACTGACTTTTTCATTAGAAAAAAGTTATGACTTACACAACCGATAGTGTAAAATAAAAAAAAAGTTATGACAAGGAAACAATGACTTTCTCATGGCAAAAACAAATCTGTAATTCCATTTCATTCTTGATAATTCCATTTCAACATTTCTTTTACATATATTAGAATATATGTGATAAACTGGATGTTCCTATTATAAAAATTTAACATTCCAGCATGAACTCAGACCAACATAATATGAATTACTCTTCAGCTTTTTTATTTTAAATTTTGCACATCAGTGTGTCACATGGAGTGTCTGAATATGTTTGTTGCTACGTGGTCTACCCTATACTCGAGTCGATATACATTCTATACTAGTTAGCGAGTGCGCATAGGATTATGATGTTCAGGTAATTCGGTTGTCACGAATTCTGTCTGCTCACTGTTGTCGACGATACCAGTACGAGGCCATGGCCGGTAGTATGGTGCCGTACTGGTTAGGACTTTTCTGACGCTGCGAAGGGGCTGGATCTGAGTTCGGAGGCCGCCTGGACACATTAAAAACAAGTGAGGCCAATACAACACATTGGATTTGTTATACTAAAATTACAAATATCGTTACCTGCAACGTTTTATAAGACTCGACTTTTCTTTCAGTGCTATATTATTACCGAACATCAGAGGGAAATCACTCAAGATGTGCTTATAATTTTCTTTAACAATTTATTTAAAGTGAAGCATCTGAGCATCTTCAGTTTTATATTCTTGAGACTGTTTCCAAAATATCTGTCTTTTGTTATCCTGACCACAAGATCGTCGCTGTTCACCCAATGTCTAAGATCCGTGTCTCATTGGATTCACAAGCCTTCAGAAAGTTCTAGAGAAGGTAAAACATTAATGACCTTGAGTTTCTGAGGTGAGGGCATCTTCATAGATGTTTTATATCATCGTACCAGGGCTTGAGGAAATGTCTTTGAGAATTTATAGCTTGGGATGTCTTCTATGTTGTAAATGATGACAGCACCATGAGATGATTCAAGCTGAGGTGCAGACTTGTACCGCTGCTGGAAGGAGGCGTGTTTATGTATTTTCCGTTTTCACACCGGGTCAGCTGTGGTGACCAAGCTGGCCGAGTGTGACTCCTTCGTATTTCGCTTATAGCCGAAAAAAAAAACCACTAAATACACCTTTTCCTTGTATATCACAAAACTTTTAGATATAATTAATAACAACAAACTTTGAGAAAAATGCCCTTAGACGTTACTGAGAACTAGCAAGCTATGTTGACTATTTCCTGTGTAACATTCAAGCTACTATTTGTTATTGAGTGACTGACATCTAGGCCTTTTTGATGTCTACAAGAAAATTTGTAAACCGGCTTTCTCAGTTTATATTAATTTTTGTGCAATTGGAATTTCATTCAGAGTGTTGTAGGTATTTGGTGCTGCGGCTGTTGTGTGATGTCATTGTGAAAGAATCAAGATACTCATTAATATTCAGCTGTAGCTGTGTAGTACTAAGATCCATAAAAAGTAATGTGGAAAAAATTGAAAAAAAAAGAAAGACAACAAGAAAAAACCCAACGCTAAGTGAAACGAGGACGAAACGAAGAGACATAAAATAAAGATAACCAGCTAAAAAAATAAAATATTTATTTAACACTTCTCATGGTGTTGTGTGATGCCAAAATGCCTTTCAATATACCCTAACCCTGTGAGAGTCAGATGCCGGTCTAGTCATCTTATTGTGCGCTATATAGGTGGAGGGGTGCTTAGTCTTTTGTGAGAATCCACAGGCCAGACCTTGTCTACTATCAAGGTTCCGGACGCCAGACGCTAATGGGAAGTAAAACACTGTCCCAAAAGACCAAACTCAAAATATTTTTACAAATATACTGTCTAAGAAAGACAGGTAATGCAAGCCAGTAAGCAGTGTTCCTCCATCTTCTCTGCTTTAGTGCCTGTTTCTGTCTCTTATTTTTTGTTCTGCCATGCCTGGTGGTAATAGTATGTAACTATTTTGTTGTTGTTGTTGTTGCTTTTTGTTTTTGCTTTTACTGGAGTGCACAAGGAAGACACCATATGATACTCAGTAAAAGTCTCCATCCTTTTCTCCATAAGAGACTGCAACCCATGAGCCAACAAGGGAGAAACTTTTGCGTTCTTACTTTCGTCTTCTTAGCTTTCTTCGAAGTTACTGATACTCGCTTAGTTTGCAATGAATACGTAGAAAAGCCTTTCCTCCATAAGAGACTGCAACCCATGAGCCAACAAGGGAGATAATTTCTTCAGAAGTTACTGATACTACATTATTGCATGAATAAACCCTTGCAATTCAATCTACAACTACTATTGGAAAAGAGTTGTTGTTCTAACAGGAAACAACGAGAGGTAAAACAGTCCACCAACTTAACGGCTGAGAAAAAAGATTACAGGTTTGCATTGAGTAGAATGTACCAAAAGTGGCAACTGAAAGGCTGACCCATCTGAAAATTCAAAGGAAGAAAAGCCTCAGATTGCCATAACTCGACACCCCTCTGTGGATCCTACATGGAAAAACCACTCGTAATAATGAGCCCCCCTAATGAAACTGACCTTCATAGTATTGGCCACAAAGGTTCTTGATTGGAGAGACTTTTCATTGCCTTCAAATCCCCCCACGATAGAAACAGCAGAGGGAAACACCAGAGAATATGAAGATGATGAAGGTCGTTGCCCCCACAACTGTAATTGGAGACTACCTATTGTAGGAGGTATCTCTTTATAAAACGTAAAACAAAAACTGCTTTCTTTAAAAAGAATGCTATTTCTCTTTCTCGGCCTTTGCTTTCTTTAATTGACTACGAGACATGGGAACTGTGGAATGGATTACTCCCTGTTCAGAACCAAATAGTAATACTACGCACATACGAACTAACGTCCCTGGGGCTTAATACCTACCGGCAAATATACATTACTACAAGGAGCGCTGACATCAGCAGTGGATTGTTCTACCAAAAGAACCACGCGCTGGTGGCTGTTGGCCAGAGGAATTCCAAGGCCAGTGTCCAGGGCCCACGAATGGTAAGGCGAGAAGCAGCTCTCTCCCGCTCACTATTGATCGAACAGGGAAACGAAGTAAAAAGAGACGAATCTGTCGATAACGAGCAAGTGGAGGTGAGCAGGGCTCTCCACACCCACCCCCATGGCCTACGGTCAGTTCGCTTGTCTCTCAGACTGGGTTTGCTCGCCCCACTCCGTGCTGAGCGGGGTCAGCTCTTTGGCCCACCCAGCACCCTCCTTACACGCCTCCCTTCGCTTTCCCCTGGTTGAGTAGGGTTTTTTCCTTCTTTCTCCCCCACGCTTCCTGTGTCACAGCATTGGCCTGCCATGTCCTCGCCAAGCTTTTTTATTCCTCACCCCATTACCTCAAACGACCCACTGTCGCCCACTAAAAAGAACGACCTCCAACACATACCCACACAATACATCAATATGGTTCTACCTCCCCTGGGATTATCCAGAACGACTCCCCCAACCGTCCGCCACCAGCACGCTCAAAAACCAGCCCAGGCTACCACACCTCACACTGCCTTGACATCTACTGTGGCAGCAGAGGATCCCAGTGACCTTTATACCCAATCTAATTCTCTATATTGGCTCCTCTTCTATTTACTCTTCTTCCCCTTGGATAAATAAACCCAGTACCTTGGCGTTATGCCAACCAAAGCTTGAGACTTGACATTACAGATTACAGCAACTTACATCCTCTAAGCCTCTACTGTGCTGGGAGACCTTTTTATACACGCCCATCCACCATCACACCACCATAAGCCCACATTCATACCCCACACTTTCACTAATGTTATTCACCCAGATTATTGTTTACACCCTTTTTCATTCCATTATACCTTACCAAATACCACTCCCCTATGTTTTCCTTCCTCATGCTAAGTGACTAAAATAACACAACTGACATAAAAATTACCCTATACCATAAACTATTAGTGCTGCTTAATACCTATATATCTACTTGTCTTTTTTTTCTTTATAATTCTGAATAACCACTAATTATTGCTTTTTTTCAATTAGTGAAGGGATCTACAAAAATGTTTTTATGTCATCCTGGACAACTGTCAGGCCCATGAATAGGAACACGCCAGTCAAAGTTACCCAAAGAAGATCAAGAGCGAACAGCTCCCAGAGAGAGTGACTGGATTTATTTTAATTAGCAATTCAAATGTAGATAAGAGTATTAAAAAAATATAATTAAATATATATTGACTTTAATATATGATTTGCCAAAAAATATTTATTTTATAGAAATTTTAATAAAAATCAGTTTAAAGTTTTAAGTTTTCATCAATAACTCTCGTCCACCAACCGTCCACCCTTTCTAAGCCTAGGGACCAACCTGCGGACGAGGGGGCATGGTAGAACGTAAAGGCCTGACGATTTAGGATGACTGGTAGACCTCACAAAATAAACACTGCAATAGTAACCGCTCTGGAACACGTCTCCTTTGACTCAACGTGATTGAAGCAACACACAAACCCCTGTCGCCACCCCCCCACTGGATGTGGGGCTGTAGGTGTTTGAGCACAACAGCCTTCAGATAGAGTTTTTTTTATTTTGGAAAAACAAAAGACCCCGAATAGCCAAAACAACCCTGTGCAAAAAGAGCTACACAGGGGGGATCTCTATACCAGACTTCAAAGTATACTACAGGGCTATAGTCATAAAAACAGCCTGGTACTGGCACAAAAACAGACCTGTTGACCAATGGAACAAAACCGAATATCCAAACCTGAGCAGGTACAATTTCAGCCATCTCATTTGACAAGGGGGCCAAGAAGACACAATGGAGAAAAGACAGCATCTTCAGAAAGTGGTGTTGGCAAAGCTGGATCACCACTTGTAGAATGAAATTAAATCCCTACCTCTTGCCCTGTACAAAAGTCAACTCCAGATGGATCAAAGACCTCAACGTGAAACCCCAAACTCTGAAGGGAATAGGAGAAAAAGTTGGCAGCAAACAATAAGACATAGGCATAGGAAAAGACTTCCTAAATCAGACAGCAGCTGCACAAGAATTAAGGTAATAATTGACAAATGGGACCTCATTAAACTGAAAAGCTTCTGTACCTCAAAAGAAACAATCAAGGAAGTGAAGAGAAATCCCACGGAGTGGGAGGAAATCTTCACCACAGAAACATCTGATGAAGCATTGATTTCCAGAATATATAAACTACTCAAAAAACAAAGGAAGAAAGAAAACAAATGACCCACTCAATAAATTGAGCAAAGAGCTGAACAGAGACTTCACAAGTGAGGAATTAGAGATGGCTGAGAAACACCTTAAGAAGTTTTCAACATCACTAATCATTAAGGAAATGCAAATCAAAACCACTTTAAGATATCATCTTACTCCAATAAGACTGGCTAGGATCAAGAAAACAAATGATATCAAGTGCTGGAGAGGTTGTGGGGAAAGGGGAGCACTCATCCACTGCTGGTGGGAATGTAAACTTGTGCAGCCACTATGGAAAGCAGTGTGGAAAACCCTTGGAAGACTTGGAATGAACTTGCCACTCAACACAGCCATACCACTCCTAGGCATGTACCATCAAGACTCAACCCACCGTAGAGATACATGCATGTCCATGTTTATTTCAGCTCTCTTCACAATACCAAGGAGCTGGAACCAACCCAAATGCCCCTCAACTGATGAGTGGATAGAGAAAATGTGGTACATCTATACAATGGAGTTCTATGCAGCAGGAAAGAAAGATGACATCATGAGCTTTGCAGGAAAATGGCTGGAGCTACAGGACATCATGCTGAGTGAAGTAACACAGTCACAGAAAAACAAACGATGAATGGTATCCCTCATCTGTGAATGCTAGTGCTAACCTAGTTGTAAGTATTTCTTGTGCACAGCCCCTTGAGCTTTTGTCCAAAGTGGTTGGGAGTGATGCATATTAGAAACAACAACAACAACAACAAAAACAACAACAGAAAGGACTGCATCAAGGAACTGACTGAAAGAGTGAACTTCTGCTCAAAACAGTCAACTTCCACATGGATAATATTGAGAAAGACTGAGAAAGAGATGAAATGCATGTTTGGTAGAATGCATGAGCTCTGGTGGAGTGCGGGGATAGGGTGGGGGACACGGGTCTAGATTTGATAAAAAATATAAATAAATAAATTTTAAAATGTCCAAACACATAAAAGTTTACAGTCTCTTAAAAGTCTCTTAACTTAAAAAAATCCAAAACAACTAATGTCTTATTTCAAAGGGAAGAATCAGGCACACCTAAGCAAAACCTAAGTACAACAAAATAGCTCAAGGCTAGACAGCTGGGATTCACTCATGATCTTCTGGCCTCAAAAGGGTTTGGGCAGCTCCATTTCTCAGACTCTGCTGTGTACAGCACACAGAACTCCTCTTGCAAGCCAAAGCCAGCTCCATTTCATACCTGCTGCTGTCCTTGGTGGTCATTTCATGGTCACGGAATCTCCACTGAAACTGAGACTGCACCTTCACCAATGGTTTCTTCTAACCTCTCCTGGTGCAAATTTCAGATTCTCTTCATGGTCCTTGACGTCTTGGGGTCTTCACTGCTACCAAGGCTGCACTTTCACCTGTGGCTTTTCCTGGCCTCTCACAGTGGAAAGTCTCAGTGGCTCTCTGTGACCCTTTCATGCTTTCAACCCGGGAGCCATGCAGGACACTCTTACACATTACCAAGTCCTGCTTCCAGCTTGAGACGGAGGCTTAGGGACCCCTGTGCACCACAGCTTCAGTATGCTGACCCTGAGGAAATTCTTCCCAAAAGATTTCACCACAGTGATGCCGGTCTCTTGTTACTTACAGCTGAAGTTTTTCAGCCCCGGATAACCAGCATCAATTTTCCCAGTAAAACAAATGTTTCCTTCATATTCTGATCTTTTATTAATCACAGCTGATTCTTCAACCCCAGCTGATGAGGACACACAGATTCTCATTTCAAAATAACATGTTAACAGCCCTGAAGTTCTCCACTTTCCTTTGCAGCTCCGGAAGCTAGGCCTCCATTGTCTCTTTCAGCTTAACTCTTCCAAGCTCCATAGCAACAAACTTTAAGCATGACAATTCTAGCCCAACATTTCAAACGCTTCCATAATCCTCCCCAAAACACCAAGGAGAGGTCTATCATCTCCCAGATCGGAGTTCATCATTTATACAGCCCAAGATAGGTTCAGGACAGGAACCTAGCAGCAGGAGCTGAAGCACGGGCAGCTTACTGGCTTATTCCCTGGCCCATGTTCAGTCAAGAAAATATCCCACAGATGTGGCCACAACCCAGTCCAATGGACGCAGTTCCCCAAGTGAAACTCCTTCAACCCAGGTGTTTCAAGATGACAGTAAAACTAACGAGCACACCCAGTGTCTACACAACTGTGTTGTGGTCCTAAAATCTTAGCAGTAACAATGTCTAACTCTCACCACCAAAAACCTTCCCTTCTGAAGCATAGTCTAGTTGAAATAATTTTTCTGGAACTTATTTATTCAAGATCAACCCCACCCACCAGAAAGTGTTGACAACCAGAGATTTTTTTTCTACACTTGAGAAGTAGCATGAATTTAGAGCCCAGCAAGTCAGAACTCTTTGGTCTACACTTCCTCCCTTCTTCCTCTTTGGCTGCCTTGTGTGTGTTGAAGTGATATTAATATCAGATTTCATGAACATACTCTGTCCTGCTAAAGAAAGAAAAGAAATTAACTGATGGTAATATGGTACTGTTATTTGTTGGAACTTAGCTGATATAGGGAATGTAGTGTTTTCGGTAGACTGTGGCACAGTTTAATATATTATAGCCTTTAAGAAGTGGGATTGGTGGAAGGAAACAAGATCACAAGAGTTTGTCTTTCAAAGGGGTCTTGGGTCTTTAGTCCATCTTCCTGTCCTCTTGCTTCCTATCCACCTTAATAAGAGAGGTTCTGTTCTGTTCCATTCATTTACCATTATGTTGTGTCTTAACACATGCCCAAAATTATGTGTCCAAGTCACTGTGGATCTCTGATCCCATGAAGAAAAACGACTCATTCCTTCTATTAAGCCGTATTGTGAGTTATTTTGTCACATAACGCTGAGGAACAGAGCCAGTGATCCAGCAAACACATAAAAACCGATTTATCTGCATTAATTTCTGACAAGACTAATTTTAAGGCAACAAACAGGATTTTGAATAAGGTCACTGTATAACTTTTTACATGATTTTGATTAAATATTTGATAGAACATACTGAAGACAGAAGAGGTTTATTCTGTCAAGAGAGCATCAATACAATGTAGCCCTGGGGCAGAAAGCATATTAGTTCAAGATTGTGCGACCTTGAATCTCAACTTGTTTAGAACTTGACCTAGAAAATCAGACCACAGAAAGCTCAGGCTGTATCCAGAACACCCAGTCTCATTTGAGACCCAAATCTACTTAACCCCCTCCTTCAAGCTTGACCACATTCCCAAAAGTTCTACACCTGTGAAAATAGTGCTACCATGTGAGTCAAATACTTTGCTTTGATTGTTTAGCCCTGTGTGCCTGTGCAGAAACTTCAATTTCAAAGCACTACAGTCATTGTTCATAAAGTGGAAAAGCCCAAGCATTCACAACACACACACACACACACACACACACACACACACACAAATAACACCCTAAAACTTACAAAGCACAATTGTCAGAGTTAATAGGGGATGCAAAACCCTTTGTAAACAGCAGTTTACAAAGTAGCAAGATTAGAGGCATATCCATAAGCATGAGAATTAAATAGGAATGTTGGTCAAGTTACATAACATATCAAACATAAGAGGTTTTACAAAAACAAGTCTTTGGACCACTTAAAACTTTTCTGCATGGACATTGACTACCTCAGTATTGCAATACAGCTAGGCATGGGAACTCTAAAAGAGAAAGAAAACCATAGACTAATCACTTGTCTAAAATGGGCGACTTCTGATAGGGTATTCATAATAGAAAGTAAAGTGAAAGTTATGTTGGCTTAGCTAATAAGGAAATATTTTTTTCTTTGATCACAAAATCTGAGGAAAGATGAGGTTCAGAGTTGCTAAGCCACTGAATGATATGTACAAGGATCCAAGCCAAATTATGATGCACAATCTGTGATTACCATCATGGCGGCACTGAAATAGGATAAGGTAATTTGAACCCCATCCGTCACAGTTTTTGTCAACTTGGCACAAATGTAGGCATACCCGAAAAGAGCGAATCTCAATTTGGAAGTTGTCTCCGTTAGCTCTTAGACTGGCCTGTGGCCATTTCTGCTCAGTGTTTTGTTGTTGTTGTTGTTGTTCTTGTTGTTGTTGTTTGTTTGTTTGTTTGTTTTTGAATGCTAAATAATGTAAGAGGGCCCAGCCAACCTCCTGCAGTACCATTCCAAGATAGGTGTGCCGGGGCTATGTAAAAACATGGCTGAGGGCCTGGAGATAAAGTGCAGTGGTTAAGAACAGTAGCTGCTCTTGCAAGAGGACCCAGGTTCAAATCCCGGCACTCACATGGTGGCTAACAACTAGTTTTAACTGTCTATAACTGTCTAATCCCTTTTTTTGACCTCTGCAAGCACTGCAGAACATGTGTGCACTTATATGCATGGAGGAGCTAAATTCATAAAAATAAAATACAACGTAAGTGTGCCCCTGAGTGAGCACAATGAGCTTTGGTTTATGGGTTTGAACTCAACTGGAGAAGTGCCTGTCTGTGGGAATGAAACTTTGTGTGTGGCTTGGAGTGAGAACTTGTAAGACCTTTCCCAGAAGAGCTCCAGTTATCTGATAACTCTGTGGGCATTCAGAGTTACCTGTAGCAGGAAGATTTGGGATATTACAATGATTCTTGCCTCGCCCTATCTCTGCAAAGTTCCAGGCCCCTTCCCTTGAGGTATTGAGCAAAATGTAACACCTCCAGTTACCTGTTGCACAAACTGGAGCTCTGCAGCGCCCCCAGTAGAACCAAGTTGGCTCACCCCTCCCTTCCACCTGCTCCCCACTTCCTTGCCCAAAGCACAGTAGTCTTGAATACATAGACCTCACTGATAGAAAATAAACGGAGTTCCTATCGTCCCCAGCTCTCCACGTGTGTGTGTGTGTGTGTGTGTGCGCGTGCATGTGTGTGTGTGTGTGTGTGTGTGTGTGTGTGTGTGTTTGTTCTGCTCCACTGGTGATCTCCAGTGGATTTCCCTCCCCCCTTCTTGCGGGATCAAGGCTTAGAGACTGTCGGCCTGCAGGCAGGAGACAAGTCCTGGAGCTAAGCCAAGAAGGGAAGGCCAGCGTGTGGAATGTGGCCATGCATGACTCAAAGACATTGAGCAAAGAGAACAATGACAACTACAACGACATCTGTCCTTATCCATGGGGAAAACATAATTTCTGAGGCCACTTAGATCATTGACTATCTTAAACAGACTTTCCTGGATGATAGAACACCCAGGTTAATGTCTGATAAAGGAAGCTTGTATTATCCACGGGTGCAGCATTACCAAGAGCTTCTTGAGTCCTTGCCAATGGATGCATATACACATGGCTGCATTTTACATCCTGAGCTCACTGTGGATTCCATGATCCCAGCTTATGCAACCACAAGGATTCGCAGCCAGATTGGTAAGACAGAATCTAAAGTGAAGAGGTTTGCTGAAGAAAACCCTGACTTACAAGAAGCATACATTGCCAAACAGAAGTGGCTTAAATCAAAGCTACTTGATCATGACAATGTTAAATACTTGAAGAAAATTATTGATGAGTTGGAGAAGGTTTTGGATCAGGTTGAAACTGAGTTGCGAAGAAGTGAAGAAACCCAAGATGATGGCCACCAGCCTTGGCTGTGGAGACATGGCAGATGTCTCTCTGGCTGTCACATTGCATCGGTTGAAGTTCCTGGGGATTGCAAGGAGAAACTGGGGAAATGGAAAGAGACCGAACTTGTAAACCTATTATGAATGTGTCGTGAAGAGAAAAATATTTAACAAGGTTTTAGGACATGTCAACAATATATTAATCTCTGCATTACTGCCAACAGCATTCCTGGTGGCCAAGAAAAGAGCCCCAAAAGTTCTTGGCACCACCCTTGTGGTTGGTTTGCTTGCAGGAATGGGATATTTTGCATTTATGCTTTTCAGAAGACTTGGCAGCATACTAGCACTTAGACCTAGACAAAATTATATCTAGGTTTGTTGGGCCCCAGTGGTGGCAGCCCTTCAGGCATTCCTCTAGACCCTTGCCCACTCTTCTAGACCCAGTGAACAATTATCCTGGGCAAGTAGTAGAAAGCATAATTTCCATTACTCTTTGGGGAGCTAATGTGCAGAAAACAGCTAATGAACTTGTTTTTTTGTAGCCCGAGATGACTTATTTTTAACTAATCTGTCCTTTAAGCATGTGCAAGGTCAGGATAAGTAAACACTGACAGGTAGAGAACGGACCTTTAATCTAAATTGTCAGTTCAGGTTTTCAGCTATTTTTTAGAAGTTGTAATTATAAGCAGACAGTAATAATAATCTGCAACTTCCAATAACTCTTCACATAGACGACTGTTCTGAGGGTTGAGCAGTTGCAGGATCTTCCCCTGGAATTTAGAAGTCCTTTTTGTTACTGAACAGCATTCCGATAGCAGCAGGGTATAGGACTGCTTCATGTTCTGCCAGCTTTAGGTAGAAATAATGGAAAAAGGCAAGAAGAGAATGACGTTTATGTAGGATAGAGCAGTAGACTGACCTCCAGTGGCCCCAGTGCTGCTCGTGGCTGCCCCTCTCCTTGGTAAACTTCCCGTGGAACTACTTTTGGCCAGGTCCACTTATTACTCCTTCACTGGGAACTCTTGGTATGAGAAGGCTTGGAAGTTATTGGCAATAGTAGCCTGCAGAGAACCCTAGGGGTTATATACACTAATACCTCACTTGAGCTTAATTATGACCTACACTCATTGACTCAATAAGATAAGTATTATGTATTCAACCATAGAATGCCCATTGGAACGTATGTCTAGAACCTATATGAACTCTGAAAGTGATAGTAAGGTGGTTCTTCATGGTCCCCAACTTGATGATCTTTGTGAGATATTATTCCTTTGGATCACAGTCCTGGGGAGCTTGAACTCTATGGCCCTCTTTATGCATGTGAGTGATGTGTAGGTGAATGTCTTAGGTAAATAGCATGGCTTATGGATGGGTACTAGATATTTTGATAAGAACCAAACATGTTCATTCTTATTTGGGGAGAGTGGTACATTAATGCTCAAACTGTTGTCCAAGCATTGTATTTGTTTCTGATCATCAACAAAGCCTTAAATTTAAGAGAAAGAAGAAAGTCTAGCATTAGCTGTTGGCAGTTAATTTGTAGGAGATGAAATATAGCTAGTGATGCCCACTGTATTCATCCACATATGTGCAAGCATTTGTGAGGGTATCTCAGTCCTTATGGAACAGACACTTCCAGTATGGCCCAGGAGCAGCCATTGAGCTATGATGTGTGATTTGTGCTCAGGAAAAATCTTCTATGGAACTAAGGAGGCAGTTTCTCTGGAGCTGGCCATCAAGTTCTTGGGAGTAAGCTTCAGGATTCTGGTGAATAGTTTGTACAGAGAAGATGAGCCAAGATTCTAGTGAGTAACAAAAGCCTGCTTAGACTGCCTCAGGTAGGCTATGCAAATGGCCAAAGGATGTACTGACTTTTTCATTAGAAAAAGTTATGACTTACACAACGATGTAAATAAAAAAAAAGTTATGACAAGGAAACAGTGACTTTCTCATGGCAAAAACAAATCTGTAATTCCATTTCATTCTGTAATTCCATTTCATAATTTACATATATTAGATAATATTGATAAACTGGATGTGCCTGTTTATAAAAATTTAACATTCCAGCATGAACTCAGACCAACAATAATGAATATACTCTTTCAGCTTTTATGTTTTAATTTTGCACATCAGTGTTTCACATGGAGTGTCTGAATATGTTTGTTGCTAGGACATTCCAATCCTTATATTTATAGAAGAGCTATAGGATTGATTATTCAGTAATTCATAATGTTTCAAAATTTCTTATGTCACTTTGTGAGAAATAAAAAGTAAGGCATGCTGGTAGTCGTGGTGCCTACTGGTAGGATTTTCTGAAGGAGGCAGAGGCAGGTGGATCTGGAGTTCGAGGCCGGCCTGGACTACATTAAAAACAAGTGAGGCACAAAGAATCAACAATTGGATTTTTATAAAAATTTACAAAATATGTTACCTGCAAAAGGACTGTTAAAGACTGACTTTTCTTCCAGTGTATATTATTACTGAACCAGAGGAAATCACCAGGAAGTGCTTATAATTTTCTTACACAATTTATTGTTGAAAGTGAAGCATCTGAGCATCTTCAGTTTTATATTCTTTTTTTATTGATGCTTTGTGTATTTCATACATCATTTTCCAATTCAGTTCAGGCATATTTCCCTTTCACTTTCCCCACATCCCACCCCACCCCATCGCAGATCATGCATTCTGTCATAACTGTCCTGCGTCTTTCTCTCAGTTTTTTTTTCATTTTTAGCAATAAGTGATAATTTATGTGTACAAGCATCCCTCATGTAAAACCAATTTGCTGGCTGTTGTGCCCAAACCCCCACAGCCCTACCATCCAGCGGGGGGGGGGGCTTATAAGTTGAACAAATGAGTGTCCAAACAGTTTCACCTTTCACCCCAATCACAGCCCTTACATTCTACCATGCCCCCTCTTCCGCAGATTGTTCCCTAGCTTAGAAAAGGGGCACAGGTGGATGAGAAGCAAAACAGTCTACTTTCTCTGGAGCTGGTGTCTTGGACTCTGGTCAATTCTGGCTGTTTCCTTTCATGGGCTGATAGTTTGTCCAGGAATAACCTTTCGATCGTACTAATGAAGCACAGGCAATTAGATATATAGGTATTTAAACAGCACTAATAGTTATGGTAGGTTACTTTGGTATATACACATATGTTTGGATGGTATGTTAATCCATGAATTACATTTTTTACTGTTAAATATGACAGGGTCTTACTGTGGTTTATAACATCTCCTAACCTGTAGAGGATGTAAGCTTGTGGCATCAGCCATGGGTTATTCCTCCAAGGAGAGAGCCAATAGCCAATTAGATTTGGGATATACAGGCATTTGGCTGCCTCTGCTGCACAGTATTTCCAGGCAGGTGAGGTGTAGCTGGTGCTGACGGTGGAGTCTTGCTTGACTCAAGGAGACCCGTATTTGCTTTATTGGTTTAGTGGCCTTTGGTAATACTCTCTGGTATTCCAGAGACCATCCATACACTTGCATGTGTGGTCTCAATACATTTTTCCCATGTTAATGTCAGGTCTTCGGCAGCAGTTTCGCCGGGCGTGGTGGCGCACATCTTTAATGCTAGCAGTTGGGAGGCAGAGGCAGGCGGATCTTTGTGAGTTCAGTTTTATATTCTTGAGACTGTTTCCAAAATATTTGTCTTTTGTTATCCTGACCACAAGATGTCGCTGTTCACCCAATAGTCTAAGATCGTGTCTCATTGGGTTCATCAAGCCTTCAGAAATGTTCCTAGAGAAGGTAAACATTAATGACCTTGGTTTCTGAGGTGAGGGCATCTTCATCAAGATTTTTTATCCGTGACCAGGCTTGAGGCAAATGTAGTATTGATTTCTGATGCTTTGTAAATGATGACAGCACCATATGATGTTAAGCTGAGGTGCAGCTTGTACACTGTTGACTAAAGAGGCAGTTTTATGTATTTTCCTTTTCACGGTCATTGGTGACTGGCCAGTGTGCTCCTTGTTTCCAAAACTTTGTATAAATATCACACTTAGAAAATGCCTGAGGTACTACAGCTATGTTGACTATTTCCGTGTTAACATTCATAGCTACTATTTTATTGTTACTACAATTATATGCCTTTTGAATCTCAAAAAGTTGTAAACTGCTTGCTCAGTTTTTAGTATTTTTTGCAATTGATTTCAGAGTTGTAGGTATTTGGTGCTGTTGAGTGTCATGGAAAGATCAAGATACTATTCTGTGTATAAGATCAATAAAAGTAATTTGAAAATATGAAAAAAGAAAAAAAACAAAAACAAACAAAAAAGAAATAAAATAAAAATAACTAATAAAATATTTTTACACTGCTCGGTGTGGTGGTGCATGCCTTTAATCCTAGCACTTGGGAGGCAGAGGCAGGTGGATCTTTGTGAGTCCAAGGCCAGCCTAGTCTACATAGCAAGTTCCAGGACAGCCAGAGCTATAGGGAGACCCTGTCTCAAAAAGACCAAAAAAAATATTTTTACAAATATACTGTCTAAGAAAGACAGGTAATGCAAGCCAGTAAGCAGTGTTCCTCCATCTTCTCTGCTTTAGTGCCTGTTTCTGTCTCCTGATATTCTGCTTTGGCTTTCCTCCATAAGAGACTGGAACCCATGAGCCAACTAGGGAGATACTTTCTTCAGAAATTACTGATACTACATTATTGCATGAATACTTAGAAAGCATTAACGATGTTACACATACAGTATACATTTTGGAAGAACATCAAAAGTCAGCCCACATATTATGAATACATCCAATTCTCATTCTTTCTAAAAAGTTGTCAAAGATTTCCCATACCACCAGCTACAGACCAAGTGTCCAGCACATGAACCTTTTGGGCAATTTGTATACATGTAGAACATTGGGCTTCTGACCCCAAAGATTCACAGCCATCTCATAATGGAAAATGTACTCTTGTCATTTCCAAGCTTTCTCAAAGTTTTAATAGTGCCAAAATAATTCCGAAGTCTAAGTATGGAGACTTTTACTGAGTATCATATTGTGTCTTCCGTGTGCACTCCAGTAAAAGCAAAAACAAACAAACAACAACAACAAAATAGTTACACATTTCTACCACCAAGCATGGAAGCACAAATTTCTTTTTTTTAAACAAGAAGATTATTTAAACAACAAGATGCTTGACTTGAAGGGAAAACTAGGATTCATTTTCTTCCAAGAGTAATTTACCCCTACCTTAAAGACAGATGGCCCTACATGTAACAGCTATGTACAAAAAAGTTATAAAGTTGCCGGGCGTGGTGGCGAATGCCTTTAATCCTAGCACTCGGGAGGCAGAGGCAGGCGGATCTTTGTGAGTTCAAGGCCAGCCTGGTCTACAGAGTGAGTTCCAGGACAGCTGGGGCTACAGGGAGACCCTGTCTCGAAAAGACCAAAAAGGAAAAAAAAAAAAGTATAAAATATTTTACTTATTATTTTTATTTTCGTGTGTATAGCATTATTGCCTGCATGGATGTAAGTGCACCTGTGTCCTGCAGTGCCTGAGGAGGTCAGANCATATCTCTAATCTCTACATTGTTGCAAAGATAAAGGTTTTGATTTCCAAATATTATTATATTAAATGAAATTAATAAATCTTGTACCTTTGGTTTCTATTTTAAATTTTTCTGAGTATCTCTGGTTCCTTGAGATTTTCTACTGTTGTGATTATTTGTGCATTTCTATAAACATAATACTAAGATTCCTTTGATAATCGCTTAGAATCTTGAAAATGAGAATGTGCCAGGCATGGTGGCACATGCTTTTAATCCTAGCACTTGAAGAGCTTAAATCACAATAGCAAAAGCTGGAATTCATCCACGGTGTCCCTCAAGCTGAATGAGTGGTAATGAAGATGTGGTCATATTACACAATGAGTTCATGCAGTGAGTAAAAGAAAAAGGAAATTATGAGACCCATTGTTTTGCGGTAAATGGATGGAAGTAAGACCGTTATGGTAAGTGAAGTAAGAACAGTTCCCGAAAAACAAATGACTGGAGATCCCCAAGACCACCTGAACCACAGGGTAGGTATGTAGCTGGGTGTCTTCAGCAAGAGTAGATTGTTGTTGGTTGTGTGTTTATTATAATGCTAGTTGTCTTTGCTGATTGGCTTTTGTGGCTGTGGGGGCAAGATTGATCCTCCCAGCTGGTAATAAAGGTGGGTTGTGTGTGAGCCGTGACATCGGAGAATCTCCCAAAACCACCTGAAGCCAAGGAGATCGACATGCCCACCCCCCCCGGCCCAACGTGGGTAGTTACGAAGGCATCTGAAGAGGCAAGCGAAGCAAGCCTTCAACACAGTGAGAGGTTTTAGGACTCACAGTGGAATACAGGCAGGAGAAGCCCATATGACCAGGAACACGAAGAAGAGACAAAATAGAAAGAGGCAGGATGAAAAAAATCCTGCACAGCCAAGCCTCTACCAACCCTGTGGAAGATCCTACAGTGGGATCCCCTGGGGATGGTGCAGGAGACAGATATCAAAAAGCACAATTGTTGAAATACTTAAAGAAGATACAAGAGTATACAAGAGCAAGTCAAGAATTTAAGAAAAATGAATGAAGAACTCAAAGAAAGACGTAAAGAGAGAGAATGACAGACTCTGGAACGTAAGTGGAAAACACTGAAAAGATCCCTGCTGAAAAATGAGGAAAGCAACCAGAAAAGCGAAGATCACAGGAAGAGATTGAGAAGATCAAAAGAAAGTAGAAATACTAAAGAAATCAGAAGAGGAAATAAAAAGGAAATTAAAACACGCATCCAATTCAAGAGAAGGAATGGAAAAAGCCTCAGAAGCAGAAGGTGGAAGCAGAACAAAGAATATCAAGACCTGAGATAACACAGAACAACTAAGAACTTCAAGTAAAGATTATGAAAAAATTTAAAATACAAGAAAGTGGAAAACCACGATGTGGGACACTATGAAAGATCAAACGCCACATCATATGGATAGCGGAAGGAGAAGAATCCAAGAGAATGGTATTGACAGATCTTCAACAAATAATAAGATTGAAAAATGTTCCCCAACTAAAAAACGAACAAACCAAGACAAATACAAAAGAAGCACATGAGACTCCCAAACAGAGACAGAATCAGAAAAGAAAACTCTCCAATGCCATAATCATAGTAAAACATGCTAGATGCCAAAACCAAAGACAAAAATCCTTAAAGCCACAAGAGAAAAACACAAAAGTGACCTATAAAGGGGAAACATATCAGAATTACAAACTGACTTCTCAGTGCAAACTTGAAAACAAGAAGAATGTGGACATAAAGTATTCCCAAGTGTTAAAGGACAATAGAATGCCAACGCCAGGATACTATGCCCAGCAAAAATTTTGATTATAGTTTGAAGGAGAGAGAGAAAAACCCTTCCAAGTTTGATAAAGGATGAAAGAAGACATGGTCAGAAACCAAAACCCTTCAGAGATAATGAAAGCAATTTACAAAAGGAAGAAAGAAAGGAGCAACTATCCCCAGGCAACCTAGAAAGAGAAATCAATAAAAGCATAATGCAGAAGTAGAAACTAAACCAAAACCGCAAATGGATATAAGGTCAAAAGGAAGCAAACCAACCTATCAGTATAACCTTAAATATATGGACTAAATTACCCCAAAGTCAAAAGCATAAGACTGGGAGATTGATTAGGAACACAGAACCCATCCATATGTTGTCCTACAAGAAACACATCTTAACTTCAAGGAGAGCAACCTACCATTAAGGATGAAGGAGGAAAATAATATTCCAAGCAAATGGTTACCCAAAAGAAAAAAGTGTGTTGCTATTTATATCAGCAAAATAGACCTCAAAGAAATCAAGAAGAGACAAAGAAGGCCCATTTGACCCTTTTTAACGTTTATCAAAGGGAAATTCCACCAAGAAGATTTCACAATTATGAATATATATGCCCCAAACTTGGTGACCAAACTTTATAAAGACAAGTTCTCCGCAGACCACGAGTCCACCCTAACCCCTAGACAGCTCAAGTAGGGGACTTTCAATAACCCACAAGCCCTGTTGACAGAGTTCAAGTTGACCAAAGAATAAAACGAGAGACATCTGAACTGAACGATATGATACACCAAATGGACCTCATAGACCTGTAACCAGAATATTCCACCCTAAACCAGAAGTTGGTTTTATTCCAAAAACCTAGAAGGCCCACAGGATATGGGAGCCCCTACCACTCGCCATACTGAACATCAGGCACTTACATCCCAATCCCCAGATGATTTTAGCTTGAAGAGTAGCATCCTACAAGCTTGATCCCTCCTAAAGCAATGCCCGCCCTGTAACCTGGGAGCAAATGGCACAAACCACAAGCTTATCAAGGTGGCTACAGATTGCCTGCTATAAAACTTAACAGCTGCACAATGCACCTGAGGCTTCCTCCTCTTTTCCAACCTCACCATCATCTGGTGAAGACTCCCAACAACAAAACTATATAAGTTCTTAAAACCTCTGCAATAAATGTGTTTTGCTTGCTGAGTCAACTCTCAGATCTTTCTTCAGATGTGTTTGGGTTCCTTTGTCCTTCTGGGGTTTCATTTTCTGCTCCCTCCTGCTCCCTCCTTGTAGCCCCAGGCACCACTGCCACTGCCACCTAGGCTGCCTGAGGCGGTGACCTGGGAGGCAGGAACACTCATACACATGAGGAAGCCAGCCTGATGGAAGAAATGTCCTGTAGAAATGCTTGGTTCTGGCGATCTCGGGTAATAATACTCAAAATAATAATTCTACCTATTGAATTATACTGCTCAAGGAATGATTTCTGTGGGTGAGTAATAAGTGGTGTGTATGAAATGTATGATTTATTTCTTTCAAACTAGGAATTATAGCTTATGCAATTAAGTAAACTTTGGGTAGTGCTAGATATAAAACTGAGTGCTTTATGCATAATGGGAAAATGTTCTGTAACTGAAGCACACTGCCCCATTTAAAATTTTGAATATCATTTCTTCAAAAGGATGAGATTGATATTATGCTTGGAAAACTTAGAGGTAAGGTATTGGGCATACTTATTTTTTTATGGGCATACTTATTTTTAAAACAAGTTAAAGTATATAGCTATCTGTACAAAGTTCTATTAATCAGTATACAATTTGATTGGTATTTAATACCTTCTCAGTTTATTGGAGTTTGTCTAAATGTTTTCATTTTGCAATCATAAAAGTTTTTCCTTAATACCATCCAGTGGAAGAAAAGTAAGACTAAAGCTTTTATTCATGTGTGGTATTAATGGTAATTTAGAAAAAGGAAAGGAATAGGAAAAGTTCTATCAGGCAGTAAAGAAAGTGACATCATGAGCTTTGAGGAAAATGGCGGAGCTGAGAGGACATCATGGGCTGAGTGAAGTAACACAGTCCTGGGGAGCTTGGACTCTATGGCCCTCTTTATGCATGTGAGTGATGTGTAGGTTAATGTCTTAGGTAAATACCATAGCTTATGGATGGGTACTAGATACTTTGATAAGAACCAAACATGTTCATTCTTATTTGCGGAGAGTGGTACATTAATACTCAAATGTTGTCCAAGCATTGTATTTGTTTCTGATCATCAACAAAGCCTTAAATTTAAGAGAAAGAAGAAAGTCTAGCATTAGCTGTTGGCAGTTAATTGGTAGGAGATGAAATATAGCTAGTGATGCCCACCCGTATTCATCCACGTATGTGCAAGCATTTGTGAGGGTATCTCAGTCCTTCTGGAACAGATACTTGCAGTATGGCCCAAGAGCAGCCATTGAGCTGTGATGTATGATTTGTGCTCAGGAAAAATCTTCTATGGAACTAAGTAGGCAGTTTCTCTGGAGCTGGCCATCAAGTTCTTGGGAGTAAGCTTCAGGATTCTGGTGAATAGTTTGTACAGAGAAGATGAGCCAAGATTCTAGTGAGTAACAAAAGCCTGCTTAGACTGCCTCAGGTAGGCTATGCAAATGGCCAAAGGATGTACTGACTTTTTCATTAGAAAAAGTTATGACTTACACAACAATGTAAATAAAAAAAAGTTATGACAAGGAAACAATGACTTTCTCATGGCAAAAACAAATCTGTAATTCCATTTTGATACTATAATTCCATTTCATAATTTACATATATTAGATAATATTGATAAACTGGATGTGCCTGTTTATAAAAATTTAACATTCCAGCATGAACTCAGACCAACAATAATGAATATACTCTTTCAGCTTTTATGTTTTAATTTTGCACATCAGTGTTTCACATGGAGTGTCTGAATATGTTTGTTGCTAGGACATTCCAATCCTTATCTTTATAGAAGAGCTATAGGATTGATTATTCAGTAATTCATAATGTTTCAAAATTTCTTATGTCACTTTGTGAGAAATAAAAAGTAAGGCATGCCGGTAGTCGTGGTGCCTACCGGTAGGATTTTCTGAAAGAGGCAGAGGCAGGTGGATCTGGAGTTCAAGGCTGGCCTGGACTACATTAAAAAAGTGAGGCCCAAAGAATCAACAATTGGAATTTTATAAAAATATACAAAACATGTTACCTGCAAAAGGTTTGTTAAAGACTGACTTTTCTTTCAGTGTATATTATTACCGAACCAGAGGAAATCACCAGGAAGTGCTTATAATTTTCTTTTACAATTTATTGTATAAGTGAAGCATCTGAGCATCTTCAGTTTTATATTCTTGAGACTGTTTCCAAAATATTTGTCTTTTGTTATCCTGACCACAAGATGTCGCTGTTCACCCAATGTCTAAGATCGTGTCTCATTGGGTTCACAAGCCTTCAGAAATGTTCCTAGAGAAGGTAAAATTAATGACCTTGGTTTCTGAGGTGAGGGCATCTTCATCAAGATTTTTTATCCGTGACCAGGCTTGAGGGAAATGTAGTATTGATTTCTGATGCTTTGTAAATGATGACAGCACCATATGATGTCAAGCTGAGGTTGTACACTGTTGACTAAGAGGCAGTTTTATATATCTTCCTTTTCACTGTCATTGGTGACTGGCCAGTGTGCTCCTTGTTTCCAAAACTTTGTATAAATATCACATTAGAAAATGCTGAGGTACACACTTGTTGACTATTTCCGTGTTAAATTCATAGCTACTATTTTATTGTTACTGCAATTCTATGCCTTTTGAATCTCAAAAAGTTGTAAACTGCTTGCTCAGTTTTTAGTATTTTTTGCAATTGATTTCAGAGTTGTAGGTATTTGGTGTGCTGAGTGTCATGGAAAGATCAAGATACTATTCTGTGTATAAGATCAAAAAAAGTAATGTGAAAATATGAAAAAAAAAAAAAAAACAAAAAAAAAATAAAAAAAATAACTAATAAAATTTTTCATTGTCGTGGTGGGTGCATGCCTTTAATCCTAACTTGGGAGCAGAGGCAGTGGATCTTTGTGAGTCCAAGCCAGCCTACACCATAGCAATTCCAGGACAGCAGCTGAGACACCTGTCTCAAAAAGACCAAAAATAATATTTAATAAGAAACGCGGACAGGTCAAGCCAGTAAGCAGTGTTCCTCCATCTCTCTGCTTTAGTGCCTGTTTCTGTCTCAGCTGATTTTAAGACTTTGGCTTTACTGACAGACATAGACGTAGCCATCTGGACTGACCCATGAGCCAACAAGGGAGATTTCTAGTCTGTCTCATTAGCATGAATTTAGGCTTTCCTCATAAGAGACTGAACCCATGAGCCAACAAGGGAGATATTTCTTCAGAATTACTGATACTACATTATTGCATGAATACTTAGAAAGATTAACGATGTTACACTACAGTATACATTTTGGAAGAACATCAAAAGTCAGCCCATATATTATGAATACATCCAATTCTCATTCTTTCTAAAAAGTTGTCAAAGATTTCCCATACACCAGCTACAGACCAAGTGTCCAGCACATGAACCTTTTGGCAATTTGTATACATGTAGAATATTGGGCTTCTGACCCCAAAGATTCACAGCCATCTCATAATGGAAAATGTACTCTTGTCATTTCCAAGTTTTCTCAAAGTTTTAATAGTGCCAAAATAATTCCGAAGTCTAAGTATGGAGACTTTTACTGAGTATCCTATGGTGTCTTCCTTGTGCACTCCAGTAAAAGCAAAAACAAACAAACAACAACAACAAAATAGTGACATACTTCTACCACCAGGCATGGCAGCACAAATTTCTTTTTTTTTAAAACAAGAAGTTTATTTAAACAACAAGACGCTTGACTTGAAGGAAAAACTATCTAGGATTCATTTTCTTCCAAGAGTAATTTACCCCTACCCTAAAGACAGATAGCCCTACATGTAACATCTATGTACAAAAAAGTTATAAAGTTGTCCTTGGTTTTACAATGATAAATGAAAAACATTAAAATTCTCCAATTGAACAAGGTATGCAAGGATTTTTGTGTTGTTGGTTTTTGTTATAACAATGAGATCAAAATAACTTACTGGAATATAAAGATAAGAGCTGACTGAGCATGCCACTATGGAGAAGGGGAGGTTTCCACAGAACCAGTGCTTTCCCAAACCATCTCCATTTGATGTCAACCAAAACATAACACCGGCCATTTAGACTAAAAAGAAAATAGCGCAATATGCTTGTGCAAATACGCCAGTTACTTTATGTACAATAAAGGAATGGGAAAGGGAAATGAAATAGAGAAAACTGTACTGTAGTAGTCAGGATGTGGAACCAAATCTCGTCTTTCTAATTGAGAATGTATTCTTGGTCTATAACAAAATTCTGGAGTGAAGTAGCAGGTTCCCTTTTCAGTAGACACCTCCTGTCTGCTGCTGAAAGACGTCAATTGTGTCTTCATCCTCCATTTCCAACTGTGCAGGTGTGTCTGTTTCATTGATTGGTTGCCCATCAAATCGGAATCTGATCTGCCTCATCGACAAACCCTGTCGTTCACAATAGGCTTTCATTAGTTTACTAAGTGGCGTATGCCTCTTAATCTTAAACTGCACCACAGAACCATCCTGCCCCGCAACCTTCAAATTAATATGATCCTTGTTCTCAGTCTTAACTCCTTCCTTGGTTTTCTCATCCGACATGGCGAGTGCTGGAGTGTCCTCAGCTGCTGCTTCACAAAAGAGGCACCTGGTCCGCACTGAAGAGCACACAGGCAGCACCCAGAGCTGCAGAAGAAATTGGCGGCAGCAGTGGACGAGGCGGAGGGCGCGGGCACGTCGTGTGCCCCCTTCCCCCTCCCTGCGTGCGCAGGCAGCACAAAATTTTTTGTTTGTTTTTTTCTTTTTAGTTTTACCCTTTTTTCTTTGGTATTTTTGAGACAGGGTCTCCCTTTCAGTACCAGGTGTCCTGGAGCTCACTCTGTAGACCAGGCTGGCCTTGAAATTTTTAATTCCAGCACTCAAGAGGCAGTGGCAGGAGGATCTCCGTGAGTTCAATGCCAACCTGGTCTACATAGCAAATTCCAGACAAACTGGGTTACAGGAAGACCCTGTCTCAGAAAAGACAAAAAAAAGTTATATGCTTCCAAGGAATGGTGGCTTTAAATATCAGCTTGTGATAATTTAGAATCACCTGAGCAGGGAACATCAATCGAGAAATTGTATTAATTACCTTAATTGTTATGCAAATACCTCAAATGTGTGTGGCACCTTTTGATATCAGCCCATGAAAAATGAAAGCAAACAAGGAAGATTATACACATTTGTCTTCAAATCTGGCCTTTTTCTTTTGCCACCTAGCAAATTTATACCTAGCTAATTGCTCCTTGTCCTGATATTAGAACCAATGATTCTGGGGGCTTCCATCATGGACTAAGAACAAGTGGCACTGCAGGACACTTCCAGGATTCTGGGGCCAGATGGGAGCTGCTGAGGAACCCAGGCCTATGGACTGGGCAAGGACCTGGTTCTTGACATTTCAACTGGGAAACAGCTATTTTTAGATTATTTTGACCACTTGGCATAAGTCAATTTAATGAATCAATTTTTGTGAAGTTTTGTAATTACCAGTCACTCTCCCATTCGACCCTTGTATGTTCATCCCAATACTTTTTAATTTCCTGGTCTCTTTTCATATAATTGTTACACACATACACACATATGTATGAATATGTATATAAAACCTACTCAGCTCATTTAGTGTTGTTCTGTTGGCTGGATAGTTTTTGCTAACTTGACAAATCTAGAGACACCTTGGAAGAAAAGACAACAACTGAAGCAGTGTCTCCATCAGGTCAGCCTGTGGCCATCATATCTGTGAGGTATTTTCTTCAGTGCTGACTGATGCAGGAAGGCCTAGACTACCATGTTCTGTGTGATCCTTAGCTGGTGGGCGTGGAATGGAGAAGAATGGTAGCTGAGTAATCCAGAAAGCAGCCTTCCTCTATGTTCTCTATTTGACTTCCTGCCGCCAGGTTCCTGCCTCTGACTTCACACACTGATTGATTTTGACCTGGAAAGCATGAGATGAAATAAACTCTTTTCCTTCTTGAGTTGGCCAACATTTTCTCACAGCATTAGCAAAGCATAGTATAAAAAATTGTTGGGCTGGAGAGATGGCCTAAATGTTAAGAGCACCGACCGCTCTTACAGAGGAACCAGGTTCGATCCCCAGCACCCACATGGCAGCCGAGAACCGTCCGAAACTCCAGTTCCAGGAGAACTCCAGTTCCAGGGGAATCCGACGCCCTCTTCTGACCTCTGCGGCATTGCACGACACGGGTGCACACACCTGCATGCAGACAGTACATTCATACACATACAGAAATAAATAAAATTAAAAAAAAAATTTTTTTAATTGTTACCAGCAACATGGAGTATTGTTGTAGTGGACCTGATCATGTGGTTTTGGAGGAGGATTGTGGACATGTTTGGAACTCTGAGCTGGAAAGGGCACTGAATGCTCAGAGATTGAGGGGCTCTTCTGGGTGCTTGGAAGATTAAACTATCAAGAGAAATGGAGACATTGGAGACATGCCTTATGAAGTATGAGAAAGAAGTTGGAGAGTCTCTCAAAGACTCTCTAGGGACAATTTGTGTCAGATTTTGTAATAAGGATCTATACAAGTTATCTCTGAATAGGATACCTATATCAAACGTCTATCACCCAATGCCCAGTGATCATTGCAGAATTGGAGCTTGAAAGATTGTAAGAGGTAGAGGTGGTGGATGACCACAGGAAATAGTGTTTTCTATAAGGCTGGCAAGTTACTCATCTGAATTCAAAGCAATGATGACAGCATGCACAATACGCACAGAAACTCAAGCCAGTCAAATTGCCAGCCTAGCAGTGTGGAAGTGAGGAAGCCCCAGACATAGTTGAGGAACTGTTTGCAATCAATAACTACTGGGAGAGGGAGAGTCACATTTCTTTAAGAGTGTGACACTACACAGGTTAACCAGGTTCCAGTCAATGGACCCAGACCAAAGGACATTGGGGACACAAATCTGACTCAGTAGGCCTTAATATATATGATGGAGTACATGAAATTCTGTAGGATGTGCTATAAGAGGGGTGCAGATAGGGGAGGGTGTTTGAATATGATCAAAATATGTTGTGTGAAATTGGCAAAAATTCAATCAAAATAAAATAATTAAATAAAAATATGTGAAATTGTTAAGAAAAGAATGTATGGAAATGAAACTTTACTAGGACAATTGATGCTCATTAGATGCAGCTGTGGTTAATAAGAGACGTGTGTCATTGAGATGAATGACCCTAGGAAGTATTTCCTCAGGGTGGCATGAAAGTCACAGGACAGTAGGGGTTTCAGACATTTTGTCTCAGTAATCTATTAGGATTGAATCAGAAATGTCCCCTAAATGCTCATGGTTTGAAACTTCAGGTTGTAGCTTATGGAGCAATTGTGGAGGTTGTGAATACTTTAGGAGGCCAAGCAGGGTTGCAGAAATGGGTTACCAGGGGCGGCAGGCCTTATAAGAATTGTACCCTGCCATGGTTCAAGCCAAAACTTTCTTTTCCCTGTCTGTGCTATATTAACACCCATCATCTCATGTTGCTCCCACCATGAAAGGAGCGGCTTCTGCCACCAAACATTCCTGGAATGGTGGATGGAAATCTTTCTAAAACTATGAACCCAAATAATATTTCTTAATTTTCTTCTGTTAGTCATTTTGATACAGTACTAAAAAAAATCATGGATACAGTGATAGAAAACTCACTAATATGATCTCCTAATCAATGTATAATTTGTTTGCTTTTTAAATAACATTTTTATTTATTTATTGAAAGTTTCATACACTTTTTAATAATTGTAATAGAATTTTTGAAAATAACATACAATACACTTTGATTATATTTAGACACCCTCCCCTATCTGCACCCCACACCCCTAGTTGCATTTTATGTACCCTGTAATATATGGTAAGGCCTATTGAGCCAAGTTCATGTCCCCAAATCTCCTTCAATGTGTGTCCATCCACTGTAGCTGGGTTAACCTATCTAGTGTCACATCCTTACAGAAAAACCAACTCTCTGTCTTCCAGCACTGTCTTTCCTCCTGTTCATATAATATCTTTGGATCATTAAAATGTGTGGGAATTTTAAAGTTGTACTATGACTTGTATTGTGATAATCACATGAGACCTTGGGGGATAAACAATAAAGGAAAGTTTTCAGTTTAATAGTGCTGTGTTTGTGTGTCAAGTTGAGAGGACTTCAATTGTACTGGTTAGGTCAACTTGACACAAACTAGAGACTTGGGAAGAAGAAATGCATTTGAGAAATTTCCTCCATCAGGGTGTTATGTAGCCATGTCGGTGAGGCACTCTCTTCATTGCTAGTTGATGTAGGAAGGCACAGCCCACTGTGGGCATTGCCATCCCTGCAGAGGGAGTTCTGAGCTGTGTAACAATGTAAGCTGCATGCAAGCCAGTACTCAGCCTTCCTCAATGATCTCTGGTTCTGTTCTTGTCTTCATGTTCCTGCCCTGAGTTTCTATCCTGAATAAGCTCAGTGATGTACTCTGACTTTAAAAATATAAGATTAGGGCTGGAGAGATAGCCTAGCGGTTAAGAGCACCGACGCTCTTGCAGAGGACCCGGGTTCGATCCCCAGCACCCACATGGCGGCTAAGAACCGTCTGTAACTCCAATTCCAGGAGAACTCCAGTTCCAGGGGAATCCGAGACCCTCTTCTGACCTCCGCGGCATTGCACGACACGGGTGCACAGACCTGCATTTCAGATCCACTGACTTATATGAACACTTTTTCTCTCTTGCAAGTCTCCATTCCACAATTAATGGTGGTCTGTTATGGCCTTAGAACCACAAACCCTTTGTGGTGCTCATGGTCCTATTTAAATCTTTCTAAAACTATGAACCCAAATAATATTTCTTAATTTTCTTCTGTTAGTCATTTTGATACAGTACTAAAAAAAATCATGGATACAGTGATAGAAAACTCACTAATATGATCTCCTAATCAATGTATAATTTGTTTGCTTTTTAATAACATTTTTATTTATTTATTGAAAATTTCATGCACTTTTTTAATAATTGTAATAGATTTTTTGAAAATAACACACAATACACTTTGATTATATTTAGACACCCTCCCCTATCTGCACCCCACACCCCCAATTGCATTTTATGTACCCTGTAATGTATGTTAAGGCCTATTGAGCCAAGTTCATGTCCCCAAATCTCCTTCAATGTGTGTCCATCCACTCTAGCTGGGTTAACCTATCTAGTGTCACATCCTTGCAGAAAAACCAACTCTCTGTCTTTCAGCACTGTCTTTCCTCCTGTTCATATAATATCTTTGGATCATTAAAATGTGTGGGAATTTTAAAGTTGTACTATGACTTGTATTGTGATAATCACATGAGACCTTGGGGGATAAACAATAAAGGAAAGTTTTCAGTTTAATAGTGCTGTGTTTGTGTGTCAAGTTGAGAGGACTTCAATTGTACTGGTTAGGTCAACTTGACACAAACTAGAGACTTGGGAAGAAGAAATGCATTTGAGAAATTTCCTCCATCAGGGTGTTATGTAGCCATGTCGGTGAGGCACTCTCTTCATTGCTAGTTGATGTAGGAAGGCACAGCCCACTGTGGGCATTGCCATCCCTGCAGAGGGAGTTCTGAGCTGTGTAACAATGTAAGCTGCATGCAAGCCAGTACTCAGCCTTCCTCAATGATCTCTGGTTCTGTTCTTGCCTTCATGTTCCTGCCTTGAGTTTCTATCCTGAGTAAGCTCAGTGATATACTCTGACTTTAAAAATATAAGATTAAATAAACCATTTCCTCCTCAAGTTGCATTTGGTTAGTGATTTATCACAGCAGTAGAGAAGCAATGTTGAACAATCTTCTTAAAGATTTTAGGGAACCCATCTCATTAATGAACTCATATTGATAACTACCTGAGTTGAATAACTTATAAGGGGATCCTTCTCTGGAGAAAACTGATCTCTCTCTCTCTCTCTCTCTCTCTCTCTCTCTCTCTCTCTCTCAGAAGCCATTAATTGCTGTAGCACTTAATCTAGAGAGGACCATCTGAAATTTCCCCTATCCTTGTTGTCTGGAGGATTGTTCTGTCTGATACAGGGCTTCTTTAGGCAAACAGCCTGGTTATGACATCTAGGAGACACTATCTAGCAGTAGACCCCCTGGTTGATGGGCTTTTGAAATATTCTGTCTCTTCTTTTGTCATGTTCCCTGTTGAAGCTTAAGGGTAAAGTTTGTGTTGTAGTTTTGTAGGTGTATCAACTGGGGCTATGTGCACTCCATGCCTCTTATTGTCTACATTTCAACCAGTTGTAGATCTCTGTAGTGTGTGTTTATGTGTGTGTATGCATGTGTATTATATGTGTGCTATGATTTCAAATATCCCTGTTTACAGTGCTTCCTTGAATATGGAACAAAATCCGCAACCACGACTCCGAACACACTCAAATATTATTTTCGGTAAGGACAAGGAAGGGTCATGAACCATATATTTACTTTACAAAAGGAAATTAAGGCTCAGTTAACTTGTCTACACTATAAACAAGATTATTTTTTTGTTTGCAAGGTTAAATAAAAGTCATTATCTTCAAGGCAGCCTGGTCTACAATGTGAGTTCCAGGATAGCTGGGGCTACAGGGAGACCCTGTCTCAAAAAGACCAAAAAAAAAAAAAGTCATTATCACAGAATATGTCCATATTGTAAAACTTACTACTAGGGAACACATACCAGCTCCAATGGGCTTTGTACTAACTGACCTGTAGTTCTCATTGGTGTCCCAGAACCACACTTGATTTAATGGGGCCTATTAGTAAAAGGCTCCTGATGTGTAAGCATTCTGCTCTTGTGGCCCAACCAGACATTTGAAAACCAAGCTGGGGAGGCCTGCTTTTAATGGGAAACAAGTTAATGGTCAGAGTTCATTTGCGTGATGTCCCCTTACTGTGGTCACTAAGTGTCTCAATGTGAGTGAGTACCACTGTGTCAGAAGAAAAATTTGACCATGAAGAAGTAGACTGAGATCCCCACAATCTGTCTTTTGACGAAAGAAGCTGACCATCAGCTAACATCAATGTTAAGTAATCAGCAGTTGTGCATTGGTGTCCCAGATATGCTTCTTCTGTATCTTCCATTGGGGAGTTGTACAGCTGTATGTAATTAGAGGATCTATGTATGTTTTGGACTGATACTGGGTTTCATGTAGGAAAACCCACAGTGTATATATATATATATATATAAATATATATATATAATATATAATCTTTCTAAATACAATATGAGATTTCATCAAAGGCTCTCTTGTAAATATATTGCTCCATTTTTATTCCTGATAGCATGTGCATCCTGTAATTAAATAGCCAGTGAGATTTCAGATCCACTGACTTATATGAACACTTTTTCTCTCTTGCAAGTCTCCATTCCACAATTAATGGTGGTCTGTTATAGCCTTAGAACCACAAACCCTTTGTGGTGCTCATGGTCCTATTTAAAACTTCAAGTACCAGGGCTGGAGAGATGGCCTGGCAGTTAAGAGCGCCGACTGCTTTTGTAGAGGACCCGGGTTCGATCCCCAGCGCCCACCTGGCAGCTGAGAACCATCTGTAACTCCAATTCCAGGAGAACTCCAGTTCCAGGGAATCCGACACCCTCTTCTGACCTCAGTGGCATTGCACGACATGGGTGCACAGACCTGCATGCAGACAGTACATTCATGCACATAGAAAATAAATAAAAATTAAAAAAACGAGGATTTTATTTTAAAAAAAACCTTCAAGTACCACAGAAATTTTGACCTTTTTTCCTGTGCTTTACTTATTCATATAATATCACAGAACCCTACAAAGGTTACCTGAACACTTGTCTAGTAGTGCTTTAATACAGCCCCCAGAAAGACCACAGTTAGTATATGTGCTGCCAAAGCTAGCACAAAAGACCATACTTAATTTATCTTATACATAGAAAGATGCAGCTTCTCACACAGTGTTCAAAAGAAATGTTTGCAAAATTTCAAGTAACAGAAAACCATATGGTACACATTCTCCATATCTTTTCTGTGTCCTTTTTGGAAAAAGGGAAAATACAATTACCATAATGTCGAATTTATTCTGATTTCATTCATGGATATTTTTGGAATTCAGACAAGAGTCAAACACAATGCTTTAGACTATGTTTCAATGTTTTCCTTTTCATTACTTTAGTTTCCAAAGGAGGAAAGGTGGTTTTCAGTGAATGTTAACCTTTCATCCACTCTTGCAAATATTTTTCTTTTGTTTGACTTACTTATTTTTATTTTATGTGTCTGAGTACTTTACGTGCATGTATGTATGTATGTGCATCCATATCAGATAATGCCCACAGGGGCCAGAAAAGGTCTCAAATCTCACAGCATTAGAGCTACTCATTGTTGTTAGCTTCCCTATGGAGCTGGGATCCAACTACCGGTCCTTTGCCAAAGTGGCCAGTGCTCTTAACCATTGAGCCATCTTTCCAGCCCCAGGTGATTAACATTTTTCATCTAGTAATGGTATGTTTTCTAGTCACAGGACAAGTGTCCCCTAAGGTCCTTAATCAGATGCAAATCTGACTGGTGCCTATTAATGACACTACCAGCAATTGTTCAGGTGGGATTTCTGAGAGGACTTCTGGAATTTGAGTCTCCAGTATCTGCCTCTAGCTTTCGACATTTGTGAGCTAGTAGACTAATGCAATCAATGAATTATTCCCTTTGTCACTCACTGTGGGTGGTGTGAACAGAGTCTGTAGGTAGTCCGCCTGGAGGAAATGGTTGGCTTAACCATTTCCATTTACTATGTGTTGTGAAAGGGAATCAGCATGTCACCCTAAGGCTCAAATTCTTCATCTGGAAAGCTGTGTGACGGTATCTATTTCATGGTTACCACACCTGAGAGAATTATCCCTTCATCATGGTGGGTGACACATACTAATCACTGTATGGATTTCTTTCTCAAACTAACAATTTCACTGTTTTAATTTCCATTGTTCCTATATGGACTCACAAAGAAAGTCTTTCTGTCCTAAAATCTTGGGCTGTGTGAATCATTGTTCTGGGATTATGGTTTGAGAGAGACCCATTTCTTGTTAAGCATTAGCTTGTTACAAATTATATTTCAGGTGTTACTGAAAAATAGGCAAGGAGGTGCGAATTTAGATCAGTGGTAGAGAACTTTCCAAGCATGCTTGGGAACAGGGTTTGATGCCCCACATTGCAAATTGAATGAATGAATATAAAGAAATAGGAAACAAGTAACAGTTACACTAAAAAAAATTCTTTAAAATATATGACGGAGGAATGGGAGATCTGAAGCCAAAACCTGCTTGATAGGTAGTTGCTTGAGGGCGAGAGATCACTTAGAAGTTCAGTAATGTAGGCTGTCTCCTCCAGGATTCAGAAACAGAAGGAACCACAAGAAAACGCAAATCTGGACTGCTCTACTGTCTAGAAACTGACCCAGCCTCTCCAGATGCCTAGTCACAATGTTTTCCTAAGGTTGTGGATCCCACAGAAGCTGTCATCATGCCATCATGTCATCATGCCGTCATGTCATCATGCCGTCATGCCATCACGCCGTCATGCCATCACGCCGTCATGTCATCACGCCGTCATGTCATCACGTCATCATGCCATCATGCCATCATGCCATCATGCAGAAAACAAAATTGTCTGGCAGACCTAGAATTTTTCACTCTGCTAAGATTACGGTTTCCCTATATTTTCATTTTTTTAAATTTTTTTTTAAATTTATTTCTGTATGTGTATGAATGTACTGTCTGCATGTAGGTCTGTGCACCTGTGTCGTGCAATGCTGCGGAGGTCAGAAGAGGGCGTCGGATTCCCCTGGAACTGGAGTTCTCCTGGAATTGGAGTTTCAGACGGTTCTCGGCCACCACGTGGGTGCTGGGGATCGAACCTGGGTCCTCTGTAAGAGCGGTCGATGCTCTTAACCACTAGACCATCTCTCCAGCCCTATATTTTCATTTTTACAGGGCTGAGTGGAATCTAGGGGCCAGTTGCCTCATTTTAGGCAAAAACATCCTCTCCAACCCCACCACTGTATTATGCTCAGCAGCCTGCGTAAGTCAGAAGGAACAGGGGGAATCACAGAGCTCTAAATTGGTGTTTACGCAATCCTGCAGGCATCTCCTGTCACGTGGGCCTGCCCCCGTGGTCATGGGACTGCCTCAGCTTAAAGGATGTTTTTTCTGTTGTCAAGCCAAGGTCTCGTGATACATAGCCCTCTCATCCAGCACTGAGTATAGCCGACCCCCAAGGCAGGCTTGCTCACATGGTCCTGGTAGTCACGTGACTCTGGTACTTCCTCCCAAGGTCAAGATTCAGGCTCTGCCATTTAAGTTTCTGTCTGCCTGGAATCTCACGTGGAAGACCGTCAGATCTGTGGTCAACAGACGGGCTAAGGACGAAGTTTAAAGACTTTGCCTCAGATTCCTACTTTTCTACAGTTTTATGGTAATGCATATTGGGGGCCCCAGACAGATATCTTTTTTTGGTAGAGGATTCACAGCTTATCATCAGTTTATTTTAGTGGGAAAGATTTAAGTGTTAACAAAGTAGCTTCTGAACAGCAGAGGAGGGATGAGGGGAATCTGGATAAAGGTATGGGGATTTTTTTTCCCCAATGTTGCCAGAATTGAAAAGAATGACAGAGAACTCTTTAATGTGGGCATCCTGGGTTTGAGATAGAGGTGTTTATTTGTCTCTGATAGTGGCTTCACAAGAGGTCTCCTTAGTAGTTAAGGTGGACCAAAGCAATAATTTGGGACGGGACGGGTAGACCAAGGAGGAGTCGCAGCCAGGATTCACAGATTGTTAATGTCTGCTGGGCAGGACTCTGAAATTCCAGTGAGCCTAACAATCTGCCTGATTCTCTGTCACTACTGCAATGTGATGCCCCCTTCTGCTCCTCTGACCAGGTTCCTTTTAAGGACACCAGAGAATTTCTCCTTACCAGTTTCGACAGAATTGTTTCCAAGTCTAATCTTAAATTGTGTAAATGTTAGTTTTAAATTTGTTTTATTATTGTTTTGTTTTTGTTTGTTGGCAGTGCTTGTTGTTAGTTTGAGAAAGAAACCCATACAGTGATTAGTATGTGTTACCCACCATGTCTCACTGGGCTTTGTAAATACCTGCTCAGGGAATGGGCAATTTCCAAGAAAGAAGTGACCAGATGGAGGGAGGGAGGAGGAAGACAGAGGACAGAGGGAACATTTTTCTTTAAGTTTGGTATTTCCATAACAACAAATCGATGAAGATTCTGGATTTCATAAATTCAGTTTAGAATTCATTAGTTTAAAGGGTGGGGCTGGGAGAGGGACATCAGTCAATTTCGTGTTCAAATTCTCTGAAAGTAGGCCAGCTACACACTGGCTGAGATTTTCTTATGAATTTCTAAGTTTCCTTTCTTCAACACTTCCTGAAACCTTCCTCTTTCACCATCCTCTGGAAGACGGCAGGAGATACGTTTACAAAAGATAGATAAAATCATAGGTAAGACTTTAGGTCCATCCTGAAGGTGGCATTGATGAGTGAATTTGTGTAACAATCAACATTGTGTTTACATTCAAGGAGATGTAAATCTTGTTTGAAAGGTGGCAAAAGAATAGTGTCATGTGACATTTTCTCTTACTGTGAACTTAACTAAGTAATCTGTTTTTCTTCTCCTTCCTGCATTGCCAAGCTTGCTGTGAATAATACTAAGCCCAAGAGATCACCACAGAAAGATGTACTCTCCTGAAAAGCAGCAGAAGACCTACAGATGTGAAGGTAAAGTACTTTCCGCTGCCTTGTAGTTGCTTCTGTAATATGCTGAAATGCAAAGTGTGGGTCTGAGGACTCTGTATCAGTTTCTGAAGTTTTCTTGGGAATGTAATCTTTTCCACAGAGCCTTTAACATTCTAATAGTTTTCAGAAAATATTTGGCGAAACTCTGGGGTTAAATCTTCAACCTCTTTACAATCCCTTGTTGCAGTTGACCAAGGACAACGGAAATATGTGTATAATAATTAGGATGTGTTCTCGATACAAAATCACTGGTTGGTTGATAGTTCATTTTCACTCAACAGATTCATGTTTTTTCCACTTGAATCCTTTCAGCTTTTCCTTCTTTAGAGATATCTCAAGTTTATAAGAATAATAATTGACTCTATTCATTATAAATCATTAGAAAGTGTTGTGTCTTAGACTGGATGAAGTATCCCAGCATTGAAAGTGAGTTAGACCCATGTCCTAGGCTGGGCAGAGGCACAGCCTCTCATTTTGTACAAAGGGTCCATGGCTTTTCAATGCCGAGTTATTTAACAGCTTCCCTAATTTATGGCCATGATGGACAACAAGTATTTTGATTACCTTGTACTGTAAGTTTCCTTGTTTTGGCCTCAGAAAAGATTGAGAGTCTGTCTTTTTAAATTACAGAAGAGCCCGAGAAATGTCTTGGTTATAGGCAACCCCTAAATCTGGCTGTCTTATTTCTCACTCCTGCTATATCTCCATAGAAGGTGTGTGTTTTCTGTCACAGAGTGGTAGATGTCTGGGCCTGGAGGATTCTTACTTAAATGAGCTAGGGACACAATTAGTGCAGGCACCCATCTAGGGAATGATCACTCACTGTGACACTGGCGAAAAGGGCCCTGGAAGGTCTTAACTTGACTATCAGAAATAGCACACACTGCAATTTACTGCAGTTTGGCTAGGGAGTCAGTTGTAAGGCCCTGCTAAAACCAAGGTAATCAAAAGGTGCAGTTCCACAGGGGTAGTTCCTGGAACAGTGGAGTATGAAAGCACTTGGCAAACAGCAGCACTGAACATCTCCATCAGGACTGGAAGTCCAGACACATTCATGATTTCCTAAAATCACATGGCCATCAATGATAGTGCCAGGATTTGAGTACTAGAATTTTAATGATAGCAGTTCTAGTGTTTAAATGCTGTTAGGCCCAATTTTGAGGTCATTGGTCTTTGTACTCTTTTGTACATATACCATTTGCTGAGTTACATGCACATTATGGAGTGAATATTCCTTTCTTTGGTGATGCACAGTTCTTTCTTCCTGAGCCATCAGATTTCTTAAGAGTTGATTTGAAGAGCAGTGATGGCATCTGTAAAAACACCCATACTGATGAGCTACCAATCTTTTTCAAACAAGTGGATGTGTTGGATGAATATTAACTGCCTTCCTGGATATATTTTATTACAAAATCATTTCGGGCAGACCAGGAACTAGCTGTCCATCTATGTTTCCCGTAAGGAAAATTTAATCTTACAGTTTTTGTTAGTATAATATAAAAACGATCAAAATATGGGCAGACATTTGACAAAACTGAGAACAGATGACACAGAGATGAACAAAACTCAGTCGCAGTGTCTTAGGAACATGCGTTGACAGTTACACGTTTGACAACCTGACTGGAGACAGAGACAAGGAGACAAAAAGTCACTTTTGCAGGGAAGCTGTCATGTTGGCAGTCACTTAAAAGATTGAAAACGTGAGCTACTATGAAAAGGTACGTGGTGATAATTTTTCATTTCGTACATATATCTAAGGGGGAGACTTCTCAAAACAGTCATATATATATATATGACAAAACTGAGAACAGATGACACAGAGATGAACAAAACTCAGTCCAGTGTCTTAGGAACATGCGTTGACAGTTACACGTTTGACAACCTGACTGGAGACAATTAGAGACAAGGAACAGAAAAGTCACTTTTGCAGGGAAGAAGCTGTCATGTTGGCAGTCACTTAAAAGATTGAAAACATGAGCTACTATGAAAAGGTACATGGTGATAATTTTTCATTTTGTACATATATCTAAGGGGGAGACTTCTCGAAACAGTCATATATGTATAATGTATATG
>VZQC01014087.1:3170294-3195680 GCA_009823505.1 Rhizomys pruinosus
GTTATGCTTGTATTGATTTCTCTTTCTAGGTGCCTGGGTATGGTTGCTCCTTTCTTCTGTCCTTTGAATTGCTTCAAGTATTCTCCGAAGGGTTGGTTTTCTGGACATGTATTCTTTCAAGTTGTTTATGTCATGGAAGGTTTTTCTCTCTCCTTCAACTATAATCGACATTTTTGCTGGGTATAGTAACCTGGGTTGGCATCTATTGTCCTTTAACAATGGGAATGCTTTGCTCCACGTGCTTCTTGCTTTCATAGTTTGCACTGAGAAGTCAGTTATAATTCTGATAGGTTTCCCCTTATAGGTCACTTGTTGTTTATCTCTTGTGGCTTTAAGGATTTTGTCTTTGTTTTGGGTGTCTAGCATTTTAAGTATGATGTGTTGTGGAGAATTTCTTTTCTGATCTTGTCTGTTTGGAGTTCTATGCGCTCCTGTATTTGTATTGGTTTGTCTTTTTTTAGTTTGGGGAAATTTTCTTTTATTATTCTGTTGAAGATCTGATCAATGCCATTCTCTTGGGATTCTTCTCCTTCCTCTATTCCTATGATGCAGAGGTTTGATCTTTTCATAGTGTCCCACAGTTCCTGGTTGTTCTACTTTTGTGTATTTTAAAATTTTTCATAATCTTTCATTGAGGTTTTTAGTTGTTCTGTATTATCTTCCAGGTCTGATATTCTTTGTTCTGCTTCCTCCATTCTGCTTCTGAGGCTTTTTCCATTCCTTTCCGCTTGATTGGATGAGTGTTTGATTTCCTTTTTCATTTCTTCTTCTGATTTCTTTAGTATTTCCACTTCCTTTTGGAGCTTCTCAATCCCTTCCTGTAGCTCTTTGCTTCACTGTTTGGTTTCCTTATCTTTTTCAACATGGGATCGTTTCAGTTCCTTCTTGAGTTCTTCGTTCTCTTTTCTTAATTCTTTGATTTGCTCTTTATAATCTTGCATTTCTTTAAGTATGTTCACGAGTGTCTTTCTGATATCTGTGTCTTGGACCACCCCCAGGGTGATCCCACTGTAGGAATCTTCCACAGGGTTGGTAGAGCTTGGTGTGGGATTATCCAGCACTTTTCCCATATTGTCTCTTCTTCGTGTTCCTGGCACATGGGCTTCTCCTTGCTTGTATTCCAATGTGAGTCCCAAATGCCTCTTCACTGTGTTGCTTGCCTCCTTCAGATCCCTTTGTAAACCTAGTTTTTGGGGTGTGCTCTATTTTAGCCCTCACCCAGGTACCTGCACTTCAGGAGGTCTTGGGAGATCTCGGATCTCAAGACTTACAAATCCCCACCTTTTATACCAGCTGGGAGGATAACTCCACACTCACAGCCACAAATGCCAATTAAGCCAAAGACAACTAGATTAACTAAATTAAATCAGACAGCAATCCATCTTGCTGAAGCACCCAGCTCCTACCTACCCATCTGCGCTTCAGGTGGTCTTGGGAGATCTCCCCAGTTTGTTTTTAAAGGTCATAATTTTGGTATATATGTGATGTATATATGTGCATATTTTGGAGCAATACAAATGGGAGGGAACAGCAACAACAAAAAGACTGGGTCAAAGAACTAACTGAAACAGTTAACTTCTGCTCAAATAATAAACCTCTGCAGAGAAAAACTTTAAAAAGACTGAAAAAAGATGCAAGACATGTATGGGAGTGTAGTAGGGGGCATGGAAAAGGGTGCATGTCTAAGTTGCACTGAGAAATGATGTATGAAACACACAAAACACTAATAAAATATTTTAGATGGTGGAAGTGAGATGTAAAATGATAGAATTTTGATAATTGTAGATACAGCTTGGACACATTAGGTATCCTGTAGTAACATCATAACATTTCATGGTGTGCTAATTTGTAATAGAGATAACTCCCTTCGATCAATTAAATGATACAACATATATGAAACACAGGGAAAAATGTTATGCTTACCATTATGACAAAATGATAAAAAAGGATTCAACAATTACCTTTTGTCAGATAGTACTATAAAATTTCTACAAATACTAATTTAATTCTCCAGTGACCACGTAGAGCAGTGTGACAGCTAATCTTGTTTGACACACCAGGGAAGAGGGAACTTCAAATAATGTCCCAGACCATATTGGCCTGTGGCCATGTCTATGAGCATTTTCTTTATTGCTAATTGATTTCAGAGCACCCAGCCCTGTCTGGGAAGTATCATTCCTAGGCAGGTGGTCTGGGCTATAGTAGAAAGGTAGCTGACTAAGTCAGGGGGAACAAGCCAGTAAGCAGTGTTCCTCTGTGGTTTCTGATTCAAGATCCTGTCCTAAGTTCCTTTCTTGCTTCCCTTGATGATGGCCTGTAACCTACAGAATCAAATAAGCCCTTTTCTTCACAAGTTGCTTTTAGTTAATGTTTTATCACAGCAACAAAAAGGAAAGCAGGACGCCATGTAAGTTCTGATAGTATCACTTTTTAGGTGAGACCATTGGGACACAGTGGGAGGAGAAGTTTACTGGAGTGTTTTCTAGAAGCACAAAATAAAATCTGGAAGTTAAGTGATAGGTAAGAGGATATTAATTTAGACAAAAAGCGAAAATCACTGGATAAGCAACAGAAGACAGGGTGCGTCATGCTTGTGGGATGGCAAGTGGCTCAGTGTGGCTGGAAGGTGACTTTTTAAAATTTCTTTTTTAGATTTCTTTTTTAAAAAGTTTAAAATTTTTTGTTGATATTTTGTGTATTTCATACATCATTTTTCAATTCAGTTCAGGCATATTCCCCTTTCCCTTCCCTCCATGCCACCCCACCCCATCCCAGGTCGTGCATTCTGCCATAACTGTCCTGCATCTTTCTCTCACTCTTTTAAAAAATTTTTTAATATTATTCCAAAATATGCATATATACACTCCACACATGTCAATATTAAAAATTCTGAAAATAAACTGTAGGTTGATTCCTAAACACATTTAGAGATTCACATTTTAACAGTGAATTTGCATGCAGGTATAAAGTCGTGTAATTTTACATTCTTTTTTTAGAATATGACTGCATATCCTCCATCTATATATGGTAATTACAATATGTGAGTATAAGTGGTAGGATAATTCTAGAGCCCATTTATAGATTCACATTGTAATAGCACAGTTGCCTTCAGACACAATGAAATATAATAATAAAAATGTTGCTCAGTTTGACTGCCAACTGGGGGTTTGGTGTTAGCATCCACAAATGAGGGAAACCATTCACCTTTTTGTTTTCTGGGACTGTGTTAATTCACTTAGCTGCTTCGAGTTCCATACATTTACCAGCAAAGCTCATGATGTCATCTTTCTTTACCACTGCATAGAAGTACATTGTGTATATGTGCCACATTTTTGTTATCCAGTCATCAGTTGAGGGGCGTTTGGGTTGGTTCCAGGTCTTTGCTATCGTGAAGAGAGCTGCAATAAACAGCTGTGCATGTTTCTTTGCGGTAGGATGTGTCTTGTGGCTATATACCCAGGAGTGGTATGGCTGGGTCAGGTGGTAGGCTCACTTTGAGTATTTTTAAGTGTTCTCCACACTGCTTTCCACAGTAGTTGTACTAGTTTACATTCCCACCAGCAGTGGATGAGTGTTCCTCTTTCCCCACAACCTCTCCAGCATTTGGTGTCTTTTGTTTTCTTGATCTTGGCTAGTCTTATTGGAGTGAGATGATACCTTAGTGTGATTTTAATTTGCATTTCCTTAATTATTAATGATGTTGAACACTTTTTAAGATGTTTCTCAGCCATCTTTACTTCCTTATTGGTGAAGTCTCTGTTCAGCTCTTTATTCCATCTTTTGAGTAGGTCATTTGTTTTCTTTCTTCTCTGTTTTTTAAGTAGTCTATATATTCTGGATGTGACATTTGCTGGAGGTGAAAAAGAGGCAGAGCCAGAGCAGTGAGCAGAATTCGGGTCATGAAGTTCTTGGTCAGTGAGAAGCTTGCTGCTGTTATTAAGCAACGGAAGGCTGTGGTCTAGTGCCCTGGCCAGGTGGATGTTCATGCATGGTGTAAAAGGAGTCAGTGAGATAGCTCAGCAGGTAAAAGTGCTAGCCACTAAGCTTGACAACCAGAGTTCAATCCTGGTGACCCACGGTGGAATGAGGGAACCAGGATTGTACATGCTTCCCCAGTAAATGTAATATGAGATTTAGTCTCAATAAACTATATAAGCTAGTCAATATTTTATCACAAACTGGACTTTTTGTTGGTGATCTTGCCCAATTATAGGCCAATGCTAAGTGCTTAAGCTAAGCTAAGCTAGAATTTTTGGCAGATTAGGTGTATCAAACATATGTTTGACACAATATCTTTGATTCATGATTGGTTTATCAAGATGTGACCCCCCTTTCATGTGCATTTATTCATTCGTGTGTGCACACATGGGTGCAGTCATGCATGTGCATGGTATTGTGTGTGCTCGGAGGACAACCTCAGGTCCCACTGCTCTGTGCTTTCCACCTTTTGTTTGACTCACCAGTGGCCTGAACCTTTGCCACATAACCCAGACTGGGTGGCCCCTGAGCTTGCAGGGATTCATCTGCCTCTCTCTCCATCTGGCCATCACTGGGGTTGCAGGTATAAGCCTGGGCTTTTTAAAGTGAGTTCTGGGGGTCTGAGCTTAAGTCCTCATGCATGTGAAGCAAGCCCTTTACAACTCAGTCATCTCTTCAGCTCATGACCCCATTATGAGTCGAGGAGCACCTTTATATTTGAATACAGAGGTCTGCTGTCTAATATTAAACTTAAAGGCTTTTTGGGAAGCCCACTATTGCCACAAATGCAACACTGAGTAGTCATAGAATGAGAGAAGGAGAAACCCTGCATCTAAGTAGTGCCACACTACGTGCTCCTGTTATCTAATCTGCACATTTTCTTTTTAAAATTATTTTTATTTTACATGTATGAGTGTATTGCCTGCATGTATATGAGTGCACCCATGATGTGCAGTGCTACAGAGGTCATAACAGGGGGTTGGATTCCCCTGGAACTGGAATTAAGGATGGTTCTTAGCTGTCATGTGGGTGCTAGGAATTGAACCCGGGTCCTCTGGAAGAGTAGTCAATGCTTTTAACTGCTGAGCCATCTCTCTAGACCCCTAATCTGTGCATTTTCATCTGGGCACAAACCGAAGGACAAAGGTATATAGATTATTTCACTATAAAATCATCAGTTATTTGTCCTAAGAGGAAGTTGGACTTGCCTGCTCATCTTTAACATGCTCCTTGATATTGGGACAATTAGTTGGAATAAATGAGCCTTTGGTTTTCTTCACTGTAAAGTGAGAAAGTTGAATTTGATAATCATCAGTTTTCTCTAGGTTCTTAAACTAACCTGCTGTTATTTGGAACTTCTCAACCCTTCCCATCATGCAGAAGGGGGCTCATTTTTTATAATGCTCTTTTCATTTTATTCTCCCCTTTCCCTCCCAGGTGGTTTGAGACAAGGTTGTGCTTCAAAAAGGAACTGAGATAATAGTGAGATGTTGAAGGCAAAGAGATGAGCTCCAATCCACTTGGGACCAATGACAGAGGTTCTCCAATCACATGGCTTGTTAAGTTCCAGCAGCCAGCCAGAGATAAAAATCAGGATGGGAACTTCTGACTCCAAGAGTCCTTTTTCCACTTTACAGGCATTATGGTAAATTTTGATTGTCAGTTGGATTGGATCTGGTGCTAAGAGACATACCTTGGGGGGGTGGTCTTTGAGGTCATTTTCTGGAAGGATTTACTTCCTTCAGAGTAGGCAGCTCTTTCCTAGGGCAGCCTCTATAGAAAGAGGTCAGAGGGAAAAGCTCTGCCTTATGCCCACCTTGGCCTCTTGGTGGAGTGAATCTAGCCTATTGCCATTCTTGGTTGACAGCAGAGCCCAACTTCTTTGTCCTTTGTAATGTAGGATGAAGGTCAGTGGCTCTCCAGGAATCCTCAGTCCACTAGCCCCAGTGTGTTGAGGCACCCAGCACTGTGGACTGAGCAGCCACTAGGTTCTTAGTCTTTCCAGTATGCAGACTGCCCAATCAATATCATGTGAGTCAATCTAACCAACAAACCCATTTAAAATACAGATTAATTCGGTGATTCTGTTACTTCAGACAAATGTGACAATAAAAATGGGGGTCACATTCCTCACTTCCGATAGTCAGGTACATAACATAACAGATAGGGAATTAGGAAGAACGTTGGGTACCATGGAAAATTTCAGACATTCTTAGGTAGAAATGACTCTTGCTGTCAGTTGGGATGCTATTCATTTCTTTGTCATCAAGTCGGTTTTAATGTTTCTTACTCCATTATTATTTATGAATGATAATTCGTTTTGTGCTAATGTTTCTCTTTCTAATTTCTCTCAAAGAAAAAAAATCCTTTCCTTTTTCTCTTTCCCTTAACCCCAATTCTCTCACATGAGCAAATAAATGATCTTCCTCTTCGTTCAGGAAGCTGGCAGGCTCCAGTCTGAAGCCTTTAGATAGCCAGCTAATTAGAGGGAAAGCAGGTGTGGATGGTCCATTCAGACAGTAAATAAATGCCAAAAATTAAAGTTATTGGTTTGTGAGTGTGAGCAGGTGGGAGCGCTGCTTTATACCTTTACCAGTGGACAGAAGCAAGGAGGGGTTAGAAGGCTTGAAGTGCAGGGAAAGAAAAAATACTTTCACGACTAAAAGCTTTTCAAAAGAGAATGTGTCTGTTTCTAAATCATTGTCTTGTTTGAGATTAATCCTAAAGACATATAATTGCCTGTCCTAAGAGCATAATGTTTCCTGCATAAGGCTCTGTGAACTACATGGCCACAGCAGAAATAATTCATGGCCTCAAGCTGATGCTTACCAGCAAAATTCGTGATTGACTGCAGACATAAGTGCCTGTCTTCTTTTGTGATCTCTCCTCTCCATCTCTTACATCTGCTCAAATGCCCAGAGTTCTCTCTCTGAAACCCCTCAAATTCTGAGAGAGTAGAAAAAGAGAGATCTATTGTATTACTTAATGCATTACTTAATGAAGCCATTTGGAAATAAAATTTCTATGAGGAAATGAGTTCCTGGGAGCATATTTCTTTTCCCTTTGTCATTTCTTGTTTTAGTCCTGATTTCCCCCTCTGGGTTTCCTTCCTTGTGTTTAATAATTTATCTTAGCTTTTTTTTAGCTGGAGGACATTTTTTCAGTAGGATGTTAGGGCAGAAGACCACAAAAACATCATATATTACATATTCAAAGTACATTAATGCATGGCCAAAATGCTAACCTATACAATAGAATAATTATAGTGTATCTTTATTGAAATTTTACACATGGCTTTGTGATCACACTCATTAATTTAGATCCAAATGAAGCAAAATTATTCTGCATGACTGCTGAGTTAATTTATGTGATATAAGTAAAGAAAAGTTAAATAAAGCATGATGGAAAATAACATTGCTGCCAAGCACTTGGTCTACAGGAAGATGATCACTCATCTTGCTAAACTTCCCAGCCTCTCTTTTCTGCAAAAAATACTCAAGTTACTGGAAAAAGTTGTTCATTTAGTGACCATGTCTTATAATGTCTCGATTAAAGTTCTGGACCATCATTTCTACAGCAAATACTTTGTGACAATGAGTGAGATGACCTAGTTTCACTTGAAAATATTGAGGAAATGAGCATGGCAGATCTTTTTTTTTTTTTGAGACAGCGTCTCCCTGTAGCTCTGGCTGTCCTGGAACTCACTCTGTAGACCAGGCTGGCCTCGAACTCACAGAGATCCGTGTGCCTCTGCCTCCCAAGTGCTAGGATTAAAGGCATGCACCACCACGCCCAGCATGTATTTATTTCTGTATGTGTATCAATGTACTGTCTGCATGCAAGTTTGTGCACCTGTGTCGTGCAATGCCACGGAGGTCAGAAGAGGGTGTTGGATTCCCCTGGATCTGGAGTTCTCCTGGAATTGGAGTTTCAGACGGTTCTCAGCCACCATGCGGGTGCTGGGGATCGAACCCGGGTCCTCTGTAAGAGTGGTCGGCGCTCTTAACCACTAGGCCATCTCTCTAGCCCATGGCAGTTTTTTTTTATGGCATAAGCCGGAACTAATGGCAGGTGGGGATAGAGTAATATTGTGGGTAGTAGTTTTAAGAACATGATGGTTTTGCAAGTGCACATTGTATTTGCTTCAAATATGCAAATAATCTTTTCATTGAAGAGGAAAAATGTGCCAACGTGATTTTCTAGTAATGCAAGAAACACTGTGTATACAATATATCCTAGAAAATGCTGCCCCATTGCTTTCTATGCAGTTACAATCCATTTCAAAGAGCTCAGAAGTGGCAAGTAGTTTCAATCTTGTGATCAATCTGATAGTATTGATCTTCAAAGATCTTTATTTTTTATCTTCCTATGCACAACCTGAGAAGGATTTGGAAGCTACATGCCTCTTGAAGGCAGCCAGCCATCCACCACATCTTCCATTCTTCATCTATTACACTCTCATTTCTGTGGCTGAAAAGCAGATTCAACTTCAATTAGAAAATATGTTTACTGGGCTGGAGAGATGGCTCAGCAATTAAGAGCGCTGACTGCTCTTGTAGAGGATCCCCACATGGTGGCTAAGAACTATCTTTTTTAAAAAAATATTTATTTATTTATTTATTTATTATTTCTGTATGTGTATGAATGTACTGTCTGCATGTATGTTTGTGCACCCGTGTCGTGCAATGCCGCAGAGGTCAGAAGAGGGTGTTGGATTCCCCTGGAACTGGAGTTCTCCTGGAATTGGAGTTTCAGATGGTTCTCAGCTGCCATGTGGGTGCTGGGGATCAAACCCGGGTCCTCTGTAAGAGCGGTCGGCGCTCCTAACCTCTAGGCCATCTCTCCAGCCCCAAGAACTATCTTTAAGCTGGGTGTGGTGGTGCATGCCTTTAATCTCAGCACTTGGGAGGCAGAGACAGGGGGATCTCTGTGAGTTCAAGGTCAGCCTGGTCTACACAATGAGTTCCAGGCCAGCTGGGCTTATAGAGAGAACCCATCTCAAAAAAAAATATGTTTACTGACCTTTATTCTGGAGATGCAGGAATAGTAAAGACAGCCTCAATCCTTCAGTCTGTTTGACTGTGATAGAAATGGACTGGAAAAAAATGCATGAGGGTAGCCAATCAACTACACAAACCTGGAGATGTATAGAAGAAGAGAAAAGAGATTCAGAGAGTCAGTCTAATTGGAAAGTATACATTCAGGCTACTTGAAGAAAACTGACCTTTGATGTGGACCTTCAAGAAAGGTGTGAGTTTTGCTGATCGTCAGAGAGGAGACAGATTTGAAGCACAGAGGCAAGACATGAGTTATGGTAGTTAGGATTAGCAAGAGATTAGGTTACTGGGTCTTGTGGTATAAGAATGAGGGAAACTTCTAGAAAGGCAATTGGGATAACATTGTAGGTATTTGAAAAGTTGAGTTGAGGTACTTTGTTGGATGGAGAGGCATAGAAAGTTTGCAAGTGGGTGGATGTGATGCTGTCAGGGACATAGGGATGGTTGAGAACAGCAACACTTTGGAGGCTGGGAGGTCATTAAGAGATCAAGGCAACCACTCAGGGATGTGGTATCCAAGCCAGGTAGAAGTCAGGGGGATGATAACAAGACACTGGGAAGAGGAATTTGTAGACTAATTCAGTGCTAATTACTATGTGAATTTGGGCCAAGAGGGATACTTTAGAAGATGAAACACATAGGGATAACTGTTGAAGAAAGGGAGAAAGGCAGAACAGCAATTTGGAAGATCTGTTTACTTCGGGACAGAAAAAAAAAAACATGGAAGGGTTGAAGGGGTCCATTGTAGACCCAGAGGGCTGCAAAAATGATGTGAATTCAGTGAAGTACAAGGAGTAAAGAAGTTTAAGACAAGGTAAGAGTTAAATAGAAGGTTGGGAAGCAGGAGAAGGACAAGGGCAGGCTATAGAACTTGGCTTTCAGAAGGTCGTGGTCAGTTCACCACAGTCACAGAGTGAGAAGAGAGTGCAGATGGACTCTGACTTAGGGCTTTATGGGGGGAGCAAAGGGGATGCTCATTCAGTATCGTACTTCAAACTTTGGGTTTTGACTTTGTGCCAGCCTACTGATAGATGATCTGATCCTGGTTTTGATGCTGGACTAACTGTGCAGCAACTGAAGCTCCTGGTTAGCTACATCATCACAATGATGAACAATCGATACCTTGCTCCGTTGCTAAGCTACGACTCTTGGGAGGTCAAATGTAGTAAATGAATTTTAGCCTATAATATTTTCAGTTTATGATGGGCTTATGATGGAATAATCTCATCATACTTAAGGCCATCTCTAAAAGCTTCTTATCAGTGGACTGTAAGAAGGCAGTGGAGCTGTAGTTTCAGGGCACTATTTATTCATAGTGAATAAAGAAGTTGAGGTCAGTCTAGAAAGGGGATTATATACAGGACCTGATATAGCTGTGTGTGTCTTGTTTGACATGTTTTTCAATCAATTTTTAGCAACTTCCCTTGCTTCACTGAGCATGAATCTCATCTTTCCATTGATTTGTGGGCTGTGGTAGAATTCATGTGCTAGGGAGGTCATTTTACTGGGAAAGTTCTCTCATATGTTGACCATGAGCATCTCATCGATAGATAAGGCATTTTCTCATGTGGACAGGTCTTCTTGCTGTGTTTCTGTAGGGACAGAGCAGGGACTCTTACCATTGGTAAAGTTGGAGGAAGTAATTCTGGACTATGACAGCATGTGCAGCTATGGGCTGTAGACAGGTGGGGTTCCCTTTATCTGTTATAAAAGGTAGTGGTCTGGCTAGCTAAGAATCTTCATCTCCCTGAAATCTCACATGGATTGCCTTTCCATTCAATGGGACATCATGTCTTAAACTTCTTTGCAATTCTCAGGTACAATTTGATTACCAGATATGAAGATGATATAAAATTTGAATAATACTTTAGTCAATGGAGGAGGGAAAGAAGACAGATGGTAGGACAAAAAGGACCAGATGAGGTAGAACAAACACACATTCCAGATTCATGTGACAGACACCTACAGGCACCATAAACATCCCATCATGAATGGAGCAAAGGTCGAATTCCTCCTCTGTCATTTTATATATACTGTCTTCACTTGGCGCAGGAAGTATATCAGAGGTTCAAGTGAATATTCTGTTAAATCTTAGTTCCCAAGATTCCAAGGGAAAAGGGAAATACTCCTTGGTACTAATATTTTATTAGAACCCTTTGGGGCATTTGATTTCTTTTTTTATTAATTTTATTTATTTCTGTATGTGTCTGAATGTTCTGTCTGCATGCAAGTTTTTGCACCCATGTCGTGCAATGCTGTGGAGGTCAGAAGCAGGTGTCAAATTCCCCTGGAACTGGAGTTCTCCTGGAATTGGAGTTTCAGATGGTTCTCAGCCACCATGTGGGTGCTGGGGATCAAACCCAGGTCCTCTGTAAGAGCGATTGGTGCTCTTAACTGCTAGGCCATCTTCCCAGCCCCAGGGGCATTTGATTTCTTGTCTCTGTTTCATGCTGCAGGACATATTCCATGATTGTTCTAGATGAAGGCACTTGAAAACAAGGTTTCTTTGAAGTTCCTACCATTGTTTCAGACATTATGAGATCGCTTGGGGATGTGGTAGCCATCATGGATGTGCACAACATCAACAAGAAGGAATGGAGAAAAGCACTGGATAAAGCATCACTTCTAGTGTAAGCAGTCCTAATAACAGACTTACTCATTATACTTCCCACAATTTTAGAAATGCATGAGGCCTTTCCTTGGACCCTTATATGTGAGTATAATTATCATGAGACTGAGTTTCTAACAAATGGCATGTTCAAAACTGAAAGTAATTCATGAGCATGTATCATTCAGTGACTCCTTAAAACTACATCCACGTCTGGGACTGGAGAGATGGCCTAGCGGTTAAGAGCACCGACTGCTCTTACAGAGGACCCGGGTTCGATCCCCAGCATCCACATGGCGGCCAAGAACCGTCTGAAGCTCCAATTCCAGGAGAACTCCAGCTCCAGGGGAATCCGAGACCCTCTTCTGACCTCCGCGGCGTTGCACGACACGGGTGCACAAACTTGCATGCAGACAGTACATTCATACACATACAGAAATAAATAAAAAAATTTATAAAAAAAACTTACATCAGTCTCATTAAGCTATACAGTGGTGGATTTTCTATGTGAACTCTGTAGTAGTACATGTATTGGTATATCTATTTGCTGTGGGATATTTACATCTAATTATTCTGTAGCTTTGTCTTCTACCTTCCAGGTACCAATCTAGCTTTCTCTTTTGTTGTCTTTATTTTTTTTTTTTGAGACAGCGTCTCCCTGTAGCTCTAGCTGGGCTGGAACTCACTATGCAGACCGGGCTGGCCTTGAACTCAGAGATTATCCTGCCTCTGCTTCCCGAGTGCTGGGATTAAAGATGTATGCCACCATGCCTGGCACCATTTGTTGTCTTATTATAGCTTATTTATTTAATTCTTTCCCCTTCTATTAGCTTTAATTCCCTACCTTCCATATAGGAAACTAAACTTTTCCTTTGGGATGCTAGGTTTACCCCAAATCAAAGATTCTGCCTTGAAGAGCATGGTGCAGAGCTATTCATGATTGCTTAGTTTTTGGTCCTTCTCTTACATAGTTTCCTCCAAGCTATATCTCCTATGTATTCTTATGCTAGCCTTTCACCTCTGCTCTGATTATCTGTGGGTTTAGTTCTGGTAGTAGATGCTAAGTAGTTTCTGTTGTGGGCTGAAGTGTGTTACCTCAAAAGGTTCATATAGATGAATGTAGAAATAGCATCTTTATAGATGCAGGCAAGTGAGGTGAGGCCATTCTGGATTAGTGTGGGCTGTAGACTACTGACTGCTGTCCTTATAAGAAGAAGGAATTTATAAAGATGACCTCAAAAGGAGAACATTGCATGAAAATAGAAGTAGAGTCCACAATGACGCACCTGCAAGAGAAGGAATGCCAAGGACTGGCAGCAAAAGGAGAAGCTAGAAGAGAGCTGTGGAATGCATTTTTCCTTAGAGCTCCAGGTCAACAGCTTGGGACTGAACTTTTGTCCTCTGGAACAGCAAACATACATACCTGCTGTTTCTCAGCAATTGTCCCTTTGGCAATTTATTACAACAGTCTTTAGAAATGCTTTCCTTTCATATACTTTAAACATTATTTAATTTTAGCAAAAATGAAATCAATACCAGATAATGGTAAATTCTGTTACTATTTCTACTGTTCTATTTCTAAAACAATAGAGAACAACATCGGTTAATGAGAAATACAATGAATTCAGGTGATAGGATCAGTTTATGGGATCAATAATGAAGTTCCAGAATTAGACGGGAAGCTAAGACAGAGGCTAAGACACAGAGACAATTGTTTTCACGCCATTGGATCAGCTTTGGACCATCGCAGCTGTCAGACTGGACTCCCCTGTGCCTGTATTCTCTGTGCCTGGACTCACTTATTTCCATGTTGAATTCTCTGTGTGACCTTGAGTCAGTCAAGCAGGGATTCTTCCAATAGTGTAAGTGCTCCACGGTGGGCCTGCACCAGGGACCTGTGCCTTGGCTGTGAGAGAACAAAGGCAGATTCTACTTTGTGAGGTCCTAGCAACAGGAAGCTGTGTATTCTAGTGACTCTTGCCTGAACTTTTCTTCACTTTTCTGTGTAAAGGAAAATATCTTCACCAAACGCTTACTGAAAATGATAGATTTTGTTTGAGTGAGAACAGTGGAGGAGAGGGACAGCAGCACAGAACAGAGCTCATCTCTGTTGACTCCAGCATGACAGCACAGGAAAATGACCAATAACATAGTAACAGGGTTGGTGGTAGAACATCACTGAGAAGAACTTGGTAGCAGTGGAAGGACTGTCAGGAAACTAACTTTAGTTACTTTAGTCTTTGTTGAAACTGAGTCTAAGTGGCCAAGGTCAAGGCCTAGTTCAGAAGAAGGCTTAGAGATTCACAAGCATTTTGCCAAGAAGAGTCTTTATCACCTGTTTATATCCTAGGAATGTGGATAATAGTAAATTCTCTGGTTATCTTGGCTCTGAACTATCAGAAATTGGAAAGAGCCAAGTAGCACTTTTTAAGGGACTCTCTCTTGACTTAAAAGCAAGGACTAATTGCTACCAGTTGGACTGGTTTGCTATTATCGATCCTGTCTAGCTTACCCTTTCTTAGGTCTTTTTGTAATTTTCTTGGCTAGGAAAAGCCTTGTTTCTTTTTGATGTTTACTTTTTTTTTAGGTCTCTTTCTCTTCCTCAAAGAATCAATGGTTTTACCCATTTTGGCCGGCCCTGAAGACCCCTGGTGGCATCCTTTCATGGGCCCTGTCCTCGGAAGGAAGGGTGCTCCTTCAGGACTGGCCTTCAGTGGAGGCTGGACCCTGGGAGGTGCTGGGAGATGGAAGAGCAGATCACAGAGACCTCTGATTTGCAGGCGGTGCTGGGAACAGCAGCCCTTTCCTGGCTCATGGCTCCTGTCATGGTGCTGGCTTCAGCTGAGTCTCCCTATCACTATTTCTCATTTTTGTCCTTTCCGTCTCTGTGGAACTGGCCTCTCGTTGGTTCCCTTATTCCTTTCTTTAATTCTGTAGTTGACCCCTTCATTCAAACACCTTTGGGTGGGCCATGACTCCATTATCTTTTTCTACAAACTTTCTGGGACAATCTCTAATCACCCCCATAGGTAGAGAGCTGTTCTTTTTGCTTAGCATATTCTTTTTTGTTTCTTCAGAAATTCATGTCAAAATTAACCCTCTCTTGTGTTTGTGTGTTTGTGTATGTGTGTGTGTGTTTGTGTGTTGCACTTGTATGTTTAGGTGCATGTGTCTCTGTGCCTGGAGGCCCGGGGAGGACATTGAAGACTCCCTGCTCTGGTGCTCTCTACCACATTCCTTAGAGACAGGGTCTTTCACTGAACCTGGAGGTAGACGATCTGGCCAATCAAGACTAAAGGATTCCTGGCTGACATCTGGAATTTGATGTGGATTTTGGGAATCTGAATCTAGGTTCTCATACGTGCATGGCAAACACTCTATTCACTGAGCCATCTTTCACAGCCCCTGTGCTGGATAGCTTTAGTATCAAACTCAACACACACCTGGATTGAAGGGGCCTCAGTTACCCCCATTCGACTGGCCTGTGGCCAGGTCTGTGGAGTATTGTCTTGATTTTTGAGCAAAATGGGAGGGTGTCCAGCCCATTGTGGGCTGTGCCACCCCTGGGCAGGTTGTTCTGTATTGTATAAGAAAACAAGCTGAGCATGGGCCAGGGGAGCAAGCCAGTAAGCAGCATGGCCTGTGCTTCAGCTCCTGCCTCCAAGTTCTTGCCCTGAGTTCCTATGGTGGGCTCTGCCAGTGATGAACTGTGACCCAGGAGATGTGAGCCAAATAAACCCTTTCCTCCTTTGGTTGGAATTAGTCAGAGTGTTTTGTCACAACAATATAAAGGAAACTCGAACCAGCTCCTAAACCAACTCTCTCTTCAAAGCCTTTTCAGATTAGTTTGCTATTTCCAGAAAAATTACGAAGGAATACACTTTCTGTTGAAATGTTTGTATACATAGGCATTTTTTTCTTCACATTGACCAAACTTTGTAATTAGATGAGTACCTCAAGCTAAGTTATAGAATATACTGTAATGCCCTCTCCAGCAGGCCTCTATACAGTCCTGCATATGCTGTGTATGGAAGGAGAAACTGACTGAAAAGTAATCAAGTTCGAATGGACCCAAAGTCACATTTTCTTTTTTGCATATTTTTATTGAATTTTTGTGTATTTCATACAAAATATCTTAATCATCTTTATGCCCCTCCCTTATCCACACCCTCATATGTCTCCCCCACCCCCACCACTGGATTTCATGAATTCTCTCATTTATGTTAAGGTGTATTGAGTCAAGTCAGTGTACCCAGATGTCCCTCAGTGCAAATTCGTCCACTGGGGTCTATTCAGTCTTTCTAGAGTTGCTCGCTTAAAGATCAACTCTCCTTCACCCAGAAGTAATCATCTGCCAATAGTCCTTTGGCTAAGGTTGAGCCCTGCTGCCCGTTCCCCCAGTTCCATGCTGGGTTTTTGTCTGCTTGAGTTTGCATGGGTCTTGTGCATTGTGACAGCATTGCTGTAGGTTCACATGAGCAAGGTCCCAGGAGCCTGTAAAACTCTACTTCCATACAGTCATACACCTCCTCCCTGGCTCTTACAATCTTTCTACCCCATCTTCCACATTGATCCCCGAGCCTTGTGTGGGTGAAGTTTAATATAGGAATCCTTCATGGGATTCTTCAGACTCTTATTCTCCATGCTTTGGCCACTTGTGGCCTTTTGTGTTCATTGCCCTCTGTTGCATGAGGGAGGTTCATTGATGAGAGTTGAGAGATGCATTTGATATTCTGTCTATCCCTTGTTCTGATATGTTCCATGAGCCTTAGATGTAGAGGTCCCACTGTAGATGTGCCACTTAAGGTTGGGAATGTCGCAGAGCCTTATTCTCTCTGTGTGACACATTCTGGAGCTCTATAATAATCTCTGATTCAAAAGAAGCTTCTTTGATGAGTAGTGACTGGCATACTTGTCTGTAAATATACGGATCCATATTCAGCATATAATAAGAAACTCAAAGGTTTCTCCTGTGTGGTGACACTGTGTTTTTTGTTATATAGCTTTCAGCAATACACATAACTTATGTAGATATATTATATGTGTAATTTTTCAGTAGGCTTTTGAACTAATACATTTCCCTCTGGCTTTTCACACTAGCTAAATATTATTTATTTCCGTTCTCTCTCTCCTTGTCTGATCTTCCCTCCCCTTTCCCCAGTTAAAGTAGCCCCATTTCCCATTTCATGCTTGATACTACCTGTCTCCTGTGGCTCCCCCTTGTGTGTTCCTTCTCCCATTGTTTCTGGTATAACCCTCCCTTCTCCCCTTGAAGTTAAATACCTCCATTTAACACGTCTCCCTTGGTAATGCCTATCTTCTACTATTCCTCTTTCTCAGGCTCCTTCACCTCCTTAGTTTCCTTCCATAGTCCTGATTCCTGCAGTTATATCATGATACATACTCGCATATAAGGATTTGGTGCTAGGATCCACAAATGAGGGAGAACATACATTGTTTATCGGATTCTGTGTTACTTCACTTAGTATAATAGTTTCTAACTCCACCATTTTACCTGTAAATTTCATGATTTTGTCTTTCTTTTTTTCTTTTTTCATTTTTTAAAATATTTTTTATTGAAGTTTTGTATATTCATACATCATTTCTCATTCCAATTTATACTAATTTCCCTTTCCTTTTCCCCCACCCCACCCGAATTCATGCATTCTGGTATACATGTCTTGTATTATTTCCTGAGTCTTTTTAAAGTTTTCAAAGCAGAGAATTATTGTTTTGGGAAGAATTTTATTGTTTCAGTCAGTCCTTTTACCACCAAGTAGAACTCCATTGTGTATTTGCACCAGATTTCATTATCCACTCACAATGTACTCTTTCTCCAATTACTTCTTATTGCCATATAGAAAGATTGATTGCCATATAGAAAGATTGATTATAGAAAATGCACAAAGCTTCAATAAAAATTGTCTTTGACAAAAAGAAATATTGATTATAGATTGATTATATTATATATTATATATCATATGTTATATATTACATAGTATACATTATATATTATATAATAGATTATAGAATTATAGATTATAGAATTATAGATTATAGATTGATTTTGTAGCCTGCCACTTTGCTGAGAGTATTAATCATGTCTAGGACTTTTCTGGTGGAATTTTTGGGATTTCTTATGTATAAGATATCATTTGCAAATAGGGCTAATATGACCTCTTCTTTTGCAATTAGGATTCCTTTAATTTCCTTCTCTTGTTTTATTGCTCTTGCAAGAGTTACTATATTGAAAAGGAGTAGAGGTAGTGGACAGCCTTGTCTAGTTTCTGATTTTAATGAGACTCCTAGTTTTTCTCCATTTTGACTGATGTTGGCTGTGGGTTTGTTGTATATAACTTAATTATATTGAGGCATGTTATCTCCAGTCTAATTCCCTGCAGGACCTTTAACATGAATGTATGTTGGATTTTTGTCAAAGGTCTTTTGTGCATCTGTTGAGATGACCACATGATTTTTGTCTTTGAGTCCATTTATACAACTCATGTTTATTGACTTACAAATATCAAGCCATCCCTGAATCTCTGGAATAAAGCCAACTTGATCATAGTGAATGAGTTTTTTGATGTGTGCCTGTATGCAATTTGCAATTATTTTGTTGAGAATCTTTCATCCATGTTCATTAAGGATATGTGCCACCTATAGTTTTCTTTTTTGGTTGTATCTTTGCCTGGTTTTAGTGTTAGACTGAAGCTGACTTCATAGTAGAAATTTGAGAGTTCTCCCTTTGTTTCTATCTTTTTTGAATGATTTAAGTAGTATTGGTTGTAGATCTTTAAGTGTGTGGTAGAAATTTGCTATGAATCCATCTGAGTGTGGGCTTTTTTTAGTCAGGAGGTTTTGTAATATTGTTCCAAATTCCTTGTTTGTTATGGGTCTGTTTAAGCTATTGATTCTTCTTGGTTTATCTTTGGTGGTCCTCATGAATTTAGATGTTCATCCATTTATTTTATGCTTTCAAATTTAATAAAGTATAGATTTGTAATGTATTATCTTATGATTTTCTGGATCTTTTTGGTGTCTGTTGTCATGTTTCTCTTTCATCTCTGACTTTGTTGATTTGGATTTGCTCTTTCTTTCTTTAGGTTAACTGGGCTAAAGGTCTATCTTTCCAAAGAACCAACTCTTAGATCGATTGATTCTTTGTATTCTTTTCTTTGTTTCCATTTCATTAATTTCTGCTCTGAATTTTGTTATTTCTTCTCATCTGATGGGTTTGGGTTTCATTTGTTCTTGTCTTTCCAGAGTCTCCAGTTGCTCAAGTCATTCATTTGTTCTGTTGCTGATTTTTTTAGTGTTGATAACTTAGAGCTATAAACTTCCCTCTTAGGACTGCCTCCAGAGTGTTAAGTTATCCTTTTCATTTAGTTCCACAAATACTTTTTTTTAAAATTTCTTCTTTGGCCCATTCAACATTCAGGAGTGTGTTCTTTAATCTTCATGAGTTTGTGTAGTTACCTAGAGCTTCTTTTGGTGTTGATGTTGAGCTTTTTTATGATGTGGTCTGATAGAATGTATGTTATTATTTTATTTTTTTTGTATTTGTTGAGGTTTTTTTTTTTGTGCTGCATTATATGGTGAAATTTATAGAAAGTTCCATGGACTGCTTATTAGAAAGTGTATTCTTTGATGCTTGGGTGGAATATTTGGTAGGTATCTGTTGGGTCCATGTGATGCATAGTATTGTTTAATTCAGATGTATTTCTGTTTACTGTTTGTCCATCTGAACTGACTATTGGAGAGAGAGGGGTAATGAATCCCTTACATTATTGAGTTGTAGTTAATCTGTAGTTCTATTCTTTATGAAGTTGGGTATATCAGAGTTTGGTGTATATATGCTCATATTTATAACATTTTCTTGCCTTTGATCAGAATGAAGTCACCTTCTTTATGTTTTCTAATTAGTTTTAGTTTGAAGTCTATTTTGTCAGATATTAAAATTACAAGCCCTGCTTGTTTCTTGGTGGCATTTGTTTTGAATATTTTTTCTATTCTTTTATCTTAAAGTAGTGCCTGTCCTTGCAGATGAGATGGGTTTTTGCACATAACAAAGAGATGGATTTGTTTCTTTTTTAAATTTATATTTTATTTTATTTTTATGTGTATTGAGTGTACTGTCTGCATGTAGGTTGGTGCACCCGTGTCGTGCAATGCTGCTGAGGTCAGAAGAGGGTGTCGGATTCCCCTGGAACTGGAATTAAAGACAGTTCTTAGCCACCATGTGGGTGCTGAGAATTGAACCCAGGTCGTCTGCAAGAGCAGTCAGTGCTCTTAACCTCTGAGCCATCTCTCCAGCCCAGAGATGGATTCATTTCTTTCTTTTTTTTTATTAATTTTTTATTTATTTCTATATGTGTATGAATGTACTGTCTGCATGCAAGTCTGTGCACTCGTGTCGTGCAATGCCGCAGAGTTCAGAAGAGGGTCTCGGATTCCCCTGGAACTGGAGTTCTCCTGGAATTGGAGCTTCAGACGGTTCTCAGCCGCCATGTGGGTGCTGGAGACTGAACCCGGGTCCTCTGCAAGAGAGGTCGGTGCTCTTAACCGCTAGGCCATCTCTCCAGATTCATTTCTTAAGCCATTCAACTAGCCTGTTTCTTTTGACTGGGGAGTTCAGACCCTTAATATTTAAAGCTATTATTGAAAGAGGTGTATTGGTTACTGGTATTCTAATTTCTGTTGCATTTTTGGTCCAATTTTGTGTTTCCACAATTACCCCTTCATTTAGTTTCTTTCTGTTGGCCCTGATATAGTCCTTTGTACTGCTTCAAGTATTCTCTGTAGGGCTGGTTTGGTAGTTTTGAATTCTTTCAGTCTATTCATGTTATGGAAGATTTTTCTTTCCCCTTCAACTATAATAGACATTTTTTTTTTCTGGGTGAATTATTATGAATTGCCAGTGATGGTCATTTAGAACCAGGAATACTTTGGTCCAGGCTCTTCTGGCTTTCATAGTCTGCATTGAAAAGTCAGCTGTATCGGGGATCTCCCAAGACCACCTGAAGCACAGGTACCAGGGCGCGGGCTAAAGAGCATAACAGCAACCCCCCCTTCCATCTGGAAGGCCAAAGGAAGGAGTGTCCAAGTGGATTCTTTGGAGAACCTTCAGAACAGAAAGGAAAGAGTGAGTTGGACTTCCAATAGAAAGCCTAGAGCTTAGAGAAGTCAACATTCCATAAGCAAGGAGAAAAACAAATCAATCAAACAAACAAGGAAGACATCTGAAGGAGGCAAGCAAAGCAAGCCTTCAACACAGTGAAGAAGCATTTGGGATTCACATTGGAATACAGGCAAGGAGAAGCCCATATGCCAGGGGTATGAAGAAAAGACAACATGGGAAAGGAGCAGACCAATCCCACACCAAGCTCTACTGACCCTGTGGAAGATTCCTAGTGGGATCCCCCTGGGGATGGCCCAGGAAACAGACATTAGAAGTACAATTGTGAGCATACTTAAAGAAGTACAAGATTATAAAGAGCAAATCAAAGAATTAAGAAAAGAGAATGAAGAACTCAAGAAGGACCTAGAGAGAGAGAATGACAAACTCCAGAAGGAAGTGGAGACACTGAAAAGATCCCATGTTGAAAAAGATAAAGAAACCAACCAACAAAGTAAAGAGCTTCAGGAAGAGATTGAGAAGCTCCCAAATAATTTCTCTGTTGTACAGTATCACCTTGTAGCATTCTCTTTAAGATGATTTAACGTAAAATTTAAGTTTGCTTCCCAAGTTAATCATATATAGTCACCCAAAACTACATGGGTGAATTTGATGAATCATGGGTGAATTTGATGAAATCTGTGCCTTGATTCCACCCTATAGTTATGTATAATACAACTGTCTTCTGGAGACTCATGGGTTAAAAAAAAAAGGGGGAGGGGGATAGCAGACATGGACATATGAAACCTTCTTTCGTTCATAAAACCTTGGCAATTGCAAATTTTTAAAAACTAAACAGGACAGCTGAAAAGATATGTTTGTTCACAGGACGAAATGTCACCTGAACTTAATGGCTGAGAAGAAAAAGATACAGCTTTGCATGAGTAGGATGTACTAAAAAGTGGCAACAGAAAGGCCGACCCGTCTGAACATTGGAACTAGGAAGAAAAGCCAACAGATTGCCATCATGCAAACATGTCGAAGCCCCTGTCTGTAGGATCAATACATGAACAACTATTTATTAATGAGCATTCCTAATGAAAGCTTAAATAACTTCTAGGTGCCGCAGAGGTTTTGATGTGAGAGACTTTCTTTGCCCTTCCCTTCCCCCAGTAGAACAGAGGAGAAAATAATGATTGATGATGAGGTTCGTTCTGCCAACTGTAAATTGAGACAAGCTATTATAGAGGTAAATGTCTCTTATATAAAACCGGTGTAACTGCTTTCTCTAATTGACCAATAGACATAAGAACTGTGAAAAGGATTATACTATGTTCAGAACCAAATATAACAAATAAAGTCTCTTAGGCTCATGGCCACTTAGGTCAAGTATAGGTTACTTTGGCAGGAGCTCTGACATCAGGGCAATGGATTGTTTTCTACGCAGTGTGAATGTTGGCCAGCGGGATCGCAAGGCGCCCACAAAAGGTATAAGGCTCCTCTGCCCCTAAGTTTGGGAATCAGACCTGCAAGGAGGAGAGGGCGATAAAAGAGCCTGCTGCAGAAGACCTGACGTTAACGCGGGAGGGATGTATTGAGACCCGCACATGCAAGTGTACAAATAGCCTCTGGAATTGCCGGCCCAGAGAGTGTTCGACGGCTAAGGCCACTAAAGACCAAATAACGCAAATACCGGGTCCTGCCTGAGTCAAGCAATGAGACTTGCCACCGTCAGCACCAGCGCTATCACCGTCAACCTGCCTGGAAATACTTTGCAGCGGAGGCAGCCATGTACCTGTATAACCCAAATCTTAAAATTGGCTATTAGCTCTCTTATTGGAGGAATAACCCATGGCTTGATGCCACAAGCTTTAGCAATGCCTTTAATGGTTAGGAGATGTGTTATAAGCCACAGTAAGTCGCTGTCATATTTAACAGGGGGGAAAATGTAATTCCTGGATTAACAAATCATAATCATGCGCAAACATATGTTTTTATGCCAAAGTAACCTACCATAAACTTATTAAGTGCTCGCTTAAATAGGCCGTATAATATCTAAGTGGCAATGTGGCTTTCATTAGTAAGGTATCGAAAGTTTACCGCGCGCTGGAAACCCCCAATAAACCCTGTTCCACCCCCCAAAAAGCCCATGAAAGGAAACGCCAGAAATTGACCAGAGTCCAAGTCAAAAGCTCCAGAGAAAGTGGACAGTTTATAGCTTCTCATACACTTGTGGCCCTTTTCTAAAGCCTAGGGAAAAATCCGTGGAAGAGGGGGCGTGGTATAGAAACAAAGAATGTACAGGCTCCGATTGGGGTGAATGGTAAAAAAACAGCAATATAGTCTGGACAACACTCATTTGATCAACTTAATTGAACAAACAACATGTCATCCCCCACTGGATGGTGGGGCTGTTGGGGGTTTGGACACAACAGCCTGTAGAGTTGGGTTTTGCACGAAGGATGCTTTGTACTCATGGATTTATCACTTATAGCTAAAAAAGGGATTGGAAAAAAAAACATAAAAAACAGAGTAAAGATGCAAGACAGTTTTATGGCAGTGATACGCAATGATCTGGGATGGGGTGGGAGTGGGAGTTGGGGATAGGGAAAGGGAAAAAATTTGCCTGATTCTGAATTGGAGAAATGATGGTTATGAAAATGCACAAAAGCATCAAATAAAAAAAAAAAAGAATGAAAGAAGAAAAAGCAAAAAAAAAGAACAAAAACAAAAAACAAAAAACAAAAAACTTACTGATGATTTATTAACCTGATTAAATTTTTAATTATCCTTTGAATGCTTGAAGTTTCATTATGTAAAAGTTCCAGTACAAATCCCATTGCTAATTAATACAAGCTGGAATTATATTTCGCTTTACCCTGAAAATAAATAAATAAATAAAATAAATATGAGGAACAGATGTGTCTACCCTATAAATCAACACGTGAACACATATGTACTTGGCAATTCCCTGAAATTAAGCCTGTAAAAGTATGATCAGGCATGATTCTGAAATCTGTTTTAATTTCTATTGAATTTTTGTGTAATTTCACAGACCATCCGCAATCCAACTCTATTACCATCCCATCTCCAAGTGCCCCGACTGTAAGTTACTTCCTGCGTAGATATCCCTCATTGCAAGTTCATCTGCTGGGGTTTAATTAGCCCATCGAGAGTCCCTCCACTTAAGAAGAATCGAAGCTCTTCCTCACATATACAGTAATCAGCTGCCAATACATTCTTCAGCTAAGATTTTGGAAATTATATGCCCAATTTCCACAGTTATGTGCTAGGGTTTTTGCCTTGCTTGAATTCTGCCATGGGTCTTGTGCCATGCTGATACCATAGGCTGTAAGGTTCACATGAGCCAAAAATTTCCCCAGTATCCTGTAGTACTCGCTATTCTACATTAATTGTTACCATGCAAACCTTATTCTCCAGCTCATTACAGATCTCCCCCTCACTTCCAGCCAATGGCCCGCTGGAACCACTGCGGTGAGTGGAGTTTAAATACAAGTCCTCTCTTAAGAACCCACACACTCCTGCAGACTCTTTTTACTCTACCGCTCTGTCCATTTGTGAACTTTTTTTGTGTTCCTGGGAACCTCTTTTGTATGAGGGAGCTTCATTTATGAGAATTAAGAAGATATATTAAATGTTTCGCCTTTACCCGCCATAAGTTTCTAATTGTTCATGTGAGCTTTCTAAGTTGCATTGTAAGTATGCTGCCAACTTAAGGATTGGGCAATTCACACGTCTCTGTGGTATGACTCTGTAATATTCTCCGTCTGTTGAAAAAGAAGGTTCATAACAGCAAAAGAACTGGGACAGAGAACCGACTGAATCAGTAAAGTTCTACCCCAAGAAAATAATACCTCTGCTTATTGTAAAAACTTTTAAAAGAACTGAGAAAAAAAGATGCAAGACAATACTATGGGGCAGAATGCAATGAAACTGCAGCGTGGGAATTGGGGTCATGGAAAGGCAAATGAGTCTAAATTGGACTGAGAAATTGATAATATGAAATGCACGAAAACTTCAATAAAAATAGGTTTTCTTCTATTAAAAAAAAAAAGAATCAAGAAGAGGAAATGAAAAGCAGGAAATCAAACACTCATAGTCAAGTCAAGAGGAAAGAATGGAAAAAGGCCTCAGAAGCAGAATGAGATGAAGCAGAACAAAGAATATCAGACCTGGAAGATAACAACAGAAACGACTAAAAACCTGGAGTAAAGATTAATGAAAAATTTTAAATAAAATACAAAAAGTTGGATACAACCAAGAACTGTAAGGACACTAATGAAAGAATGATCAAAACCTTGCATCAATAGGAAATAAGAGGAAGGCTAGAAAGAATCCAAGAGACATGGCATGTTGACGCATATCTTCAAACATATAGAAGTAAAATTTCCCCAAAAAATAAGAAGACTAACTCCATACAAATACAAGAAGAGCGCATAGACAAACAAAAAACATCATGAGAAAAAGAACTACTCCACACTCACATGCAACACGGGTTAAAATTCTAGACACCTAAAACAAAGATAAATCCTTAAAGCCACAAGAGCAAAAACAACAGTGACCTTTAATATAAGGGGAAACTTTTCAGAATTACAACTGACTTTCTC
>VZQC01014087.1:3212340-3261343 GCA_009823505.1 Rhizomys pruinosus
TTTTTTTTTTTTTGGTATTTTTGAGACAGGGTCTCCCTTTAGTCCCAGCTGTCCTGGAGCTCACTCTGTAGACCAGGCTGGCCTTGAACTCACAGAGATCCACCTGCCTCTGTCTCCCAAGTTCTAGGATTAAAGGCATGTGCCACCACACCCGGCACAACTTGTATTTTTCTAAGAGCACCGAGTTTCATTGTAATGTGCTGTCACAGCAATGGGAAGCTCCCGTGGCTCCTTCAGGGAACTGAACGTTAGCATGTGTTTGGGACAAAGCATGAGTGAGGATCAGAAGGAAATGAAGCAGGATCCCACAGAGAAACCATGGCGCTGGTGTTGATAATGGCTTGGTGGTGTTAACAATCCTGTGCAGGAAGGAGTGGACATCAGGTAGGAAGACTAGAGGGGAAACTAAGGCAGTAATTTGAGCAAGACTAATAATAAGAAAATAATAATGGCTCCCATTAATTAGGTAAGGGGACTGAGGCTTGGAGAATTTAACAAACTTTCTCAGTATTATGCCACTAATAGTGTGAAGCTAGGTTTGGAATCAGGCTGTGACTTTAAATCCTACTTACTATATATCTGCACCCCAAAAGAATGCCAGCAGCTTATCTGGGAATCAGGAGGAGCTTTCCAAAAGCAGAAGCAGTCAGGTCCATTGGAAGTGGTCTAGTTCCTCCCAGAGCTTTGAGAGTTGCACATGATAGCTGGCATTTCAGAAAGGAATCCCAGGTCACAAAGGAAGAAAAGGCCAAGAATTTACTTTGTTTCCTTTATTCTACAATTTTTAAACAATTGGCAATTGTGCCAACAATTTATAATCCAGGTGCAAATGCTTTCTTGCCTTGAGAATATGAACCTTTCAGTAGGAATCTCTGAGGGGTGAGAGTTGAATTGATGGCAGGGTGTCATAATGCCAAGTCAACATTGGAAGCTTCATTTGCTCTCTGGGCAGAAGCTAGAACCTTTTGAAGCACTGTAAAAGATTTCATAGTCAAACAAGTTCAAAGATCCACTCAAATACCTGCCTGATTTTGACTAAGCATATAGTCTATGGGCTTCAGCTTTTGTAGTGTCATCAGAAATTCATATACTGGAACTGGCGATGTAGCTCCGTTGGTAGTGTGCTTGCCTAGCATGCACAAGGCCCTGGGTTCAAGGTTCAGCACTGTATACAAGCAAGGGTTCTTGTTCAAGGTCATCCTTGGCCATATATTGAGTTCAAAGCTGGTCTGGGCTACATGAATCTCTGGAAGGAAAAACACAAAAGGCTGAAGGTGAAGACTTACCTGCCAAGGACATAGAGAATCCAACATCAGGGCTTTGGAGCCCCACGGGGTGGCCTCAGGGAGAACTGCTTCAGATTCTGTACCATATTTTACCAGAGCCACCCTTTCTGATAAACAATGGAGCCCAAACTTGGGGAACCAAAGTTTGAGTGGCAGCTCCTTTGAAGTCTATGCTAGGGACCCTGCTAACCTTGGGGAAGGTGCAAGTTCAACAAGTCATCCAGTTACCCCATCCCCACCCACCCCCACCTATGCAGTGTAACTACATCCACATATCATCTCCTGTGCTGGGGCCATGTCTTCATTTCTAGGGTTATTGACTCCATCTAACAAAGTCTATGGCATCTGCCAGTATACCCAAGAAAAGCATGGATTCTGATTCCTGGAGGGCCAGGAGTGGTGGCACACACCTGTAATCCCAGCTTTCCAGAGGTCAGGGCAGATGGATTACGAGTTCAAAGCCAGCCTGGGCTATATAACCATCTCAAACAAAAAAGTGCTGCCTTTTGAATAATACCACATGTATTTTATACAGTATTTAGTGAGCCGGGCGTAGTGGTGCACGCCTTTAATCCCAGCACTCGAGAGCCAGAGGCAGGCAGATCTTTGTGAGTTCAAGGCCATTCTGGTCTACATAGTGAGTTCCAGGACAGCTGGGGCTACAGGAGACCCTGTCTCAAAAACATAAATAAATAAATAAATAAATAAATAAATAAATAAATAAATAAATTAGCATGGTTAGAGAAACAGGTCTGGTCAAAAAGAATGTGTTAGCTAATAGAAAGTATTTTGTTTTTTAATATTTTAAATACACACACACACACACACATACACACACACACACACACACNACCACTGAGCTTCCAGGCTGAGCCCCAGCAATAAGGAGCTGTGGCCTGCACTGAAGGTGCTGAGCCAGCTGTGCAGCCGCACAGAGAATGAGCTCTGTAGAGACTGGGGCAGTTTCCATTGTGTAACACAAACTCTCTGAATGAGAACGGAGGAAGTGTTGCTTTTAGAAGAAGGTGCTCAAACAGTGTGTTTTTCTGACCTTGTATCAATGAGTACAGCCATTTCTCAATCCCCGTGGTAGATCTGGATAGTAACAAATGCATGCTGGGAGTCTCAAAGAAGATTTAAGAGCCTAAATGCCCAGGATGTACTAGCAAGTTAGTCATAATCTCAAGTATTAAGAGTCATCAAAATTCCTGGGTGGAGATATTGGCTCCGCAGTTGAAGAGTGGTGGCTTGTTTCCTAGCTACTCACACGGAGCCTAACTACCCAAGTAACTCCAGTTCCAGGGGATCCAAAAACCCCTCTTCTGACGTCCTTGGGCATTGCATGACACAGGTACACTTACATACATGTTGGAAATAATCAGACACATAAAAATAGAGATGGTAAGTAAAATTTATTAATTGAAATCATCAAGATGTCTCTCTGTGTGAATGTAGATGTATGTGCACTGCTGGGAACTGAACCAGAGTTCACACATGCTAGGCAAGTGCTCCACCCCCAGTGCTCATCAGACTTCCTTAGAAGCCCTTAGTGATTGCCCAGGTGAGATCAACATTGAGAACTTCAGGGACTTTCACATTTATATTAATACTTCATCCATGGGCTTTATATCAGAAAGGAAAGTATTAAAACTATAAATAGACTAACACACATTAGTAACAATTACAACCCTTGTCCTCCTGTCTCCCAAAGTGACATTTACTCTTATGTCAGATACTTGCCAAACTGGTTATTTTATTCATACATTCTGCTCAGGGCTGGTGATCAGAGCAATAATCATTAGGAATTCCAATCTGGTGACAGGCAAATGAAGAATCACGGCTTTCACAACAGAAGCACCACGGCAAAATATACATCCTGCCAGATATGGGGGGGGCAGAATTCAGACAGGGCTATTGTGTGTAAAGCAGATCGAATGCGTCGATACTTGATTTTGAGTCTTGAAAGAAAAGAGACTAATTCTGATAGAGAAACATGTAAAAGAAATGGAGGCTGAGGGAGCGGTATGCACAAATGTACAGGCTGAAGGAAGAATGTAGTCCCTAGGTTGGGTGGGGGGATGCTCCTCTAACAAAGATATTATATCTGAACCCCAGAAAAGGAAAATGTTCTGCGATTCATGACAAAGACAAATTAAGTTTGCAGTGGAATTAAGTTTACTCTTCAGCGCACATTAAAGTTTACCCTGGATTATTCAGATGGGCCTAATTTCAACACAGAGGTTCTTGAAAGTATAAGAGAGAGCACAGAGATAGAAAAATACCATTTGGCTGCATTTGAGGTTAGACTGTGAGGCCAGTAGCCAATGGATACAGGCATCTTCTAGATGCTGGAGGAAAAGTAAGGTTCCTCAAGAACTTCCAGAATACACCCTTGTTGACACCTTAATCTTCAGAACCGCTGACTAATAAACTTGTATTATTCTTTTTTTTTTACAAGCCTTTGAGATTTATTTAAAATTATTTTTTGTATTGTTATTAAACTTTTTCCATAACATCTAATCATTTCTCAATCCGAATTTAGAGTCACTTTCCTTTCATGCCCCCACCCTACCTGAGTTTGCACTGATTGCCATAATGTTTCATACTCCATACATGTCTTGCATCTTTTTCTAAGTATTTCCAGAGTTTTTTTCCAGTTCTTTGTTGTTGTTGTTCTCTCTACTTGCATTGCTTCAATATATTATCAATAGTTTTATATATGTTATATATATATATAATATTTTATTATTAATTTATGTTGGGATTTCTTTTTTTGCTAAAGATGTCATGTTTTCCTTAAGAAAGTGTGAAGGTGCTCCTTGGCAAGCCCAAACAACATAGTCCTGCCCTTGTGCTCCACACTGGTGTCTTCCCTCCCATGGTCCCCAAATGAAGTCTAGTAGCAGTGTCCCCATCTGTGATCTTCCTGTACTGGCTCCATGATACGCCTGGCAGTCCAACAAGGCAGTCTATACTTATGAGGCTGAAATCCCCGTAGCTGTTCAGTCCATAAGCTGGGTTCTCAGTAGTCCCCTATTGGCATTGAAGGTTTGGGAATTCTGGAAAGAATGAGCTTCAGTCCATATTGGCCGCTAAAAACTGGTGTCTCATGTCTTTTGAAGGATGGCAAAAGCAGTGGACAGCCATAGGGTAGCTGCACTTGCCAGTAAGATTGGAAAGGCCAAACAAACAGTGCTTTCTCATTTTTCTTTTTGTCTTTTTTTACTAAGATCTCAAGTTTTATACCTGAAGTACAATTTCTTCAGGCCTTACTAATTATTTATTTCTGGTTATACTTTCCTTTTGGTTGCTTAAGGCCACAGCTAGCCCAGATTAACCAAGGATTTTTTTTTAATGTCATATCTTGTCGTCCCTCTCTCATTTCTTCGCTAATTTAGCACCCGGCCCTTTTTGCACCAACAGTAATGGTGCCAGTCTTCATCTCCTTTTACCTTGTGCTGTGGTGTGTCTGTTGCCCCGCGCCCCCATGTTATGTTGACACGGTTGTCCTACCCCCTTTCCCCCTATCACACTCGGCGGCCGACTCACCTCCCCTCCCTTGACGTCTAATTCCCAAGTCACCACCTGTTTTGCCAAGGTCCAGTCACTCGAAGCCAAAAAAGGTCTGCTTACCAGGCTTCGCATGGTTTGAAAGCATGAAGCAGGATGAACTTCCTCTTCATCGGGTGTGCTACTGGCTGAAGTGTTAGTAGGATCTCCAAGACTCTGCACAATTTTGGTATGTTGAGACAGTCTGTCAGCCCTACACTCGTAGCAGGCTGCCGATCCGATCACTGCTTGTCCAAGCTAGGTAAGGCAGTGCAACACGGACATGGGGGACCGCAGGAGACTGAACGTTCAACATGGTTGGAACATGAAGAATCAAGAATGCGAGAGACATGCGGTTTAAGGCGGTGTACCACTGCAGAAGGATGGACAGTAGGAGAAGGACAAGGTATCAAAAAAGGAATGGCTCATAAAGAAGGGGACGAGGCGGAGAAAACAAACCCAGTATTATGCCACTAATAGTGTGAAGCTAGGTTTGGAATCAGGCTGTGACTTTAAATCCTACTTACTATATATCTGCACCCCAAAAGAATGCCAGCAGCTTATCTGGGAATCAGGAGGAGCTTTCCAAAAGCAGAAGCAGTCAGGTCCATTGGAAGTGGTCTAGTTCCTCCCAGAGCTTTGAGAGTTGCACATGATAGCTGGCTTTCAGAAAGGAATCCCAGGTCACAAAGGAAGAAAAGGCCAAGAATTTACTTTGTTTCCTTTATTCTACAATTTTTAAACAATTGGCAATTGTGCCAACAATTTATAATCCAGGTGCAAATGCTTTCTTGCCTTGAGAATATGAACCTTTCAGTAGGAATCTCTGAGGGGTGAGAGTTGAATTGATGGCAGGGTGTCATAATGCCAAGTCAACATTGGAAGCTTCATTTGCTCTCTGGGCAGAAGCTAGAACCTTTTGAAGCACGTAAAAGATTTCATAGTCAAACAAGTTCAAAGATCCACTCAAATACCTGCCTGATTTTGACTAAGCATATAGTCTATGGGCTTCAGCTTTTGTAGTGTCATCAGAAATTCATATACTGGAACTGGCGTAGTATTGTAGCTCCGTTGGTAGTGTGCTTGTAGCATGCACAAGGCCCTGGGTTCAAGGTTCAGCACTGTATACAAGCAAGGGTTCTTGTTCAAGGTCATCCTTGGCATATATATAATATATATATATATATATATATATATATTTATATATATTTGGTCTTTTCGAGACAAGTCTTCCCTGTAGCACCAGCTGTCCTGGAATTTGCTCTGTGACCAGGCTGGCCTTGAACTCATAAAGATCCAACCTGCCTCTGCCTCCCAAGTGCTAGGATTAAAGGCATGCTCCACCACGTCCGGCTATCCTTGGCCATATGTTGAGTTTGAGATAGGCCTGGATGTAGAGGACCTTCTCCCCCCCCAATGTCAGCAGAAACTCAGAAGGTAAAAAAGACCAAGTATTACTGGCCTGTGCTTCTGCCTGGGAACTCATGGTCAATCTTTGTTAAAGTGAAAAACACAAAAACTGTCAAAGTACCTTCTGATTTCTTACTAGGTTTTGTTATTTGCTAATGACAAGATCTTATCCACAATCAATTATGGTTCCAGCACATTTATTAATGCTACCTAAAGACATGGGAAAGATGTATGGAGACTGCACTTGCAAGTGTACAGATGGTCTCTAGAATGCCAGAGAGTGTTACCAAAGGCCACTAAACCAATAAAGCAAATATAGGTCTCCTTGAGTCAAGCAAGACTCCTCCGTCAGCACCAGCTACACCTCACCAGCCTGGAAATGCTGTGCAGCGCAGTGGCAGCCATATGTCTGTATAATACCAAAATCTAATTGGATGTAGCTCTCTCCTTGGAGGAATAACCCATGGCTGATGCCACAAGCTTACATCCTCTAATGGTTAGAAGATGCTATAAACCAACGAGACCTGTCATACTTAACAGAGAAAATGTAAATCATGATTAACATACCATCCAAACATCTGTGTCTTACCAAGTAACCAACATAACAATTAGTACTGTTTAAATAACTTATATCTAATTGCTGTGTGCTTCATTAGTAGGATCGAAAGGCTATATATTCTACTGTTTAAATACCTATATATCTAATTGCATGTGCTTCATTAGTAGGATCGAAAGGTTATGCCTGGACAAGCTGGCAGCCCATGAAAGAAAACAGCCAGAATTGACTAGAGACCAAGACAACAGCTCCAGAGAAAGTAGACTGTTTTGCTTCTCATCCACCTGTGCCCCTTTTCTAAGCCTAGGGAACAATCTGCGGAAGAGGGGGCATGGTAGAATGTAAGGGCTGCGATTGGGGTGAATGGTGAAACTACAACAATATAGACTGGACACTCATTTGATCAACTTGATTGAACATACAAGCCCCCCCCTGCTGGATGGTGGGACCCATGAGCTGTGTGGGTTTGGGCACAACTGCTCGCAAATTGGTTTTACATGAAGGATGCTTGTACTCACAAATTATCACTTATTGTTAAAAAAATGAAAACAAAACAAAACAAAAAAACAGAGAAAGATGCAAAAAATAAAAGAAAATCCACAATCTTATTTTGTGCTGTTAATTCATAATTCTTAGTATCCTGGCATAAAAGAATCTTTAATTAAAGCAGGCTAGAATATTTCTTTATAATCCAAAGATATTTAAAAATTTTTTATTGAGCTTTTGTACATTTCATACAATAGTTCTTAGTCAAATTTCAACCCCTCCCCGTTCAGTCTATGCTAGACCTCATGACTTCTTGTCGCCATATGTGTTAAGTCTTGTCCAGCCAAGCAATTGTACCCAGAGGTCCTTCAGGGCAAATTCATCCAGTGATTCTAGTCAGCCTATCTCAAGATCATAAGTAAGGTCCACTCTCCCTCACCCAGTAGTAATCAGTCTCCAACAGTTCCCAGACTAGGGCAGCCCTCCGCCCATTTCCTTTACTCCATGCCGGGCCCTTGTCTGAGTGAGATGGCACTGGTCCTCTCCTGTGCTCGATGCCACCACTGCCACAGGTTCACATGTACAAACATCCATGGCCTGGAAGCCTCTGTTTCCAGGAGACCGATATGAAACAATATTTGTTTGGGCTAAGTGTGGATTATTACTCTGTTTTCTGGAGTGTGTGAGGTTTCACTTGTATTTTCTGTGGAATCATACAAAGAGTGAGAGCTGATAGAACTTCACTGCTGTGATCCCAAAGTTGAATACTTACTAACAGTAAGATGGATGGAGACATGAAAGAACACTAGAGATGGAGAGAGATCGATGAAGCAGACTTCAAAAGTGCAGAGCAAAACAAAACAATGCAGGCTGGAAAGCAGAACAATTGTCAATAGGTCAGAGGGTTGTCGAGACGGCAGGTTGTGGGGACAGAGAAATCCTGTTTGCTGATGGCATGGATCAATACAAGGAGGCTGAAAATGCTACTTCTTCTAAAGCGTTGTCATATCTCTGTCCCAAAACAGGGTCCCTTCAGCTCCCATGCTGTTTATCTCTTTCAGATTCAAGTTTTAGTGCCATGTGTCTGTGACTGTACTATAGCTTCAGTGCACATGGTTTTAAGTGTTGTCTAGGAGATGCTGAATACTGAGATTAACTGAATACTGTAGTTACTCACGTTGAATGCATGTATGCACATTTCTGGAGGGGATTGAATTCATCAGTCCCCACATGTTTTTCCTGGAGAATTACTGTGTCAGTATCATCTTGAGAGGATATATAAATCATAGCATTGCAACTGCAGTTCTTCAGGTCCTGATCCAACATGTCTGGGGTGCCCAGGTACCTTTATTTTTGTAAAGAACTTCAGCGGACTCCCATGTAGGGTTGACAAGTGTTTTTTCTATAAGGGCAGGACAGTATTTCAGATGTCACTGGCCATATGCCTCTCCGTTGCAATCACTGTGTTCTGTCATTGTAGCATAAAACATTCACGGACAACAAACGAATATGGCTGTGATCCAATAAAACCTTATTTATAAATAGAGGTAGCTGGTTTCTCAAGTAGTTAAATGTAGAATTATCACAAGATCTTTAAATCCCCCTCCCAGGTATTTACCTAAAAGAATGCAAGTGAGCATTCTTTTAGGTACCATGACTGGCTTGAATCACCATGGAAACATACTTCTGATTGTTTCCAGAAAGGTTTAATTGGAGGATGAAAGATATACCCAGAATGTGGGTGGCTCCATCCCATGAGCTGGTTACCAGTCTGAATGAGAAGGAAGAAGAGCTGAGCATGTACCAGCATTCACTACTCTCTGCTTCCTGACTGTGGACACAGTGTGACCAGTTGCTTCACCATCCTTATTGCACACAAGGGCCAATTTAGGTTTAGATAACATGGTGCTGATATGAGCCATTACGAGCCAAGATGGCTACTGCTGGACATTTGGGGTAACTGTGAATCAGCACAAAATAGCTGATACCAGATGTCTAGGGACACCGGAAGCAAACAGTGATGTGGTCTGTTGCATGGCTCTGTGGAAGAATGTTCCGTGCAGTTCTGTATAACAGCTTGCCTGTGAGTAGCTTTCTGCAGGCCTGTGTGCAGCCTCCATGAAGCCTGAGGCTGCTCTGTGTGTATCTGAGCCTGCCTATGTGTGGCTAGTGTGCGCCAGCAGCATACCTGGGTGCGTGGTGGTGGCTGCCTGGCTAGCAGCCTTTGTGCTACTGAATAAAGTATGTCTTGTCTGCCCTTGGCTACTCACGATCTCTTCAGCCTCCAGTCCTCCTCCTTTCTTAGCAGCAGAGCATGGACTCCATTCTCCTGCCATCATGTCTTCTTCTACCATGATGGACTGAATCTCAAACTGTGAGCTAAAATAAATGCTTCCTGCTTGTGTTAGTCAGGGTTCTCTAAAGGAGCAGAACTGACAGAGTGAATATCTATCTATCTATCTATCTATCTATCTATCTATCTATCTATCTATCTATCTATCTATGTGTGTGTGTATTTGAGGGGGATTGATGTGTATATATATATATATAATATATGATTGATGACTATATATTAGAGGGAGATTTGATGAATATACATATATATATATAAAGGGGATTTATTGATGAATATAGGAGATTTATTGATGAATATATATATATATATGTATTAGAGGGGGATTGATTGATGAATATATATATATATATATATATATATATATATACATATATGGGGGGATTTATTAGATTGGCTTACACACTTTGGTCTGGGTAGTCCACCCATGGATGTTGAGAATCTGGTAGCTGCTCAGTGCACAAGCCTGGATGTCTTGGGAGTCTCAATCTGGCGCTGAAGGCCTGAAGGATTCCTTTGGAGCTACTGCTCTTTGTCTGGTGTTGGTGTCCATGTGGAGCTCAGAGGACAGCTTGAGGGGGTCAGTTCTCTTCTTCTACCATGTGGGGTTCAGGGATACCTTTACCCAGTGCGCCATGTTACTGGCTCAGTCTTCGCTCTTCCTTGGTTAGAAGCTATTTTCAGAACTAGAAATCCCAGGTGTTGAACACTCTACGGTCTCAGCCAAGTTCTGTGGAAAACAAGATCCTCTTCATGTCACATCCAGATCATAGGATGTTTTGTATTATTATGGTCTGCTGTCCTCCAAAGTCGTCTGCCATTGAGCTATAGATGGGATTTTGCAAGAGCAGAGTTGCATTATTTGCTTCTAATACATTGTTCTCTGGTCTCTGCCTCTGTCTGCTTCTGTCACTGGAGCTGGCTCTTCCTCCACCGGGAGAGGGAACAGAAGCCCTCTTATGGTCCTGAGTCTCATGATGCACACTCTCCTCTAAGCCCTATTGACTTACTTGCAGTGATAGCTTACCAAGCAGACTTCAGCAAAGTGTCTATTAACCAAATAGTACCAATGAATGCGTAAACGAATTAGCACACATGAATGAGGTTTAATTATTCATAAAGAAATTCCATTTTTTACATGTAAAACAGTAATCTTAGGACTTTTATCTTTGACTTTTTTCAATGCTGCAAACATCTTAGAGAACAGTAGTCCAGTGGCTTCGGAACATGACTCTCTTAATTAAGATAACTTAGATCAATACTCAAGAAGTCTATGCTTAGGCCGGTGAGATGGCTCAGCAGGCAGAGGCTCTTGCCATCAAGCCTGGTGACCTGAATTCCAACCCCAGGACCCACATGGTAGAAAACTAACTCCTGAAAATTGTCTTCTGACCTCCATGACCCACCTTCCAAAATAAATAAATAAATAAATAAATAAATAAATAAATAAATAAATACCCCAAAAGACTAATGTGGAGGCATGCATCTGTAGTTTCAGCACACCTATGGTGAGATGAAAGATGTCACAGGAGAATTTACTGGAATCTCATGGACAGCAGAAATGAGGGAGACCTGACTCATCAGGGTAGGCAGCGAGTACTACCCCTGCAAGGTGTCCCGTGAGTTCTACATGCATGTGGCACACCTTGTCAGCAATGCTTTCCTAGCTTAGATTCTTTTGAAAAGTGTGAAGAAAATGATGACCTTACTGTGGGGATAAGAACTTGTTGGGTGTATGTGGGTGTGCCGGCCAAGTCTGCTATTGTCCAGCATCTTAGCGTGAGTGGACAGGGTTCACACCCATTGGACCTCATGAGTTCAGGTGCTGTTGTGAGTGCTCCCTTCCCCTCTAGTCTGTATATGGAAATCTCATCCTCAGTTTGATGACACAGGAGCTGAGGGTCTGGGAGGCAGTTAATGTGTGCAAGCAGAGCCCTCGAGAATGGTGTGTGTATACTTATCAGACAGTAAAGACACAAGACCTCTACTTTCCTCTGTGTGAAGACATGGCAAGATGGTGCCATCTTTGGCCCAACACGAGCCCTCAGCATCCATCAAATTTGCTTCTGCCTAATTTTAGACTTTCTACCTCTAGAACTGGGAAACATCAGTGTTGTTAATAAGTCATCTAATTTATAGAATCTGTGGAATCCATCTGAATGGACCAAGACAGGTACCTATTCTTGTCTTGTTCATTCCACAGTTCTGTTTCACACAAGAGCTCTGAAATGGACCCACCCTGTTGTATAAACTCCCTCATAGTCTTTTCAGAGCAGGCTGTTGTTTTATTATTTTTATTTAAAATAATTATTGTTATTGTTATTGTAATTATTATTTGGTCTTTTGGGACCCGGTCTCCATATAGCTCCAGGTGGACTGGAACTTACTATGTAGACCAGGCTGGCCTCGGTCTCACAGAGATCCACCTGCCTCTGCCTCTGGAATGCTGGCCATGCCTGGCTCAAGATTTACTCTTTAAATTTATGTAAATGTATGTGTGACTGTGTGTGGCTTGGTGCATGTCAGTGCAGGTGTGTAAGGAGGCAAGACGAGGGCTTTGATCCCAGGAGCTGGGGTTACAGGTGGTTGTGGGCTGTGGGATGTGGTTGCTGGAAATGGAACTCAGGTGTTCTGCAAGAACGATAAGTGCTGTTAACCTCTGAACCATCTCTTCAGCCTCTTGTCTGTTGTTTTAAAACACACTATCTTCCAGTTGGAGGTGTCTATGATGCTGTTCAGACCATCCGAGTATGCTGTGATATACCCGAGTTCACTGGCTCCATCCTTTTGCATGTTTACACAGCAGTGAGACTCAGCACCTTCCAGTCTATGTAGGCAAGTGCTGGAGCAGATGAAGGAGGCAGGATGGTGGGAATAAAGGCCCTGGCTTAGGTTAGAGGTGGTGAAAATCAGAGTGTTTGAGACAAGAGATGAGAGGAGAGAAGGACAGCAGTGGCGTTTCACTGGGAAGCACACCCTGCTACAAGCCAGGTCTGCACTGCTTGTTTATCAGACTTTTTAGTCCTTAGTAACTAGGCAGATTCTGTGATTGCATCCATTTTGCCAACTCATAGAACTGGAGCTCACACTGAGCATCTACCTGCATTGTGTTCAAGGCTCTTCAGCAAAATCTTTGCCCTATGTTCAGATGGACAGAAAACTCTCACTCCTAGGGCAGCTACCAAGATGGTTAGGCTGTTGAGTTCTTGTTGGGCAGACATGAGGACTAGAATTTGGATTTCCAGAAATCCATGTGAATGCCAGGCAGGCATGGCTGTCTGCCTGTAATTCCCACCTCAAAGCCAGAGATAGAGGATCCCAAGGGTAAGTAAGCTTGCTAGCAAGACAGGCCACATTAGTGAGCTCCGGCCTTGACTTGACAGGGAGACCCTGCCTTAATGAAAATGGTGGGAGGGCCATCAAAGATGATTCCTGACATCCACCTCAGGCCTCGACATGTGTATAGACCCATGTGGACACACATGCAAAAAATGCAGATACAGATGCCCACCATGCACACACACACACACACACACACACACATACACACACACACACACACACACACACACACACACACACACACACACACACAGCAAAAACCTGTCCCTTCTGGTGTTCCTAGGAGCCAGCACTTAAAAAGTGGGAGCATAGGAGATACAGAATGGGAGAGGTAGCTTGGGCGTAAGTCCTAATTCAATAAACTCCAGCTGATATAGAAGTCTGCAGGAATATTGACTAACTTCTCATTTTTCTCAAGTGCAAATGGAGGTAATTATATTATATAGTCTGTAGTATTGTCGTGAGAATTGAACGAGAACTCATGAAAAGTGCCTTGTTCAGTATTTGGCAGACGGCACAGGAACTCAATAAAAAGGCTCCATTTTGACAATTAAGATAGAATTTGCCTGGCTAACTCCATTTTCCAGAGATATTCTGCCATTCTGTTTGGCACAAGTCACTGATTGATAATTATTGATCATCATTTTTTTTTCATATGGAGTGATTATTTGTTAGAATAAGGGCCATGGAAGCTGTAAGCTAAAATCAGAACCAGTGCACCTGAAAAGGAAAGAAATTGATATAAATGTCTGAGAACAATCTCACCCATCTGAGACTTCTATGGCACAGTGAGAATACATAAATAACATCATGTAAATATCTCTTCAAATCATAATTTGTCATATTTTTGACAATGATTTCCTTTTTTTTAGTGCATTTTTATTTTATGTGTCTCCAGCCCCAACAATTATTTCTTTCCGAAGAATTCTTGGTGTATTGCTGAGTGTCCTTTTTCAAAATTCCTTACAAATGATGTTTTTAAACATTTATTTATTATGTAATATGTGTATACAAAGGTGTGTGTGTGTGTGTGTGTGTGTGTGTGTGTGTGTGTGTGTCTGTCACAGGGCAGCTTGTGGGGTAGGTTGGTTCTTACCTTCCACTTTATAGGTTCGGGGGATTGAGCTTGGGTAGTGAGCCTTAGCAGCATGTACCTTTAACATTCATCTTGCCAACCCTGCTGAAGTGTCTTAAAAAGTCACGTGAGTGGGCTCAAATTATAGTCTTTTCATTTAACGTCTTCTGGCTATGAGACCCTGGCTGGTCTTCAGATCACTGTGCTTCCCTCGATATTCAAACAAGCCAATATAGTTAGTTCAAGTGCATGGACATTTCATTCATATCCAGTAATGACTAGATCCCCAGTCCTACCATCTCAAAACAATACAAAACCTACCATAAGGAATTTTCTTTACTTTTTTTTATAAAGTAAAAGACTTATAGAAATTTTTATGTCTGGTTTTCTTGTTTGGTATATTGGTTTTGAAAATACTCTTAAACATTGCTCTGTTTTAAGAGTAAAAAAATTATTTTGTGTATATGCCTGTGTGTAGCTTATGTGTGTGTGTTTGTGTGTGTGTGTGTGTGTCTGTGCATGCATGTGTGGAAGCCAGAAGTCCATTTTATTCTGTTTTTAAGGAATAAAGATGTTACTTTCAGAGGGGACACTATGGTAGGCAAGGGTCCATCTTATTTTTACAACTGGACTTGGAACTCAGGATTTGGGATAGGCTGGGAGGCCAGTGAGCATCTGAGCTCTACCTGTCTCTGACTTCTCTAATTCTAGGTTTACAGGCATGTGCTGGATACCTGCCATTCACATGGGGATCTGAACTCAGGTCCTATGCTTATACTGGAAACTCTTTACCTATTGAACTCTCTCCTCAGCCCATGTGTTTTTTAAAAAGAAACATTTCACAGGTGAAGGGAAATGTGTCCTGAAGCTTGGAGTTCTGTTATGACAGGGAGGCCATTACTGTCTTTCCCAGCACCAACTTCCAGGGCCATCTTTGTGGTTCAGAGATGCAGTATTTAGTGACACACTGCCAAGAGCGCTCAGCTGGAGGAGTTACAGGCAGTTCCTTCCAGCCCTGGAAAGTGGTCGACCCAGCCCAGCCCAGGCATATTGTTGGTGTTTTATTAAAAGGGCTGACTTGGGGGACGTTGTGTTTTCCATGTGGTGTCGTGCCTCTAGGCCTGAGTTTCCAGCCTTTATTTATATGCCTAATTGTTGCTATGGAAATTCAATATTTAAAGAGGTAATTATTGCTGATCTTGTTGCATGTGTCCATTTCTGATGTCCAGCTGTTAGCTCTTTAGCTCCAGTCTAGCAGATTAATTACTGCTATTGATTACTTTGAGCTTCTCTCTTCACACCTGCAGTCTGTGTAATTAGCTGGTGGCCTCCTCTGAAAATCAGGCACAGTTTCATTCTGGCATTTTGCCATTTCCCAGCCATGTGCGCTGCACTGATGAACAAAAGCAAATCTATTTTAAATAGAGATATCTGGGTAATGAACTCTTTGTGTTTTTGAACTATCCGTGGATAATTCAAATTACCCTCTGTAAGCAAATATTGTACCTCGTTTGATGACTATCTGCAAAGAAAAAATTCCAAAACACTGGTTTTTATTCCCATTTCCACCTTGCAGAAATTTGCTCCTGTGCGTGGTTTTATAAAACCAAAACAACTTTCTAATTCTGCTGCAGAGAGTATTGGGGTACTGAAATAGGTTTCCTAATGGAACACACTGGAAGCAGCCGCTTATACTCTGAGTATTCCGGGCATCCAGGCACCAATACTCATCTTTCCTTTAGCTTAATACTCCTAGTCAGAGAGGCAAAGAGCCATTCTTAGGAGCCACTGATATGTGTTGGCAATAAAAAGTTTTTTTTAAATAATTCAATCAGGTTTGAGAGGTGCAAAAAGAAATCATCAAACTTTTCCTCTCGACTTTATTCTAGTTGGCAAATAGTCTTCCTCCATGCTCAATGGAGACCAAGTCTGGCATCACCTATCATTACAGTCTAGAGTTCTGCCTCCGATGATGCATGGTCATCTGTTGTAATTTAGTGTCCAAGCATGCAGGAAATACAAGTTGGTAGCAGAACTGGGAGTGGATGTCCCAAGTAATGACATAAGGTGATTACCCAGATGGCCAGCTGTTCCTTTCCATGCTGACAGGGTCGGCTGATATCCCCTTCAGCTATTTAGCTTGTGTTGAGTTGTTATCATAAGGTTTATTGCTTATTGTAGGAAAAAACAAAGTGTTTTCCTCCTGCCTGTCCTAGGCATCTGCCAGCTATCGTTTGAAACTTAATGTGTGCAAGTGTGTCCCAAAGCCCACTTTGCACAGGAAGGCACAAGGTTCAGGGAGTTCTCAGGCATCAGAATGACAGAAGTGTCACTCCACCGAGGTTATACACAAATTAATTCCGTTGGAATGTAGCAGTGTGAGATAAGCTCTGTCATAGTCTCAGTGAGAGGAGAGAAAGACTGCCCAGGACAGCCCCTGGAGTCAGATGCACGAGGGAACAGTCGGAGAAAAGAGCAAGAAGAGTAGAGACGTTCACTCACCAACTCGGCCAAGCTCTGGGCACTGAGTAGGGAGACTGAAGCTGGCCTCCAACCAGAAGGTCCCCAGCTGGAATCTCATCAGTTTAAACTTTAAATCATGGGCTGCCATTTGGAGGCCTTCCGGGTATGGCGTCACCGAGTCACCAGTTATTAGGAGTCCTTCCTATTATTGCAACCCTAAAAGCTATTTGAACGGCAGCATCATGGGGCTGTGCTTCCCAAGGACCATTTGCCATTATCGCAAGTCTGTTTGGATGTGAGAGGAATCAACTAACCAAAGTTGCTTTCTTATAGTACCAAAGGCACAAGCGAAATATTTAGCTGGTCATAAATGCAAATTCACCCAGAATAAACAATCTTTTACTGTTTCCATCATTTCAATTCTGGAAAATTATCAACACTATTTTCCTTAGAGGAGGGTAAACTTTAGAAGATCATAGAACTATAATTCTTGCTCAGATGGAAATAAAAAATGAACACATACTTTTATAAACTTAAAAAAGATGTATTTTACCTGCATGCATATATATACATCACATGTGTGGCTGGTGACCGAGTAGAACAGAAGAGGCTGTCCAATGGCCCAGAGCTGGACTTACAGGTAGTTGTACACTGCTCCAACCTTCAGCTCAAAACTGCTGAAAACATTTTAAGACGTACTCTAGTGAAATACAAAGGAATAGTTTGACATGATATTCCCTTCATAGAGACGGGATAATGCCCTTTAAATGAGAGGAATTTATACATATGTGATTTTACTATGAAGACACTGTAAAATTAATTAAAAAAATTTTTTTTATTTATTTTTCTCCATGCGTATGAATGTACTGTCTGCATGCAGGTCTGTGCACCCGTGTTGTGCAATGCTGCGGAGGTCAGAAGAGGGTGTTGGATTCCCCTGGAACTGGAGTTTCAGATGGTTCTCAGTCGCCATGTGGGTGCTGGGGATCGAACCCAGGTCCTCTGCAAGAGCAGTTGGTGCTCTTAACTGCTAGGCCATCTCTCCAGCCCCGACACTGTAAAATTAAACACATTAATCATTGGATATCTTTAGGTTGTGTCTACTACAGGTAGAATAAATAAGATATGTTAAAAATTTCAAGTAAACAAAGATATCTCATCTACTTAGAATCAACACCATATCAAAAGAAATGAAAAGCACAGTTAAGTTTTTTGGCTGATTTTATACTAGTTAAGTCTTAAAAACATGTTGGCTAGAGTGGTCATAGATTCTAGAAGGAACCCAAGCTCTGTCATATCTCTAGATAAATGAAATTTCATACCATTTGCTAAATATGGATTCATATATTTGCAGACAAATATACCATAAACCACTCATCAAAGAAGCTTCTTTTTGCAACAGATAAAGAAGCTACTGCAGAATTCCACAACTGGTCAGATAGAGAATATACATCTCAAATGCCCAGTCCTAGGTGACACATCTGCAGATGAATAGCTACACCTAAGGCTCATAGAACAGTGGAATGAGGGGTAGAGGGAAAATGGGTGCACCCCTCAGCTCTCGCCAGTGAAGCTTCTTTATACAAACAAAGTGTGAAACACACAAAAGCCCTTGCCTGGCCAAGTTTTAAAGAATAAGAAACTGAAGAGTGTGTGTCCTCGTATTGGACTTCTATACTAAACCTCACCCAGGGACCTTTGTGGAAGAGGGGGCAGAAAGATTGTAACCACTAGGGCTGGTCCATGAGCACAGGGAAGCAGAGGCTTTCTGTCCACTGGAATTTGCACATGTGAACTTGTGGCAATGGTGGCATTGAGCACAGAACCCATGCCAACTCGATCAGATAAAGACCCAGAATGGAACAAGCCAAATGGGTACATGGTGGGCCAGCCCTAGACTGGGAACTATTGGAGACTGATTACTGCTGGGTGAGGGAAAGTGTGATTTACTTATAAAATCTAGATGGGTTGACTAGACTCCAGTGGGTGAATTTGCATTGAAGGACATCTGGGTACAAATGGTTGCCTAAATAGGACTTAACACGTATGGTTGAATACTTGAGGTCTGGTGTGGGATTGTGGGACGCGGATGGGGAGAGAGGTCTAAAACTGACTATGAACTGTTGTATGAAATGTATAACATGTCAATAAAACTTTTAAAATAGTGACTTTTGTGTCTTCAGAGTTGCTGGGGGTAGTTAGCATCCATCCTCTGTTATACAACCTGTAGGTACACTAAAAATCTAAGACAGCATTGAGAAATTGTCAGCAGAATACTGAAATTAGTAAGGCTGACATGTAATGAGTGTGAGTCATGGGCTGGGAAGCATGTTCCATGCTTAGAATGCATTTTCTATACTACAGCAACTCTAGATTGTGGATGCTTCTGTGCTCTGGATTTTATGGAGGGGAGCACAGGACCTCAGAAGCAGTAAACCATAACCATGGTTATATCTAGCAACTGACCTCACTTTTCTCTTGAGCCAGACTTGAACTGTTGTCTGATTATTTTACTCTGGGTATATAGCATTGATGATGTGTTTATGTGTATAGATTTTTTAAAGCTTTTTAAAACATTATTTTTATTTTATGAGTATTTTGCTTGCATGTATGTAAATACACTAGTGTCTTGCCATGCCTGGGAAGTCAGAAGAGGGCATCAGATCCCCTGGAAGTTGAGTCCTTAGATTTGAACCCTAGCCTGTAAAAGCAGCCAGTGCTCTTTTAACCACTAAGCCATCTCCCCAGCTCAGTTTTTAAATATTTGAATTAATCAAATTAAATATACCCATGAATTCATGCATGAGCCTTGTGTCTTTGGGCTCAACTATCACATCAGCATTTGCCTAAAACTTAGGTTTTCTTTAATTTGTTGTTACTTATTTTATATAGTTTTTTAAGTAATTCTAAGATCCTGTTTTCCTGCCTGTGATTAAAAATCCACTTAGTTAAAGGTGAGGATTGAGCTGGGCATTTGTGGCTGACTAAGGTGAGATAGAGAGAACTCAGGGACTGTCCTAGGTATTCCTGTGGGGAACTTCCACTGGATGAATGCAGGTTATTATTGATTCCATTGCAGAAATGCAGGGAACTCTGCTGTGATCACAGTTGGGTGTCATTCTTTCCTTTATACTCTGTGCTATAATTATTTCACTTTGATGCTTGAAAATCCGTTCTAAGGAAACAACGTATCATATCCCCTCTCTATGTTGACACAAGTAGAGAGAAACATAGACTATATTACATATCTACATAGACATATATGGAGAGAGGTGGTGATTCTATGTGTGTTTGTGCAATGCTACTTTGTTCCCTTAGAATGGATTTTCAAGCATCAAAGTGAAACAATTTTATATATATATATATATATATATATATATATATATATTGAGAGAGAGAAAGAGAGAGAGAGAGAAATAGAGAGGTGTTTGTATATCTGCAATGCTGTTCATATAGGTAGAGAGAGTTTTTTTTTGGTGTTTTCGAGACAGGGTCTCTATGTAGCCCCAGCTGGCCTGGAACTCACAAAGATCCGCCTGCCTCTTCCTCCCAAGTGCTAGGATCAAAGGCCTGTGCCACCATGCCAGGCGGGAGGGGGTTTTTATATGTGCATGTGCAATGAATGCTGTTCAGATATACATGTATATATGTATATATATATATATATATATATATAGAGAGAGAGAGAGAGAGAGAGGCGTTTATACATGTATATACAAGGCTCATATATATGCATATATAGAGAGGGAGAGAGTTTTCATATGTGCATGTGCAGTGGTGTTTATATAGAGAGGAGTGTTTACATATGCATGTGGAATGTTTATGTGTATATATGTATGTACATATATATATGAGAGAGAGGTATTTATATGTGCCGATGCACTGCTGTTCATGTGTAAGGGGTATTTACATGTGCATGTGCACTGCTGTTCATGTGTAAGGGGTATTTGTATGTGCATGTGCAGTGTTGTTATTGTGTAAGGGTATTTATATGTGCCGATGCACTGCTGTTCATATGTAAGGGCTATTTACATGTGCATGTGGAATACTATTTCATACTCCCCTCTCTGGTTCTGCAGTGTCTTATCAAAGACCTTTGCAAGAAGGAAGGGGGAGTGTTCTCAGTTCCCGTGCAGGTCGATATCCAGATTCTAGGAAAATATCTTCTCTCTTTCAGTGACAGATTGCTGCTCAGAGGGAGTTGATCTAACATCATCTCACACATTGGGTAGCCTTCAAGACATTCTCTTGCCAAAATGGTGTAAGTAGGGTTTTCCTGATCTTCTGTTTTCTCTTTATAATGTCCCATCTCTAGCCCCAGCTCTAGCCCTAATGAGCTGAAACTACATTAGTGAAATCTCTGGCAGATAAATTGACTCAAACCTCGGTTTGATGATCCTACTTAAGATATTCAATTAATTCTGTTTTGCTACAAGCTAATTTATGATTTTGTATTTATTCAAAAATGTTGAACATACAAAGCAGTAGGGGACAAAATAATGAATTATTCTATCTCCCTTCACACAGTCTCTCGTGTTCTGTGCAGTCAGAAAGGAAGGGAAACTAGAAATCCTTTTGATGTGCTGTGTGGATATTCTCCTGTCATATCAGGCAGTCTTTGTAAACACAAATTCAGACCCTCTAGGAGATGCTAATTAGTGTAGTAAATGTAAGTTTCTTAATTGCTGTTACAATTTTCTTTATTTACCCAATAATTATTTTCCCCTCCCTTCCTCCCTTTACCTCTTCCTCTCTTCCTTCTTCCATCCTTTCTCCCATTCTCCTCTTTTCTCTCATCTTCCTTCTTTTGAGGTAAGACTTTTTTTTAAAGATAACTCAGGTTTTAGGGCACGATGGCCAGGCATCTGACTTGGGAGCATGACAGCTGCCCATGACTGTTTTACATGGGCATAAAACGTGTCTTCCTTCTAGTTAATGACGATTGGTACCTTGATAAATCCACAGAAATTTGCACAGGTGCTTTGATCCACTTTTCTGAGTCAAAGCTTCATCAATGACCAGCACAATTTGAGAGAGAATAGAGGATATATCTTAAATTTGCAGCTTTGTACTCTACCTTTTTTTTTTTTTTAATGAGTTTCTCTGGATTCACAGGTCGTGGACGTTTTCTCTGCTGACATGGTGGGCGACTTGTCCAGATGTCCTGCAGAGAAGTGTGTTCTAGAAAGGTCAGCCAGGAAACCTGGCTGCTTGCTGGGATGCTCTGGTGCATAGTTGACTTCCTATTTCTGGAGAATGAGTGAAGGCATCTTGAGAGGAAGCTGCCCCTTCTCAATTCGCCCTCCTCCTTTTGTGCATTATTAAAATGCCTTTTCTTTTTCCTTGTGAATTCTACAGGCAAAAGCTCTAATTGCAAATAAGCTTGTTGTTGTTGAATTGAGACTGAACATAAAATTTTAAGCTGCTCTTCTGTTTGTATGTCTTATCTTTATCTGGAGCAAGCCGAAACTGTGTTCTTCTCTCTAGTTAATGGGGTATGCTCTTGTGTGAGACAGATTCATCGTGGTATGATGCAAACGAAAGTCATATTCTTGGGGATTCTTTGTTGTGATTGCTTTGATCATTTCCACTCATGTCTTTGGAGGACTAAATATATCAGCCAATCTCAATAGATCCCAGCCCCCCAGCCCTGTGACCAATATCTAAGAACTGAATTTACATTTATGAAAGTCACAGACCTCAATGTTTCTGTTTTTTTTTTTTTAAATGGAAATAGTACTTAAATGGGCTATTTTAGTCAATTGAAAATGAACTCTGTCTTCATGAGATGAAAGAAGGAAGAGGTCTTTTATGTTTTTCCTGTGGTTCTAGGTATTTGCTGTGTTAAAAAGGATTCATTCAATCCATAGTTCAGAGAGCAAACTTGTATAGAATGAGGTATAAAATAAGGTGCCAGGGCAGTGGGACAGGAGCCTTGACAAGGCTTGTAAACAGGGAGCAGAGGGGCAAGGGGCCCATTTGTTCTTTCCCTGTCAGCTTCCCCCCACCTCTCTCATAGCTTCTTCCCTCCCTCCCTCTCTCTCTCATTCATTCATTCATTCATTCATTCATTCATTCATTTAAGATTCATTCATTTCTTTCCTTCCCTCTTCCTCCCCTCCTCCTCTTTCTCTTCCTCTTCCTCCTCCCCTTCCTCTTCCTCCTCCTCCTCCTCCTCCTCCTCCTCTTCCTCCTCCTCCTCTTCCTCCTCTTCCACCTCTTCCTCTAGACACTATACACAACCTAAGCTGGCCTTGCATTTCTAGCAGGGCTCATAGTGCCCTCACCCCTCTCCTCCCAAGATGACTGTGTCTTCATGTTTGGATAGAGGGTCTGTGTAGCATTCTTGCTCTGGCTTTATCTTGTATTATTTTCAGAGCATGTCTGGAAAGAGGCCTCCTCAGCTATGAGAGAAACCAAGACCTGAGGATTCTAAAAGAGGGTTGTCAGCTGGGACCACAGGAAAATGGAATGTGGAAGGGCAGGGACTTCTGGCTCAGCAGGAATCTGTCTCCTGTCACATTGAAGCTCACTATAGAAACAAAGCCTCAGACCAAACAGTGGCTTTTTGGATGGGACCTGGTGAATGAGGAATGTTTCTGATAAGGCCCTGGCAATTAGCAGCGTCACTGAAGCTTTCTCTTGTATACCCCTGACTGACAGACATGCAAATCTTAATACATAATTAAAAGGTCCTTCTAATTTTAGCAATATCTGCTAAAGAAAATAATGAATATGGTCATTCATTATACCATTTTAAGGTAAAACTATCTGGATAATAGTGGAATTCTAAAGTGGCATAGTTGAGCCTTGGTTTTCTAAACCTACCTTTGTTCAGGCTTAGTAATACAATGAACTAGATGTTCAAAGAAAGAGTTAGGGGAGGAGCCATTGAACAAGAATGATATTATGTGTAGAAGAAAATTATATATAGCTAATTCTAACCTATTTTGAAGAAAAGTTTCTCCTTCTTCCCTTCCCTTCCCTTCTGTATTTTGAATTTCATGTGTCTCAGGCTTGCCTTAAATTCTCCATGTAGCTGAGGATGACTTTGAACTCCTAATCCTCCTGCTTCTACCTCCAGAGAGCTGTGATTACATGTGTGAATCATTACTCCCAGCCTCATGCTGGGGATCAGACCCAGGTGTTTATTGCCTGGCTAGTATTCTACCAACTGAGCTACATCCTCAGTCTCTGAGCTTTCTCTTTCTAAACAAAAGGCCGTAGGAAATTTTACAATGCATAATGGTTATTACATATCATAATTACTACATTAAATTATGCGTAATATATATTGAATACGCACAGACTTATATTGAAAGACTCAGGCATTATTCTATTTATCTAGCTGTGTATTTACCAAAGGCAGAGACATTTTCTTTGGGGTAAAGCTAGAGAAGCTTTCTTCTTCTCTCCCTCTCCCTGTCTACCTTTCTCTCCTCTTCTGCTCTCTCTCTCTCTCTCCCACTGTCCTTCCTTCCCTATCTTCCTCATAACTTCCTCTTCTCCTGTCCAAAATTACTTTCCTCTCCTTTTCCTTTTCCTTTTCCTCTTCCTCTTCATCCCTTCACAAATCCTGACATTAGCAAATGCCTTCTCTGAGCTAGGCAGCATGTACTGGGGAGAAATACAACCCACAAAGAAACATGGCTCAATTCCAATACTTGGAGTCTAAGAACTCACCCATAATTTCCATATTTTCTTCAACCTATACAGCCATGAAATGCTCATCGACTCTTATCCACAGACCTAGTGCTGTTCTCCTTCTTACCGGGCCGCCCCTTTCACCTGCTTTACTCTAGTTCCTACCTAACTGGTCCCAGCAGGTGCTATTGCCCCCATGTCCTTCATATTTTAATAGCTAAAGTGGTATATATATGTCACATCATTTTCCTTCATCTTCCAAACCTTCCAGAAGCTTCCAACATTTTGTGTGTAACTGGGAGTTCTTTTTTTTTTAAATTATTTATTTATTTATTTTTTTATGTATATGAATGTACTGTCTGCATGTAGGTTTGTGCACCCTTTGGCCTCACAAGTTATAGCTCCTCTTCCTGTTGTCAAACAAGAACTCCAAGCTCCTGTCTGCCTTGGTCTTTGCCCCCTGCCTGGCTGACTTGGCCATTTCGTTCCCGCCCTGCTCGGTTGTCACTTTCAAGCTGGCTTCCCTGCACTCGTCCCTCCCTGCAGTCGCTCTCCATCAAATGCTCTGCTGTGTATCCCTCATGGCAGTGCTGCTGGCCCAGTGTTCCCACAGGCGTATTTCCAGGCAAGTGTATTGCTCTCGTCTCCCAGCTGGACGTGGGCTGATGACAGCAGGGCTCTCTGTTGTCCCCATTTAGGTGTCCTCATTTACTCCTGTGGCTCCCACACATGGGCACTGATTAACACCGTCAAAGACTCTATCATCCTTCTGTATTTATAACACCTGTGCTGAGGTGGGTCTCTCAGATGGCTGGCTAATGTCTAATTTTTCTCTCGTAAATCTCACAAAGGCTGATGGTTTATTTAAGAAACTTGTATCAGTCATTGTACCAAATTCAAATCTAACAGAATATGGCATATCACTCTACTGAGAACTAAAACATCTTGTTCCAGTTCAGGATGCTTAGATGAGCAAATTCCTCACAGTTCTGGAGCTGGAGAGTTCGGGTTCAAGGTCCCATCAGTACACGTTTCCCACGAGGCCTCTTTTCCTGGTTTTACAGACAGCAGGTTCTTGCTAAGCCGCTCTGTGATGCTTCTGGACAAACACTGGGTGGTGGGGGATATCTCTGTCATCTGTTTCTTTTCTTACAATGACCCCATCCTATGGATTAGGGTCTAATTCTTTTGACTTTATTTAAAGCTCCTTACTACTTAAAAGCCTGTCTCCAAACACAGCTGTATTACAGATCAGATTTCAATATATACATTTTGGGAGAGGAACAGAAATATGGCATAAGTCAGAAGTACCTGCAGCCTAGTTTCCTAAACTGTGTTAGGTTTGTGCAGTCCTACATAGGATCATCTTGTAGCCTGGGGTTAAATGTTTTACTGTCTCTTGTGGGTTTGTCCAATGGGGCACAAATATTATGGTCATTTAAATTGTGACTGGATAGTATTTTTGGATAATGGCTTTGCTTAGTAACTTGCAGCAATAATTATTCATATCTTTTCTCAGAAGTTTGCCCTTCAAAACTTCTGGAAGCTTTGTGTTTTAAGTGACCCTATTTCCTCTGTTGAGGACAAGTTTGCCAAGAGTCAAGCTTAGTTCCATAAAGCCCAAGTGCAACTCTTCAAAGGAAGAAAATAAAGTATGAAGAGTCCCACCTTCTTCTTCAAAGGAAGAAAATAAAGTATGAAGAGTCCCACCTTCTTCTTCTTCTTCTTCTTCTTCTTCTTCTTCTTCTTCTTCTTCTTCTTCTTCTTCTTCTTCTTCTCCTCCTCCTCCTCCTACTCCTCCTCCTCCTCCTCCTCTTCCTCTTCAGTGTGCCAGTCTTTTTTCTCCTCTCTCTTTCTTCTGTAAGGAGGAATTTGGATGAGAGATGGTCCTTTTAATTTATTCTTTGTCTATTTCTCTACCTACAACTATATAAGCACTACTTCAGTGTGGTTTCCAGGCAATGCTGAGGAGGCTGGGATGTATACTTGTTAATTAATTTGCATATTCTTAAATGAAAAACATATTGGAAGAACCACAGATTTGGAAACCATCGACCACCCCTGCTCTTTCTTCCTTCTCTGTTTTCATGGTATGAACATCTTGCTTCTTTCTGTCAGTTATGAGACACCTCATAACTTATATAAATAGGAAAATTAATCAGTGTCATAAAGTTATTGACAAACAGATTTAGGTTTTTAAGGAATCTGACTCAGCATAAATGGGGTGAGGGGATAATAGTTTTCAGTAGCTAACCTGTAAAATTGGTTTTACATGAAGGATGCTTGTACTCACAGATTATCACTTATTGTTAAAAAAATGAAAACAAAACAAAACAGAAAAACAGAGAAGGATGCAGAAAAGTTACGGCAGAATGCATGATCTGGGATGGGTAGGGGTGGGGTCGGGGGAAGGGAAGGGGATATATGCCTGAACTGAATTGGAAAATGATGTATGAAATACACAAAGCATCAATAAAAAAAAACAAGAAAAAAATTTAAAACTTTACACAAACGTGGCTGTGATTATTGTGTGCACAGGGCAAAAGCCAGTGCATTTTTTTTTTTTTTTTTGGTCTTTTCGAGACAGGGTCTCCCTGTAGCCCCAGCTGTCCTGGAACTCATTCTGTAGACCAGGCTGGCCTTGAACTCACAAAGATCCGCCTGCCTCTGCCTCCCAAGTGCTAGGATTAAAGGCGTGCGCCACCATGCCCGGTCAAGCCAGTGCATCTTTAGGGAAGTCTAATGGAGGCAATGCTGGAGCAGGCTAGTGAAGCCCTGAGAAGCTGTTAGAACAATTGATTTTATTTTTATTTATTTATTTTATTTTATTTTTAATTTTATTTTTGTATGTATATGAATGTACTGTCTGCATGTAGGTCTGTGCACCTGTGTCGTGCAATGCTGCGGAGGTCAAAAGATTCCCCTGGAACTGGAGTTCTCCTGGAATTGGAGCTACAGATGGTTCTTAGCCGCCATGTGGGTGCTGGGGATCGAACCTGGGTGTCTGCAAGAGCAGTCGGTGCTCTTAACTGCTAGGCTATCTCTCCAGCCCCAGAACAATTGATTTTAAATGGGCCATTCTGAAAGTCCTCACATCGACTCTGTTCAACTGGCAGCTGTTCTATAAATAATATGATACAGGACAAACACTTGATGACATGTGGATTTCCCAATTTAACTTACGAAGCCCCCTCAATATTGAGCTTGGTACAGTGGCTGTAGGCCTATTGTATCAGAAAACTAACTTGGTATTGAAGGTGATTTTGCTAGGATGAGGCAGGAAAGTTGTTCATCAGATTTGAAGGTCTTTTAAACATTTTTAATTGAATTTTTGTGTATTTCATACAGAACATCTCCATCAGTCTTAATAACCTTTACACCCCCTTCTGCATTGGCACCCTCCCACAGTCCACCTCACAGAATTCATCCACTCTGTCATTTGTGTTAAGGCCTGTTATGTCAAATTAGTGTCCTGGGACATTCCTCAGAGCAAGCTCATCCACTAAGGTCTAGTCAGCCCATCCAGAGTCCCTCATTTTAAGAAGATCAGCTCTTCCTCACCCAACAGTAATCAGCTGCCAATATCTCTTCAGCTAAGTTTGGAGTCTGCTATCCATCTCCCCAGCTCCATGCTGGGTTTTGGTCAGCATGAGCTTACATGGTCATGGGAATGCTGACACCATGGGTGTAGGTTCATATGAGCAGAAAGTCTTTAAACCTCAAAGAAGAACTGCACATCCCAGGACAACCACTCATTTCTATGGAATCCATCTGAATGAATGAGAACTTAATTAACTGGGCAGGACTCTTTGTTCCACCTGCAGACTGAATGATCACCTATTTCAAATGTCTTTACTGCCATGGAGACAGCTGGTCTATGCTCAGGTGTAGAAGTCAGTGGGCTCCTGCAAAACATCTTGCCCAAGGTTTTCCCTTCTTACCCCTTCATATCAGAATGGGGTACAGAGGCAGAATTAAAACTAGTGTTGAGTCTCTTCTATCTTTACATTTATCCTGTTCTCTTAAAAAAATAACTTGCAGTCAACTATTCATTCTCAGGGAAAAGAGTGGGAATGAAAAAAAAAGGAGCAAATCTCCTTGAAGAGAGACTAAACTCTGAAGTAGGCAAGGTTTTATTTCATTTGCCTTCCGAGGTTTTCCTCCAGTTATCACCTTGGATCAAGGGGAGAAAGGTCTGTGTATGCCTCTCCCTGGTGTGCCAGTTTCAGAAGTGTTCATATGTTATGTGAAATGATTATGCTAAATGTCTGGGAGAACAGGAGCCTTGGTGTAGATACAGAATGAGTCTATGAGACCCAGCAGAGAACTAGGAGAGGAGGAGAGGAGAGGCAGGGGCTTTGGTAAATGGAGAGCTGGCAAGAGGTGGGCCATTAGGGAAGTAAATGAGAAACACAGTGTTTGGAACAGATTGTTTTCCTCTCCAAGACCTGTTAGATCCTTTCCCACACTGCATGGAGGGAAATAATTTCTGTCATCTTTATAGTTTCTTAACTATGAGCTTTTCTAAAAAAATTACTGCTGCAATTCCTTTAAGCTTGTCACAGAAAAGAAGGGTGATTCTAATATAGGGACTCACCGTGGTGATTGAGAACTGGCCTCACAGCTCTCACTCTCCAGGCAAGATGGAAAATGATCATTATTAGTGTGTACTGTCGTTACTGAACTCTACATAGTATGACAGCTTGCAGGATCGGTATGCTGCCAGCACGCCATCTCCCCTCTGTTGATAGATCATTCTATGAACAGAGAAGCATGCTTTAGAATGGAGGATGTCTACACAGTCTGTCTCAGGGGTATAGTCCAATCAGGCGTGGCTCCAGGGCTTTCGCTGAGGTCCTGCTGCTCAGTGGACTGCTGGCTGCACCTGATCCGATTAGTAACCAGACATAGTCATTGCTATTTGTGATTTCGAGAGCCCTGATTATAAGTTATATATTTACAGATTGCAACTTCTTTATAAATAGAACACTTTGTATTCAAGCACCTCAGGATGAGTCTTACAGTCTGTGAGGAAGTTGAGTTTTCTCCATATAACGCTACATTAGACATCATTGTATTCACCAAGCTTTTGGTCAGTAGAGGCAGGCAAAATCCATGTATATGAGTAATATATTTGTCCAGTTTTTGTCTGTGACAATAATTTTGCTAGCTTCCTTCCCCCTGCCCTACCTTAACAGTAATGCCTAATGGTTAAAACATAACAATTCCAAAATGGAAACCTCTTTGCCTGTGAGTCAGATGTGGCTAACTCATGACACATTGATGCTGGCTTACTAATTCAGGCATTGGTATATCTTGTGGTCTTAGAACTGAAGGAACACTAATGTCCGGAAGGAATTCAAGCTGTATATGTATTTAAATTGTGATACTGTGCCAAGTATATAACATTTAATACCTAGCTTTTCTATGATGGCATATGTTTTGACTGCCAAGATTGAAATGAACATTATCTTTTTTTTTTTAACATTTTTTTTATTGATGCTTTGTGCATTTCATACATCATTTTCCAATTCAGTTCAGGCATATTTCCCTTTCCCTCCCCCCCCACACCCAACGATATCATGCCATTCTGCCAAACCTGTCCTGCATATCTTTTCTCTGTTTCTTTTTTCGTCCATTTTTTTAGCTATAAGTGTAATCGCTTATCAGATCATCCCTTCATGTAAAACCAATTGGCCAGGCTGTTGTGCCCCAAACCCCACAGCCCCCACCTCACTGGCGGGGGGTAGTGGCTTTATGTCATAAATGAAGTGTCCAGACTAATTGCTGTAGTTTACACCATTCACCCCAATGCACCCTCTACCATTCTATCACACGCCGCCATCTTCTCAAGTTGTTCCCTGGGCTTAGAAAGGGGCACAGGTGGATGAGAAGCAAACAATCCACTTTCTCTGAGCGTCTGTTGTCTTGGACTCTGGTAATTCTGGCTGGGGTTTCCTTTCATGGGGCGATCTAAGTTTGTCCAGGAATAACCTTTTGATACTAACTAATGAAGCAGCAAGCAATTAAGATATATAGGATTAAGAGCAGCTATTTAAATATTTTTATGTGTTTTGAAGGTATTACTTTGGTATGACTAATATGTTTAGATAATGTTATCCATGATTACTTTTTATCCTGTAAACTTAATGACAGCGGTCTTATTGTGGTTTATAATCTCCTAACCTGTAGGATGTAAGCTTGTGAGATCAGCCATGGGTTATTCCTCCACGAGGAGCAGAGCCAGAGCCAATTAATTTGGGAATATACAGGTATACTGTGCTGCCTCTGCTGCACAAGTATTTCCAGGCGGGTGAGGTTTAGCTGGTTATCCGCCTGTGAAACCGGCTGGAGTATTGCTTGACTAGGGAGCTGATGGGTATGGAAGTTATGGGGTGAGGGTCAGTGGGGGACACTCGCTGGCTTGGTCCAGAGGCGGCTGAGTGTTCATCTTCTCCCCTCCTTTTCTTTCTTCCTTCTTTCCTCTTTTCTTTTCCTTCCCTCTCTATTTCCTCCCTGCTACTATTTCACGTCACTATGTGTTTAGCCTTTTCTCCCCCCCCTTGTCTGTCCCTCTCCCACTCACAATACCCCAACTTTCACCCCCACTGTTATATATTCTCTGCCCTCTCAAGGTCTTGCCCCCCAGCCCTTTCACGCTATGGGCTCTTATGCCTCTTCTTCTTGCTAGGTTTTTTTTCTCCGTTTATTGAGTGCTTTTTTTTTTTTCCAGGCGCCTTTTACCTTTTGTGGGGCCCTAGATCCCCTGGCCAACATTGCTCTCTCTCCGGGTTCGCTCTCACTCCCTCTTCCTGCTTTGCCGCACGCCTCCTGTATTGATATCTTTTGCTTCAGTGCCTAGTTTGCATGGACTTTTCGTCTTGCCCTTGTGGTTCTTGCCCCCCCGCCGCTCCTTTCCCTGCCTTTTTCTACTTTCACCCCCGTTCTTCTGGTCTCATTGTCCCCTTACACGACTGGCTTTTTCCCTTCCCCTCCCCTCTTTTCAGTTCTCTTTACCTTTACGTTTCTTAGATATCTTCACGTCATATCCTCTATGAATAGCACTGTCGACCACAATGATTCCCCTTTCTCACGTCGCGACCGTTTAGCCTGACACCGCCCTCTTTCCTTTTTTTCTTCTTTTCTTCCTCCCCCTTTTCTTACTTCGTCTCTATCCATATATTCCATATTTGCTCCCTGTGTCGCTAGTTGCTTTTTGCGTTCCCTTTTGGTAGTTGCTATCTTCCTACAGGACCTTTCCAAGTCACAGCACTCACAGAGCACCACCTCCACAACTGACGTCCTTGCCTCTTTTTTTTTTTCCCTTGGTCTATACCTTTTTGAGAAGTGGTAAGCTTCGCGGCAGGGTCAGGTAGTCGCCATGTCATGGGTGACCCGTATGTGCCATCACTGTTGTTGCAGGCCACGGACCTGGACACTGTTAGTCTTGCGTCACCACTCAGAGGTTGCCGGCGTCCGTGCCGGGGGAGTTCCCCCGTTGTTCCCCCTCCTCACTAATTGCCCGGCTGCGTTCGGTTCGCGCGGGTTGATGGGCTTCCGTCACCACACACCTCTGGCTGGCACCCCGTGATATCCCCGGGCTATGCTTCCGTGGTAACGTGTCCCCGCCCCTTCTCTTCGCGACACCCAGCCCTTCCCACGCTACCAGCACCCGGCCCAAATGATCCCGGCCGCGCTGGTAGCTCTTCGCGGCGGGCGCCACGCCCTCCGCCATGACCCATCCCTGCGTGGTCGCGCGCCACCCTTCTCCTCTCTTCCTTTTTCTTTCACTCCCCTATGTTGCCCCCCCTCGGCCGGGACTGGCGCCTCGCGCGTTGGTGCGTCGCGAAGCGCCGGGTCGGGGATTTTTACAACAAAGGGGGCTCTTCGGAGGACCCAGGGGTAAATGATACGGACAGCAGCACGTAGCCGGACAGTTCGCTCCCTCCTCTGCCTCGAAGTCGAAGGGGTGGTGACATGAAGTGTGTGCAGGGCGATGCGGGGACCGCCCCCCCTTGGTGTGAACCGGGCACGAAGGGAGTTTCTCCAGAAGACAGTTGTTATTTCTATACACAAACTATAGGGGGATCAAGGCTCAGATTCACAAATTTACCCCATGTTTTTGGTGACTATATATGATTAACTTGGGGAGCAAACTTAATTTTTTGTTAAATCATCTTAAAGAAATGCTCAAGGTGTACTATACTACACACAAGATGAGAAGAAACTATAGAGAAACATTTGTATGTGCCAATCCCAGAGTTCCAGAGTTATTGCTCTACAAATTTCTCCACCTCATATTTGACAAGGTGGCCCGAAGACACAATGGAGGAAAGACGTATCTTCAGCAAGTGGTGCTGGCAAAATTGGTCACCACTTGTAGAAGAATGAAATTAAACCCCTACCTCTCACCTTGTACAAAAGTCAACTCCAGATGGCCAGACAAGACCTCCAGGAAACCCCAAACTCTGGAGGTGATAGAAGAGAAAACTGGCAGCAGACTACAAGACATAGGTGTAGGAAAAGACTCCTAAATCAGACAGCAAGCTGCACAAGAAATAAGATCAACAATTGACAAATGGGATCTCCTTAAACTCAAAAGCTTCTGTACAATCAAAAGAAACAATAAAGGAGAGAAGAGAAAACCCACAGAGTGGGAGGAAACCTTCACTGCAGACACATCTGACAAAGCATTAATCTCCAGAGTATACGAGCTACTCAAAAACAAAAAGAAAGAAATCAAATGAAACACTTATAAAAGATGGAGCAAAGATCTGAATAGAGACTTCACACAGGAAAGAAGTAGATGAGGCGAGAAACATCTTAAGAAGTGTTCAGCATCTCTGATAATTAAGGAAATGCAAATTAAAACCACTTTGAGATATCACCTTACTCCAATAAGACTGGCTAGGATCAAGAACACAAAAGAACACAAGTGCTGGAGAGGTTGTGGAGAAAGGGGAACACTCATCCATTGCTGGTGGGAATGTAAACTGGTACAACCACTATGGAAAGCAATGTGGAGAACCCTTAGAAGACTCAAAATGGCCTCCATTTGACCCAGTCATACCACTCCTGGGTATTATACCCACCAAGACCCATCTTGCTGCAAAGATACCTGCACAGCTATGTTTATTACAGCTCTGTTCACAATAGCAAAAGCTGGAACCAAGCCCAGTGCCTCTCAACTTACGAGTGGATAGAGAAATGTGGTACCTGTATACAATGGAGTTCTATGCAGCGGTAGAAGAGGGGACAACATCATGAACTTTGCAGGTAAATGGATGGGGCTAGAGAAAACTATATTGTTAAGTGAAGTAACACAGTCCCAGAAAACAAACGACAAATGGTGTCTCCTCATATGTGGATGTAGTACCAATAACCCAGATATAAATATTTCTCGTGGAGAGGGATGCATAGTAAAAGAACAACAACAGAAAGACTGCGTCAGAAAATGGACCGAAATGGTGAATTGGGAAGGGGGGATGGGTGGGAGGGACACGGTGTATTGTTGTATATTGATACGATATTAATTGACATGAGTTCAACAAGTACCCAGTTTTGCCTAGACACTGTCTACAGGATACATGTGTTTTGGACTTAGTAAAGTAAATATGTGTATATTAACAACATGGTTTACAGACTCTGATAAAAACGGTAATGCATCCGAGTTAAATGGAGATATAAATTGCTGTTGTCCACATTTGTTTTACATAAAATGAACATTATCTTATGATGGTACTAAGTGCCTGTAGTAGGTTATTTGAGAGCCATTTTATACGTGAAGTAGTATAGGGACCATTCTGTCTATGAATCAGACAAATAAGGGAAGATCACTAAAAGGATAGACATGTTGATATTGCCTTATCAAACATTTTTGGTAATGGGAAGTGTTTTGGGTTATGGATATTGTTAGATTTTTGGAATATATTCATATACACAATGTACTATCTTAGCGATGAGACCCAAGTTGAAAGATGGATAATCAAAGGATTATTCTCTATTCAGAACCAAATTATAATGCTAAAGTCTCCTTAAGCTATGCACTTAAACAAAATATATTACTAAGGAAAGCTCTAACATCAGCAATGGATTATTCTACCAAGGAGATGTTGGCACAGGGATCCAAGCCCCCAACATGGTAAAGGCTCCTTGCCTCCAAACTGGGATATCTGTGGGAAGAGAGGAGATAAGGCCCCTGCTGTTGAAGACCTGATATAAACATGGGAAAGATGATGTATGGAGACTGCACTTACAAGTATAGCAGATGGTCTCTGGGATGCCAGAGAGTGTTACCAAAGACCACTAAACCAATAAAGCAATATAGGTCTCCTTGAGTCACTCAAGACTCCTCCGTCAGCACCAGCTACACCTTCATCTGCCTGGAAAATACTGTGCAGCAGTGGCAGCCATACGTCTGTATATCCCAAATCTAATTGGCTATTAGCTCTCTCCTTGGGGAATAACCCACGGCTGATGCCACAAGCTTACATCCTCTAAGTTAGGAGATGTTATAACCACACAAAAGACCCTGCCATACTTAACAGAAGAAAATGTAAATCATGAATTAACATACCATCCAAACATCTGTGCTATACCAAAGAAACCTACCAAACAATTAGTTCTGTTTAAATACCTATATTTTAATTGTGTGTGCTTCATTAGTAGGATTGAAAGGCTATATATTATACTGTTTAATCCTAATATCTAATTGCATGTGCTTCATCAGTAGGATCGAAAGGTTATGCCTGGACAAGTGGCAGCCCATGAAAGAAAACAGCCAGAACTGCGACTAGAGACCAAGACATCAGCTCCAGAGAAAGTAGAGTGTTTTGCTTCTCATCCACCTGTGCCACTTTTCTAAGCCTAGGGAACAATCTGCGGAAGAGGGGGCGTGGTAGTAGAATGTAAGGGTTCGATTGGGGTAATGGTGAAACTACAACAATATAGACTGGACACTCATTTGATCAACTTGATTGAACATACAAGCCCCCCTGGTGGAATGGTGGGACCCATGAGCTGTGTGGGTTTGGGCACAACGCTTGCAAATTGGTTTACTGAAGGATGCTTGTACTCACAAATTATCTATATTGTTAAAAAAATGAAAAAAAAAAAGCAGAGAAGATGCAGAAAACTTACGGCAGAATGCATGATCTGGGATGGGTAGGGTGGGGTGGGGGGAAGGGAAGGGGATATATGCCGAACGGAATTGGAAAATTTGTATTGAAATACACAAAGCATCAATAAAAAAAAAAAACAAAAAACAAATTATGACATCTGAAAAAAACTATATGTTATTCCAAAAAAAAAAAAAGAAAGATGGATAATCAAATAATTCTCATATGCGTTTCATACACACAGCCTGGAGATAATTGTACACACTATCTTTAATGCACCTGCGTTTTGATGGCAACTTTTCTCATGAGGATGGGTGTGGAACTTTCCACTTTTGAATATTGTGTCAATACTTAAAATGTTTGGGATTTATGAGAACTTTGGGTTTAGATTTCATATTTTAAGATTATAGATGTTCAATCTCTATTATGTTTTGACTGGATATTCTCCTGAACATTGACCTTATTAAAGTCAGTAGGAGAAGTGTAGATATTTGGGGCTTCCTTTCTAGTGGTCAGGTAACGAATATTTAGATTTCCATACTTATATCAATCATTAGTATAGGTTCATCAGGTGACTCATAAACAGGTCAAAATTTGGAGAACAGCTGAGAATCCAACAATTTTTCGATCACTGAATTTGCTCCACTTTGCAAGAGAATCTTGCCTATCAGAAAACTAGTTAAGTCCAGTATGCCTATTCTATGCCCCTAGAAAATGTAGCCTATAATTCCTATCCTAAAATATGCATCAAAGAGAAACAGCAGCTTGCCGACACCCTCATAATGGAGTTTGGCCAAGGCAATTGTTGATCTCTTACAGCTTTTTGAAGAGTTAGCTCAGCAGTTAAGCTCTGAATAGGTCCACCCTTCTGTTGTTTAGCCAGCAATCTGCTCCCTTCCAATGAATGGAATAAAAGCTGAGAGGCAGGATTTCAACTCTGTTTAAATTAGAAACCTGTCTTTGTATGAGTTGGGTACCTTCCTTTTACATTAGATTTTTCTACCAAGTGAAAAAAAAACTTGGATGAGCAGCATAATGATGATATTTCATCAACTATAAGTATTACTTTGTAATTTGTTTACTTGAACTAAATTCTAGGACATCCTAAATGTGAATGCTGTATGGAAATTCATTCTTAATACTGCGAAGTGGAGTGCTAAGTGCCTAAAGGAACTTAAAAAAATATGAGAAAGGCAACAGAGTAACAATTACCATTGTCCCCAACCAAACTCCTCTTCTGTGTTTTCATCAAGAGAGCCATGTTGTTACTTCAACAGGCTCAGTGTTGGGGTGACTTTTGTGATACAAATAAAGCAAGACTAAAATTTTAATTGTGAAATTTAAAAGGAAAGTAATTGCTTAGTGTTGGCTAATTCCATCTTTGTGTAGTGACAGCAGCTGCGTTTCCCTGCCTCGTGTATTTTAACAGATGGTATTATTTCTTATGGAGTGTTATAGTAGCGACCGAGGTGACACTGAAGGAGAATTCTGTGACGGTATGTTAAGTAAGATATTACTGACAGCCCCACAGAGCGCCAATACAGATCCCCACGTCGTGTGTCTCTTCTCACCTCTTCAGCCCCCACCAAATGCTCTCCATTTGTGGAACCAGAATGGAAAGATGAATGAAAAATTATGTCCTTTTTTCAAATTCACTTGTTTGCATACCATTAGTAGGATTGGGATGAAAGCTCAATCAGGTAGGAAGGTGCATTGTTCAACCCTGTACTATACTGCTGTACCTTTTCACACACCATAGGGAAGGAGAAAGACACCAGACAGTTTTAGTTCTTATCCAGGACCAGCTGAAACCACTTTTTTCTGGACTGGTCTCCTTTGTATAGAATTCACTGATATGTTGGCTTTTTGTTGCTCTAGACTGTTGTGACTCTGAAAGTCCTGAGCTTTGTAATTCAATGACACAGAAGGTATAGTAAGCAGAACGCAAGATGGAAGCTCGAATTGTACCACAATGTCCTGGTGTGACAAAGCACAGAAGAACGCTTGGGAGATCCCAGTTCAGGAGATGGCTGTATCTGGGTGATGAAGCAAGTTCCTGAGTGTTATGATTACATGGGAAAGGTCCCTCACAGGCTCCTCTGTCTGCTTAGGCCCCACGAGGCAGTTCTGTTTTGGGAGGTCCTGGAGGAAGTGGGTTTCTTGGGGTGGGAGCATTTGAAGTTTATAGCCTGATCCATGTTCCTGTTCTGTCTCTACATCCTAATCTACTCAGATGTGAGCAAGCAGCATCAGGCCCTGCTACCACACCTTCCCACCATGGTAGACCCTATCGTCCAGCAATGAGTTATAATAATCCCTTCTTTCTGTTTTTAAAAATATTTTACTCATTTTTTTTTATTTAATGTTTTGAATGTACTGCCTTTATGTGTATAAGTGCACCCGTGTCATGCAGTGCCCCCTTAGAGGTCAGAAGAGGGCATTGGATCCCCTGGAGCTGGAGTTACAGATGCTTATTAGCTATCCTGTAGGTCCTGGGCTAGAGTGGCCAGTGCTCTTAACTGCTGAGCCATCTCTCCAGACCCTCCTTCTTCCTTTAAGGTGCTTCTTAAAACAAGAATGGATACACTGAGGCAGTCTGCATTAGCTTATTTCTTTCTTTTATGGGGCCAAGCTTTGTTGGGATTGAGCCACTGAACAATGATAGCTAGAAACATTGTCTCAGCAACAAACACTGCACCATTTCTCTGTGCTGGACATTGCTAAGTGCTGGGGTTTCAATGGAAGGAAAGGTATGGTGGTTCTTGTTTAGAGGAGGATTTCTGTCCTAGCTAGTTTCTATTGCTGTAATAAAAACACTGATCAAAACCACGGGGAGGAGGAAGGGGTCTATTTCATCTAAATCTCCCAGATTATACTTCATCACTGAGGAAGGCCAGTGGAAGAGCCCAGAGGCAGGAGCTGAAGTGCAGACTGGAGGAACGCCATGCACCAGCTTGCTCCCTCCTTCTTTGCTTAGCCAGCTTTCTTATACCACACAGAACTACCTACTCAGTGGTGCGCCCCCCAGTGGCTGGGCCCTCCCCCATCACTCAGCACACAGGACTACCTACTCAGTGGTGGGACCCCCAGTGGCTGGGCCCTCCCCCATCACTCAGCACACAGAACTACCTACTCAGTGGTGCACTCCCCAGTGGCTAGGCTCTCCCACATCACTCAGCACACAGGACTACCTACTCAGTGGTGCACCCCCCAGTGGCTGGGTCCTCCCACATCACTCAGCACTCAGGACTACCTACTCAGTGGTGCACCCCCCAGTGGCTGGGCCCTCTCACATCACTCAGCACACAGGACTACCTACTCAGTGGTGCACCCCCCAGTGGCTGGGTCCTCCCACATCACTCAGCACTCAGGACTACCTACTCAGTGGTGCACCCCCCAGTGGCTGGGCCCTCCCACATCACTCAGCACACAGGACTACCTACTCAGTGGTGCACCCCCCAGTGGCTGGGCCCTCCCACATCACTCAGCAATCAAGAAAACAGCTCACAGACCTGGTGACAGGTCAGTCTGATGGAGGAAATTCCTCAGTTGAGATTTTTTTCTATGCAGGTGTGTCACATTGACAGCAGAAGCTGTCCAGCACAGCACCTAATGGAGGAGACAGAGAAGCAGTTAAATAAAATGAGATTGATGGGCACGTGTACTGGGTAGAGGAAAGCAGATTGGAGATCAGCTTACCCAGCTGGGGCCACAGGCACAGGAGGAAGGGGTTTTAAGCTAAGACATACTGTAGGTAGAGGGGGAAGGAATAAATGATACTCTTAAAAACTTCTTGAACCAAATTTCAGAAATCATTTTGGTTTGACTTTCTTTTCTTACTGGTCTTAGAAGTAGGAACTCACTAGCATTTGGGGGCTTGATAATCGAGGTCAAGGAGGTTTTTTATTTAAAAATCTCCACATTATTTGCATCTTGCTTTGTGTGCAAAGCCATATGGCTGAAAGGCTGAGAAATGATTTTCAAGACCAACTTTCACTTCTAAAGCTCAAAACATGGATATTATCTCTAGGTCGTCTCTTCAAAAATGTATGTAAGCTCCAAGTATTCACAGTGTCTCTTGAAGGCAGGGGAAGACTGATCTACTTTGAAGGTTGGTATAAGGTGAAATGAGAGAAATATATATGATCTTCATTATTATATATATTCATATATATAATGAACTTAAACTTTGTTTTCATAGTATTTTCCAATAGAAGGACTTCCAGATTATTCAGTGGATAATAAATCAGACTCATGGCTTCTCACCTGAGGATGATCCTTCTCTGGACTGATGTTTGACGTTTCAGTCTAATTTCGCTCACCCTCGAAGCAGCCCACCACTAAGAGAATGCTGGACTTTCTCCTTGTAATACGGTTCTGAGCAGTTCTTCCATTCTGCCACTGTTGGTGCTACTTTCCATGGAAACCTAGGTAACTCTATCTCCATCCTTGGTGTATATGGGAAGAGAGAGACCATGTGGTCTCTGAATAGAAATGGAACCACATCTTTGAACTCAGCCCAGTAAGCGTTTAGTTTTCAATCCTTTCAGGATCATGTGAACAGTGAAAATGATGACCTCGCCCATCCCTGCATGCAGCTTAGATATTTGTACCTGCAGTACAATTTGTACCTGGTCCTTTCATCTCACTCTGGGCCCTCAGAGTGAGATGAAAGGACCAGCCCTGATCCCGACACCTGCAGGTAGTGCTCTTTCTTTGGTGTTTGATGTTACAAGCCTCCAAATATTTCTAGTACAAAACCCCAATTTCAGACCTCTGTATTTGACCTCTCCAATATGATACCTTAAGAATACCCACAATTCAATGTGACTGCCAGTGACTAGACTTCATCTTGGGAAGAGAAGGGTTAACGTGGCTGGAAATTCTTCACTGCCTCTTTCACCAAAGGATGTATTTAATCCTTGAAATTTTTCCCCTAGAATCTTTGTTTCAGAACAGAAGCTATTTTCTTTACTACAATTCTTTACTGTAACAAGACTGCTTTATGTGTGTGTGTGTGTGTGTGTGTGTGTGTGTGTGTGAAATCCTTAGCTATACTTCCTGCTTCCCCAGCTCCTGCCAGGAATCGGGTTATCAGCTGGTACCAAAGCCTTGGCTTGGGGGAAATCTAATCTGCTCCCACAGCAGAAAGCTATTGTTATTTCTCTCCTGGAAAGGAGGGAGAGACAAGAAAGAGGAGGAAATTGAACCAAAAGAAAAAAGAAGAAAGGTTAAAACAGCAGGAGGATGAAATGGAGGGGAATTGAGGAGACACAGGACTCCAGAGTGACTGGGAGGGGGCCACAAGGATGTAGAAAGGAAGTGCTTGAATGTCTCAGTAAGGTGCTTGTTCTGTGGTGTGCACCCTTGTTCGTCTGCATTATGAAAGTTGCATAAGCTGTGAATAAACATGTGTTTGTATGTGTGTGTTTATGTGTGTGTGTGTGCTTGTGTATGCATAAGGCAGTGAGAAGTTGAATTATTGTCTTGTTTGACATAATAAAATGATAAAATCAAAGAGACTGGAAGGACGAGGCTGCCTATGAACTGGAGCAGTCTCTGTGCAGATAACAGACTTGTAAGGACTAGAGCTGCAAGTGTAAGGTAGTCACATTCTGATTAGAAGGATAACTGGGCCTGCAGGTGCCATCCTGCCTATCTACTTCATAAGACAAGTCACATGGGACTTGACTGCATAAAAAGTTGTGTTCATGGTAAACACAAACAGAACTGAATGGCTTTATTAGGATGTTTGTAGAGGCTCAAAATTTAATGCAGATATTGCACCAAAGCACTCAGCTACTAATGGTGAAGTTGAATCAAGAGAAAAACCAGGTGGAATTACTGTGCCTCTGTACCACAAGACTGCACTATGTTAAAGATGGCTGCAGGTTCTTTGCTATACCTTAGTCAAGGAGTGATATCTACTTCTCTTCCTGAAATATGAACTGGTCTTGTAATCAATAGGAATAGAAAAAGGCTCCTGAGAAACATCTGAGAACAGAGTTGGAGAGATCATGGCCTGACCTTTCTTAGAGTATTTCCTCATGGGAGCCAGATTCTATAGCTCTCTTATCTTCCTGAGATCATAATGCTGAAGTGCTGAAAGTGAGTTCAAGACAGAGATACAGAGGGAGAGGGAGAGAGAGAGAGAGAGAGAGAGAGAGAGAGAGAGAGAGATTGAGGTTCCTTGCAACATTGGATTTATGAATCACAAGTTCGTGGAATTTTACCCGTATAACCACACCAACTAGCTGCAACCAAATTAATGACTCCAGGCAGAACTATACAGAGAAGAAGAATGTCCCATTAAAACTTTGATTAAAATATTGATCATATGATTGTGAGGAATAAAACTGGAACCACTAAATTTTGGGATAATCATTATTAGGGCTATGGAGGTAGAAGGACCAGGCCATCTATTTCTAGAAGACATTTCAATCATTCTCCTGACACTTGACTTTCAATAACATTCAGATTCAAGTAGTGGTGGGAATTTACATGACACAGGCTTCAACATATCTATGATAAAGAACTTTAGCAAAATTGAATTTTATGATGAAAGGATAAAAATTAATTGTATCAAGATGTACTGTGGAGGGGGCTGGGGAGATGGCTCAGAGTTAAGGAAAACTGGCTGCTCTTGCAGAGGTACCAGGTTGGGTTCTATTACTCTATTTATCATCTGTAACTTCACCTCCAGGGGATATGACACCCTCTTCTGGTCTCCAAAGGCATTGCACAACACAGGTGTACTTACATGCATGCAGGCAATAAACTCATACACATAAAAATAATTCTGGATCTGAGATCTCCCGAGACCAGGTGAAGCAAGTGTAGGTAGGTAGGTAGGAGCCGGGTGCTTCAGCAAGGCTGATTCTTGTTTGACTTAATCTAGTTAATCCGTTAATCCAGTTGTTTTTGGCTTAATTGGCTTTTGTGACTGTGGGGGTGGAGTTATCCTCCCAGGTGGTATAAAAGGTAGGGTTTTGTGAGTCCTGAGATCTGAGATCTCCTGAGACCAGCTGAAGCACAGGTAAGAGCACCCCCCCAACCCCCACCAACTGGGATTACGAAGGCATCTGAAGGAGGCAAGCAAAGTAAGCCTTCAACACAGTGAAGAGGTATTTGGGACTCACATTGGAATACAGGCAAGGGGAAGCCCATATGCTAGGAACACGAAGAAGAGACAACATGGGAAAGGGGCAGGATAATCCTGCATCAAGCTCTACCAACCCTATGGAAGATTCCTACAGTGGGATCTCTCTGGGGATGGCCCAGGACACAGATATCAGAAACACAATTGTGAACATACTTAAAAAACTACAAGATTATAAAGAGCAAATCAAAGAACTAAGAAAAGAGAATGAAGAACTCAAGAAGGACCTAGAGAGAGAGGACAAACTCTGGAAGGAAGTGGAAACACTGAAAAGATCCCATGCTGAAAAAGATAAGGAAACCAACCAACGAAGCAAAGAGCTACAAGAAGAGATTGAGAAGCTCCAAAAGGAAGTGGGAATACTAAAGAAATCAGAAGAGGAAATGAAAAAGGAAATCAAACACTCATCCAATCAAGAGGAAAGGAATGGAAAAAGCCTCGGAAGCAGAATGGAGGAAGCAGAACAAAGAATATCAGACCTGGAAGATAACACAGAACAACTAAAAACCTCAAGGAAAGATTATGAAAAATTTAAAAATACACAAAAGTGGAACAACCAGGAACTGTGGGACACTATGAAAAGATCAAACCTCCGCATCATAGGAATAGAGGAAGGAGAAGAATCCCAAGAGAATGGTATTGATCAGATCTTCAACAGAATAATAGATGAAAACTTCCCCAAACTAAAAAAGGACAAACCAATACCAATACAAGAAGCACATAGAACTCCAAACAGACAAGATCAGAAAAGAAATTCTCCACGCCACATCATAGTTAAAATGCTAGACACCCAAAACAAAGACAAAATCCTTAAAGCCACAAGAGAAAAACAACAAGTGACCTATAAGGGGAAACCTATCAGAATTACAACTGACTTCTCAACGCAAACTATGAAAGCAAGAAGAACCTGGAGCAAAGCATTCCCAGTGTTAAGGGACAATAGATGCCAACCCAGGTTACTATACCCAGCAAAAATGTCAATTATAGTTGAAGGAGAGAGAAAAACCTTCCATGACATAAACAACTTGAAAGAATACATGTCCGGAAAACCAACCCTTCAGAGAATACTTGAAGCAATTCAAAGAACAGAAGAAAGGAGCAACCAACCCCAGGCACCTAGAAAGAGAAATCAATAAAAGCATAACTGCAGAAGTAGAAACCTAAACCAAAACCGCAAATGGATAATAAGGCAAAAGGAAGCAACACAAACCTATCAGTCATAACCTTAAATATTAATGGACTAAATTCCCCAATCAAAAGACATAGACTGGGAGACTGGATTAGGAAACAGAATCCATCGATATGCTGTCTACAAGAAACACATCTTACCTTCAAGGACAGGCACCACCTTAAAGTGAAGGGATGGAAAAAAATATTCCAAGCAAATGGTACCAAAAAGAAAGCAGGTGTTGCTATTTTAATATCGGATAAAATAGACTTCAAAGTAAAAGAAATCAGAAGAGACAAAGAAGGCCATTACATTTTCATCAAAGGAACAATCCACCAAGAAGATTTCACAATTATGAATATATATGCCCCAAATTCTGGTGCACCAAACTTTATAAAGACAATTCTCCAGGACCACAAGTCACAGACTAACCCCAGCACACTCATAGTGGGAGATTTCAATACCCCACTGAGTCCTTTGGATAGGTCAACAGGACAAAAAATAAACAGAGAGACATCTGAACTGAACGATATGATACACCAAATGGACCTCATAGACCTCTACCGAACATTCCATCCTAATACCAGAGAATACACTTTCTACTCAGCACCCCACGGAACATTCTCCAAAATCGACCACATCCTGGGACACAGAAGAAACCTCTACAAATACAAAAAGATTGAAATAATTTCATGCATCCTGTCAGACCACAGTGCAATGAAGCTCAACATCAACACCAGGACAAGCCCTCCTGCCTACAAGAACACATGGAGACTAAACAACACACTCTTGAATAATGAATGGGTCAAGGAAGAGATAAAGAAAGAAATAAAAACATTCCTGGAACTGAATGACAATGACAATACAACACAACAAAACTTATGGGATACCTTAAAAGCAGTCCTAAGAGGGAAATTTATAGCCCTGGGTGCCTACATTAGAAAAACAGAAAGAGCACAAGTGAATGATCTAACACTACAGCTAAAAGCACTTGAGAGGCAACAACAGATGAACCCTAAACGCAACAGACAGGAAGAAATAACAAAAATCAGAGCAGAAATCAATGAAATAGAAACAAAGAAAACAATACAAAAAATCAATGAAGCCAAAAGTTGGTTCTTTGAAAGAATAAACAAGATAGACAGACCTCTAGCCCAGTTAACAAAAAGAAAGAAGGAACAACTCCAAATCAATACAATCTGTGATGAAAAGGGAAATATCACAACGGACAAGGAAAAGATCAAGAAAATTATATGGGAATATTACAAGAACCTATATTCTACCAAGTTTGAAAATCTAGAAGAAATGGATGAATATCTGAAATCTTGGGAATCACCAAAGCTTGGCCAAGAGGAGACCAGCAGCTTAAACAGACCCATAACATATGAAGAAATAGAGGATGTAGTAAGAAGCCTCCCAACTAAAAAAAGCCCAGGCCCAGACGGTTTCACAGCAGAATTCTATAAAACATTTCAAAAAGACCTACAACCATTATTTCTGAAACTGTTTAGAAGTATACAATCAGAGGGAACTCTCCCAAATTCCTTCTATGAAGCCAACATCACTCTATTACCAAAACCAGGCAAAGATACAACCAAAAAGGAGAATTATAGACCCATCTCCCTCATGAACACAGATGCCAAAATTCTAAACAGAATACTGGCAAATCGCATACAGACCCACATCAAGAAGATCATCCATCATGACCAAGTTGGATTCATACCAGAGATGCAGGGATGGTTCAACATACGAAAATCAATAAACATCATCAAACACATAAACGGAATCAAAGACAAAAACCACACCATCATCGCAATTGATGCTGAAAAAGCCTTTGACAAAATCCAGCATCCCTTCATGCTTAAAGTCCTAGAAGGAATTGGATTGGAGGGATCATTCCTCAATGTAATCAAAGCCATATACAGGAAACCCACAGCCAATATCATCCTAAATGGGGAAATGACGGAAACATTCCCTTTAAAGGTAGGAACTCGGCAAGGCTGCCCCCTATCACCACTCCTCTTCAATATAGTGCTTGAAACACTTGCTAGAGCAATAAGGCAAGAAAAGGATATTAAAGGAGTACTAATTGGAAAAGAGGAAGTCAAACTATCCCTATTTGCTGATGATATGATTGTTTACTTAAGAGATGCAAAAAACTCCACCAGAAAACTCCTAGAAACGATTAACAGCTTCAGCAAAGTGGCAGGATACAAAATTAACCTTAGAAAATCAATGGCCTTTCTTTACACCAAGAACAAGCAACTGGAGAAAGAATTCAAAGAGACCTTCCCACTCACAATAGCCTCAAAAACAATAAGATACCTAGGAACAAACCTAACCAAAGACACCAAAGACCTCTACAACAAAAATTTTAAACCCTTAAAGAAAGAAATTGAAGAAGACCTCAGAAGATGGAAAAACCTCCCATGCTCATGGATTGGGAAAATTAACATTGTAAAAATGTCCATTTTACCAAAACTCTTGTATAGATTTAATGCAATCCCAATCAAAATCCCCAAGAGTTTCTTCACAGGCTTGGAAACAAAAGTTCTTAAATTCATTTGGAAAAACAAAAGACCCCGAATAGCCAAATCAATCCTGAGTGAAAAGAGCTACACAGGAGGGATCTCTATACCAGATTTTAAACTATACTACAGGGCTATAGTCATAAAAACAGCCTGGTACTGGCACAAAAACAGACCTGTTGACCAATGGAACAAAACCGAAGATCCAAATCTGAGCACATACAATTTCAGCCATCTCATATTTGACAAGGGGGCCAAGAAACCACAATGGAGAAAAGACAGCATCTTCAGCAAGTGGTGTTGGCAAAACTGGATCACCACTTGTAGAAGAATGAAATTAAACCCCTACCTCTCACCCTGTACAAAAGTCAACTCCAGATGGATTAAAGACCTCAACGTGAAACCCCAAACTCTGAAGGTGATAGAAGAAAAAGTTGGCAGCAGACTACAAGACATAGGCGTAGGAAAAGACTTCCTAAATCAGACAGCAGCTGCACAAGAATTAAGGTCGACAATTGACAAATGGGACCTCATCAAACTCAAAAGCTTCTGTACATCAAAAGAAACAATCAAGGAAGTGAAGAGAAATCCCACAGAGTGGGAGGAAACCTTCACTGCAGATACATCTGACAAAGCATTGATTTCCAGAATATATAAACTACTCAAAAAACAAAGAAAAAAGAAAACAAACGACCCGCTCAATAGATGGAGCAAAGAACTGAACAGAGACTTCACAAGCGAGGAATTAGAGATGTCTGAGAAACACCTCAAGAACTGCTCAACATCACTAATCATTAAGGAAATGCAAATCAAAACCACTTTAAGATATCATCTTACTCCAGTAAGACTGGCTAGGATCAAGAAAACAAATGATACCAAGTGCTGGAGAGGTTGTGGGGAAAGGGGAACACTCATCCACTGCTGGTGGGAATGTAAACTCGTACAGCCACTATGGAAAGCAGTGTGGAGAACCCTTGGAAGACTTGGAATGAACTTGCCACCCGACCCAGCCATACCACTCCTAGGCATGTACCTTCAAGACTCACCCCACCGCAGAGATACATGCATGGCTATGTTTATTTCAGCTCTCTTCACAGTAGCAAGGAGCTGGAAGTAACCCAAATGCCCCTCAACTGATGAGTGGATAGAGAAAATATGGTACATTTACACAATGGAGTTCTATGCAGCGGTAAAGAAAGATGACATCATGAGCTTTGCAGGAAAATGGCTGGAGCTAGAGGACATCATGCTGAGTGAAGTAATACAGTCCCAGAAAAACAAATGACGAATGGTATCCCTCATCTGTGGATGCTAGTACCAATTACCTAGTTGTAAGTATTTCTTGTGGATGGCCCCTTGAGCTTTTGTCCAAAGCAGTTGGGAGTGATGCATATTGGGAGCAACAGCAACAACAACAACAAGAACAACAACAACAATAACAAGGACTGCATCAAAGAACTGACCAAAACAGTGAACTTCTGCTCAAAACAGTGAACTTCCACATGGAGAATATCAAGAAAGACTGAGAAAGAGATGAAAAGCATGTTTGGCAGAATGCATGATCTGGTGGAGTGGGGGATAGGGTGGGGGACACGGGTCTAGATTTGATAAAAAATATAAATAAATAAATTAAAAAAATAATTTGAAGATTTTTTTAAAAAGATGTATTGTGAAGCTGCATAATTATGACCAAGTAATATTGACAAGTAAATGGATGAATAAATCAATGGAATTAAAGAGAGAACCTGGAAGCAGACTGGCATGAATACAATGAGTGAAAATGTGAGAAAATGATCAAAGTTGAGAAGAGAGCAAAGATCGTCTCAGAACAGATAGTGATAAAACATGGCGTGCTGAAAAGAGATGTATGCATAGACCTCATTCATGTCAAGAAAATGAAACCAAAATGGATTAGCTAAGAAAGGATAAACCCAGAAGACTCCTGAAAGATCACATAGGAGAAATCCTGCATGATCTGGGTGTCATGAAGTGTGGTATATGAACTGGACCCCCACTGAAGCTGTAGACCTCTTTGTAGAAGACAATGTCTGTGAGAAGACAAAACACAGGCTGGAATTAAACATTTGCCAATGACACATTTAATAAAAAATTATGATTCAAACTCTTAAGCATCAATAACACGTAAAGAAGCAGCCAAATTTTAAAAGTATTTAAAATGGGGCAAATAAGAAGACATAAAATGGAAAATAAATGTAAATAGAGATACTCCACCATCACAAGACTGCAAGGAAGTCACAATGTGATCTGTACTACTCACCTATCACAATGCTTAAACTCAGGCACTGACACCAACCCAAATGCTGGTGAGGTGTAGAGGGATGGGGAATTTTATTTGTTGTCACTGGGCAATACACATTGTACAGACACTTTGGTAATTTCTTTCAAAAGAAATACTCTTGCTATATAATCCAGCAATTTCACCTTTTGGTATGCATTCCAAACAGAGTTATATACAAAAACAGCACATAGGTAGTTATAAAAGTTGTATTTGTAATTGTCCAAACTTGGAAGAAAGAAATTTGGCCTACAGTAGGTAGGTGGACAAACGATCTGTGGTACATCCACTTCACAGAATGCTATTCAGTGATTACAAATATACGATCTCGGGGCTGGAGAGATAGCCTAGTGGTTAAGAGCACCGACGCTCTTGCAGAGGACCCGGGTTCGATCCCCAGCACCCACATGGCGGCTGAGAACCGTCTGTAACTCCAATTCCAGGAGAACTCCAGTTCCAGGGGAATCTGAGACCCTCTTCTGACCTCCGCGGCATTGCACGACACTGGTGCACAGACCTGCATGCAAACAATACATTCATACACATACAAAAATAAATAATAAAAAAAAAA
>VZQC01014087.1:3261791-3281235 GCA_009823505.1 Rhizomys pruinosus
TATATATATATATATATACACTCATATATATATAACATGGTATATATATATATATATATATATATATATATATAAAACTGGAGTTAAAGATGGTTCTCAGCCATGTGGGTGCTGGGGATCGAACCCATGTCCTCTGCAAGAGCAGTAGGCACTCTTAACTGCTAGGCCATCTCTCTAGCCCTGAACAGAAAGTGTTTTTGAGCAGTGAATCTACTGGGTAGTGCTGAACATATGCTACCCAATACTTTCTTCAAATGCAAAGAAGATGCAACACAAGGAGAACTCCTTTGTGAGGGAGAAATTCTGAATAATTTTGACCTTTCAAGGTCATCTCCTGTACCACTCTGGGGGGTACAGCTATGTGTGAGCAGAGTCAGGGAGTGCATTGGGTGGAAGTCTGACAGGTGCTTTTTAATGTCCTCTCCTTCTTCCTATGAACCTAAAGCAGCTCTAAGACAGCAAGCAACAAAAATAGCAACACCAGAAATAAATGTAGGGAAATTATATTCCTGATAACAAGAAATCAGGTGACAAAGTGGAAAGGCAGATGCCATTTTTAATGTATGTGGCCTGTTCTCATTAACCATTGTGACAATTCTCTGAAGTGGCGCTCTGCATCTCAAACAAGGAAACTGTACTAGGGCCAGATAGAATGGAGCTGTATTCAAATTCAAGTATTCTGCTTCTAGACTGTTACTTCCTAAAACGTTTGGAATCAGGGAAAATCTTGAAACAGGAAGTAGGCAAATGTCTCCATGCTTCACAAAGTCATAGTCGAGCAATTACTTGAAGGTGAAGGGCAAAAGTGGTTTAATCCAGACAGCAAGTTACAAACAAATTTGAAACTAATGGTGAAATCCAGACTTTCTACAAATCTGTGTGCTGAGTGAGTGGCTCACAGGTCTGCACAGATTTATAAATCAGCTCCGGAACAAAGGAGTTAGTGACACCCAGCAGGGCCTTTATCCGATCCTGCAGAGTAACCGTGAATCCCTTCCTGAGGCTTCTTTCTTTAGATGACACCCAATAATGTGACACTTAAATTCTACTTTATTCTTTTAGTATTATAATCCATTTCTGATCAATGGTCTTCCAGATACAAATCTTGAAATGAATGATGTCTTAGTAAATTGCTTGTGCCGTGGTTCAGATAATATGATGACAGCCAGTGGAATGGAGACTGCTTTATACACAGGCCCTTTAGGGGCAAGTATCTCAAAATAAGCTTGAATCACACACACAGCTTTTCCTGTTTCAAGATATATGCCAACATCCCCAGAGCCACTCCAAAACACAGAGCAATCTGAGATCCCTTGTTAGCTGATAATTATTTGACCAGCCTGAGAATATGGGCCAGGGAAGTATTCTGAGATCACAACCATAATAGTATGGGTTAGTCCATGGGAGATGATAGGCAGATGATAGGCAGTATACCTTCAGCAGGGAAGGCAGCCCTCCAATGTCTGTTAGGAACCCTGGCTGCACCATTTAGCCACTGAGTACAACATAACATGCGATGTTATGCTGTGCATACCAAATACTTTAAATCTAGCCTTTGATTGTAAATTTTTATTACTTTTTATTTATATGTATGTGCTTGCCTGAGTTCATGTATATCACAAGTGTGCAATGCCTATGAGGGCCAGAAGAGGGCACCAGATCCTTTGGAACTGAACTAATAGGCAATTGTGAGCTGTCGGTGGGTGCTGGAAACCCAACTCATGTCCTTTGCAGGGACAGTGAGTGCTCTTAACCACTGAGCCATGTCTCCAGCCTCACTAAATACTTTTACACATATCCATGAAGAGAACCATGAATTTCTTCATCGTACTGATGCCCCTGTTACTACACAGAATGGGTCTGAAAATTGCTTTTTTTTTTAAAAAGAAAGTCTACTGGGTTCCCTGAGTGTCCTCATATAACACCTGTATTCAAATTACTTATCTACACTCCTACGACTGCTGTTTGGCTACTTAGGAAATGCTCACTTTTTAAAAATTTTCTATTAAAAAAACATTGTGCTCAAATGTGTAAATAAGTCTTTATATCTCAAATGTGTAAATAAGTTGTGCTCAAATGTGTAAATAAGTATATCTATGCAATGATTTTCTTACTGGAAATTTCTAGAACTAGAATGGTTGAGTCAAAATGTCAGGCATTTGACATGGAGTTACCTTTCCTCTCCCAGCAGCTATTGTGAACACAGCTGCAAAAACATGGCTGTGCATGTATCTCTGTGGTAGGATGAGTCTTGTGGGTATATACCCAGGAGTGGTATGACTGGGTCAGGTGGTAAGCTCATTTTGAGTCTTCCAAGGGTTTACCACACTGCTTTCCATAGTGGCTGTATGAGTTTACATTCCTACCAGCAGGGGATGAGTGTTCCCCTTTCCCCACAACCTATCCATCACTTGGTATCATTTGTTTTCTTGATCCTAGCCAGTCTCTTTGGAGTGAGATGATATCTTAAAGTGGTTTTGATTTGCATTTCCTTAATTATTAGCAATGTTGAACATTTTTCAAGGTGTTTCTCAGCCATCTCTAATTCCTCACTTGTGAAGTCTCTGTTCAGCTCTTTGCTCCATTTATTGAGTGGGTCATTTATTTTCTTTCTTCTTTCTTTTTTTGAGTAGTTTATATATTCTGGAAATCAATGCTTTGTCAGATGTTTTTGTGGTGAAGGTTTCCTCCCACTCTGTGGGTTTTCTCTTCACTTCCTTGATTGTTTCTTTTGATGTACAGAAGCTTTTGAGTTTAATGAGGTCCAATTTGTCAATTGCCAACCTTAATTCTTGAGCAGCTGCTGTCTGATTTAGGAAGTCTTTTTCTATGCCTATGTAGAGATCATTAGTTTTAAAAATTCAGAGGAACTATCTGCCTTTGATAGCTGCTGGGAGAGGAAAGGTAACTTTTCTTCAAGCATGCTCCAGGAAATGGTCATACACTAGAGAGTATTAGGGAAACACAAATTGAACTCAATAGGCCTTAATTATCTATCTATCTATCTATCTATCTATCTATCTATCTATCTATCTATCTATCATCTATCATCTATCAATCAATTATCTATCATCTATGTATCATCTATCTATAATCCATTATCTATCATCTATCTATCATCTATCAATAATCAATTATCTATCATCTATCATTTATCTATTGTCTATCTATCCATCTATCTATTATTTATCATCTATCTATCCATCTATTATCTATCATCTATCTATCTATCTATCTATCTATCTATCTATCTATCTATCATCTATCTATCATCTATCTATCCTCTACCTATCTATCTATCCATCTATCTATCTATTATCTATCATCTATCTATCATCTATCTATCTATCTATCTATCTATCTATCTATCTATCTATCTATCTATCTATCATCATCTATCTATCATCTATCTATCTATCTATCTATCTATCTATCTATCTATCATCTATCATCTATCTATCCATCTAGCTAAACACAAAATGGAGGGGTAGGGCGGTAGAGGTGGATCTGAGAGCAGATAGGGAGGAGGTTTGACTATGATCAGAGTACCACTCCATGAAATTCCCAAAGAATCAATAGAAATATTAAAAACAGAACAAAAATTTAGACTGTTAGAAAAGTATAACAATTCATGTAAAAATAATTACATAAATTCCTCAATCAAGAGAGAGCCATTAATACTCTGGTATATCTTCCAACATCATGTAAATGGGGTCATGCTGTTGATACTATTCTTTGGATATACTTATGAACAATATCAATGTGTATATTTGCATAGGATTTGAGCTTTTATTCATGACAAATATCATTTTAATGGCAGTAGGATGTTGCCTTGTCAATTTTCTTAAGCACTGTTTTAAACTGTTTTAAAATTTTATTTTTATTTAAATTTTTAAAATTAATTTTTATTTTTACATGTATGAATATTTTGCCTGCATGTATGTAAGTGGACCCATGTTGCACAGTGCACAAGGAGGACAGAAGAAGGCATCAGACTCCATGAAATTGGAGTTATGGATGGTTTTTAGCTGTCATGTGGGCACTGGAAATTGAACTCAGGTTCTCTGCTAGGACAGCCAGTGCTCTTAATCACTGAGCCATATCTCCAGCCCCTACTTTGACATTTTCATAACTAGTAATTTTAAGTAGTTATTTTTCAATATTTTCTCATTCAAAGGCCATATTGACAATGTTTTCTCTATCTTTTTAAAAAAATTTTTAAATTTTATTTCTGCATGTGTATGAATGTACTGTCTGCATGCAAGTTTGTGCACCCATGTCGTGCAATGCCGCGGAGGTCAGAAGAGGGTGTTGGATTCCCTTGGAACTGGAGTATGGAGACAGAAAGAGAGAGAGAGAGAGAGAGAGAGAGAGAGAGAGAGAGAGAGAGAGAGAGAGAGAGAGAGAACATGAATGGATGCCAAAGTGTGCATGTGGAAGGTGGAAGTCAGAGGACATATTTCCAGAATGCAGATTTCTGTCCAACTCAGGTCATTAGGTTTGGCAGCAAGTGCCTTTTATCCACTGAGCTGTCTTACCAGTCCTGCTCTTCAAAAGTATACAAAGAAACCACTTTAAACTCATGGTAACTTTGCCCTTTTTCCTTTCTAATCATTATTTCTTCAAATGGCATTTATTTTAAATGCATATCAGAAACTAATAGAATGAAATTATTAGCAGAAATTATTATTCACTAGTGACCTTGACTTCCATCCGAATGATTCCAGAGACTTACCATTAATCCTGAAGGTGGCCTTTATTTTGGTCTTAAATTCTTTCTATCAAATACTTTCCTGGAATCTATTAAGCTAAAAATCTATTTCTCCACGGAGTTAATTTAATGTAATAAATTTTATTGGTATGCTTTTTGATGAACTGTCATTGTATTCTCATACATTATATATATATAATATATAATATATATGCTGGAGAGCTCATAGACCTGAGGGATGAACTTACTACTATGTTTTGTTTTGCTAAATGGACATAATATCTGCCTTTTAAGTACTTATCTCAATACCCACAGATCAGTTCATATATCATCAGAGAAGTTTCTTCGTGCCTTAGACAATCATGTTTATGGATGGAGTTGCTCTTTTGTCAAATGCTTAAGATGCCCTACATAAAATTAGAGTGCACTGTGCTTCATTGTTAGATTAATTGACATTCTTCATGTCACCGTTTTCCTTGAAAATACTGTGTGTTCGGCACTGTGTTGAGCAAGAGGAGTTCAAAGCCAAATGTGTCTAAGTTCTTGTCTTGAAGGAACATATGGTATAATACAGTAGAGAAAATGGGAACACTCATGTAAAATATGGTTTAAGATGTCACAGCAAAGGCAGATCCCAAGTAGCCTGGTAGCAGGTAGGATGCTTTTAGAGTAGAAATTGGTCAATAAATATTTGTTTGAGAGGACTCACATAATACTTTATTATTTGGGAATACAATGTATTTTCATCACATTCATTCCCTACTCCCCCCCCCATTTCTCCTGACCACTCTTCCCACTTCTACCATCTCTTCAATTCTCTGCCCTGTTTCTTTTTAATAATCCACCCAGGCCAATTTGTGCTGTCTATATATGCATGAGTGTGGGGTCACCCACAGCAGCATAGCTGACATATCGGGGGCCACACCTTTAAAGAAAACGTGCTTTTCTTCCTCTAGCAGTTATCAACTATCAATGGCTCCTCAGATGAGGGGAGATTCACGAGCCCTTGCTCCCAGAATCTGTGCTGGAATGCTGACTGGCTTCATCTTGTGTGGCTCTCGTGCAGGCAAATATGGCTGATTGAAGCACGGAAGTCTTGCCACGTCCCGAAGATGTTTTATCCTGGCCCTCCCTGACGTCTGGCTCTTACATCTGCCTGCTCTTCTGTGATGTTGTCTGAGCCTTGGGAGGGGAGTGGTGTAATATAGATGGCCCGTTTATGGATAGGCACACCACCGATAACTTTTCTCCACAGTTTGAGCAGTTGTAGTCATGAATTTCTGAGCTAACCAGCATCCACTGCACATGGAAGCTTCTCTGGTGAGGACTCAGCACAGCACTCATCTAGGTACAGAGATAAATGTTTAGAAGGCAGTTGATGCTGTGTCCATTTAACAACATAATAGTAGGTTTCACCTCTAAGGCCTATTAGCCCCCCAGCATAGGTTCTTTGTCAGATTTAAAGTACCCGGTATGGATTTTGTCTAGTTGAGTGGGCTTTAAATCTCATCAGAAAGCTGTTTGTTATAACAGGACGAATGCTACTATCACACCCACCATCTTGCCAGAGCAGTTGTTATTGTAGCTAGTACAGTTCACAGCTGACTATGATTACTGCTGATTTTTCTCTTCCACCAGCCTGCATAATGCCTTCCAGAGCAAGGAAATCTAGCCAGCAAGGAGAAAGCTTCCTGGTCAGTACCAAGTTGATTTCTTCATGTACAGGAATCAACCTGTGTGGTGTCTTCAGCAAAAAGGTCTTGGTAATGAGTTCTGGTGGGTAGCCAACATCAATGGCATAATCTTTACTATTTTTGTGGGGTGTCTCAAGACACCCCTGGCCAACCACTCAACAGGAAGAGGTATCCCACAATTGGCATCGGGCTTTTATTTGGCAATCTGTGCTTTATGGGAGCAGCATTATCCCCTTAGCGATTAAGTGCGCGCGCGCGCGCGCGCGCGCGCGCGCGTGTGTGTGTGTGTGTGTGCATGTGGTGTGCATGCGGTGTGTGTGTGTGTGTGTGTGTGTTGCATATATTTAAGAAAATTACAATATGGTAGGTTTGCATATGGCTTTTTCAAGCATCCTCATTGTATCCTTCCTCCCACACCTTCCTCTGCTCTATCCTTCTGTGTGTGTGTGTGTGTGTTGCATATATTTAAGAAAATTACAATATGGTAGGTTTGCATATGGCTTTTTCAAGCATCCTCATTGTATCCTTCCTCCCACACCTTCCTCTGCTCTATCCTTCCGTCCCTCTCCTCACTTAACCCCTCCCTCCCTTTAGTCCCCTTTTCCCCCTTGGGTCATCTGTGTTCTACTATCTGACTTCCAACTCCTTTCAGATCCCCACCCCCTGGCCAATGGACATGTTCTAGCTTCTTGACTTCTATAGGTACTCCAAATTAAACACACTCATGTAAAGATTCAACACTTGGATCTACGTGAAGAACATTTATTGTTCTGTGTCTGATTTACCTTTCTCAGTATAATTTTTTCCAGCTCCAGCAATTTGCCTGCAAACTTCACAGTTACAATTGTCTTTACAGATGGAGGAAATGCTGCTGTGTGTAGGTACTACACTTTCCAGTTCATCAGTTGATATCATTTCTTGGCCTTTTGGCTATGATCAAGTGTAGTTCATGGAAAATTAGGATATTTTTATTTCCTCACTATTGTGATTATGGCAGTGACGGTCATGGGTGAGCAAGCATCTTTGTAGTAGGCTACAGAGTCTTTGAGTATATGCCCCCGAGTGGTTAGCTGAATCATTTCTATCTCTATCTTTCTGTCTATTTGTTTATCTCTATCTATTTATCTATCTATCTATCTATCTATCTATCTATCTATCTACCTTCTATCTACACACACATACACATTTGCAGGCATGATGACTGACACAATTATTATAAATAGAGAAATAGAAGCTAAGTTCTCACATATGAGAAGAATGAACTAGAGGAGGAGGAATCTGGTTTTAAAGCATCTTCCCATTTTCATAATCAACACTTGCAATTTCAAATGGAATCTGATTTTTTTCCTTCATAAATTTGTCATGAATCATAGTGGGTTTCTGAATTGTTTCCAAACAATTTGCCAAAATCAAGTAAACATAGCTATGCTAGCAGTTGAGGAAAATATTTCAGAAAATCATTGAAAATGTACTTTGAGCCCCATATTCAAATGACCTCATATTCAAATGCAGATATGTCAAAGTCCAAAGTCTTTCTGCCATACCAGAGAAGGGATTTCTTTTCAGACTGATGCACATGCTTCTTTGTATCTTTGACATTTCTTTCTTGTTTTTCAATCTATGCCAATTTTAACAATGGTTAGCCAGCTGAGCCCTAAGCATCACATGGAGAGTTTCAGAGGATAGACACTAATAGTATCTTGTCTCTAGAAATTCCCCTGAAATCTGGATTTCTAAGAATTCTTATCCAGTTGATTGTAACATCAAATCATCATTAAAATGAGAAATTAAAAATTAAAAAAAGGCAGGACGTGGTGGCACACGCTTTTAATCCTAGGACTTGGGAGGTAGAGGCAGGCGGATCTCTGTGAGTTCAAGGCCAGCCTGGTCTACAGAGTGAGTTCCAGGACAGCCAGAGCTACAGGGAGACCCTGTCTCAAAAAGACCGAAAAAAAAAAAAAGAGAGAGAGAAATTTAGGGCTGGCAAAGATGACTTCACATGAAGACACTCCCCATGCCTAATCACCTGAGTTTGATTACTGGAACCCACATGGTAAAAGGAGAGAACTGGGGCCTACAAGTGGTCCTCTGATTTTCACACTTGTGCTGTGGTATATACAGATAAACAAATGCAATAAAATTAAACAGGTAGAAATTTATGCTACTGTCTTCGACATGTAGAATTCAGGTTGCAAATCAAAATTCCTTATTGTCTCTCAGTACAATTGCTTTCCTGGGAATTATCTGTGGAGTCCATGCCTGTCATAAATACTGGAGTAGGAGTGACTGTTCCTCAGAAAGAGTCGGCACCTCGGAAAGAAGGTGCTGACTCTGCATGGAGGACCGTGATATAAACGTTGTTTCATTGTATCCCAAATATAGATTTTTCTCTTTGCCATTTACTGGTACATCTGCCAGCTAATAAAGATGGTCTCAATTCTTCTAAAACAGTCCCTAGTAATCTACTAATGTATATTAAAGTAGGTAATACAGGAAACCCAAACTTCATAGGAAGTTTCTCTAGGACCTCAGACTTCTAAACTCCATTAACATCAGAATATAGTTCTGATTACTGATGATTTTCAAAACTTTTTGTTTCCTTTGATGATAGTATGCTATGTCCAAAATTAGAATGCTTTGCTTCAGTGTGTGGAGTATAGTTCTGGAGAGCACTTGGCTAAGCACATGTGAGGCCTTGGGGTCAGTCCCCAGTACTGACATCCCTATCTCAAGGATCAGCCAAGTGTTCTGTCAGCACGTTATCAATCTTTAAACAACAGTTCTAGTCTGGGATGTAACCTTAAATCTGGTCATCCATATAATTGCAAGGATTATGAATGCTGAAGTGCTCCACAGTAGTTGTGTTTTGTCCTTTAAGTACAGGTGTTGCTCCTTACCTGCTGTTCTTCATGCTTTGCTTTGCTTTGCACCATTGGTTTGTAAGATGGTGTCAAAGAACTTTGTTGACTATGAAGTGTTACAAAAGACAACTTCTTAATCTATGCATTTTGGGGGAGGGGGTTGAAATTTTACTTCCTGAAAAAGCTGTTGTGAGAGTTGGAAACTCTGCACCTGTATGGATATATACTTTAGTAATAAATCATGGGCTGAGAAAAAAATGTTATTTTATACGTGAGATCCCTGCTTACCATCATCTCTGAGCTGGTGCCCTCCACAATGGCAGCACAGGCGGGTGGCAGTGCCAGGCCCCAAGTTGGACCAGTTTAACTGGAATCCCAGGGGCAAGGTCTGAAGATAATATACCCAGAATACTTCCAATGATCAAAATGCTCCTCCAGGACTGAGATCACTGTGGAGCAGCAAGATGTTCGTGGGTGAAGGTGCCTGACCATCTGAGTTTAATCCCCAGGACCCACATGGTAGAAGAAGAGAATTGACTCCCCTAAGTTGTCCTCTCACCTCTACATGTGTCCTATGGCACACATGTATGCAGTCACATAAAATGAAATTTAATTTAAAACTAGCCTATGATAATTCCATGTAGCAGTGGGTTTTATCACTGCATTTTCACATGTACGTCATGACCCACTCTCGTTCCCTCCTACGCCTGCTCATCTGCTTCTCTTCCCAACTCGCTCCCTTCTACTTCTTGACAGATAATTACCTAAATATTTTTATTAACATAGATTAATTGTATGTAATACTGGGTTTTGTTATGAGGCTTTCACGATGTACATGATGTATTTTGACCCTATTTACCATCCCCATTAGTCTGTCTTCAAGTGGGTTTGAGTCGTGTACATTTTCCCCCTTTCCAGAAATTGAGGAAAATCTAAATTTTAAAATGTTGAATATTCTCCTTTATATTATTGAAATTGTAAATATTAAAAATAATCAAGGATAAAATAATGGATAGAAAAGAGACAAGTTTGACCCAAGCCTTCATTCTTTGCATCATCTTTATTCTACAAGTAAAATGAAAATATTCTCCTACCTTCACAGCTTCAGACGTATCTTAGATTTCTTAAGGGGAGGATTATAGGTAATCTAGAGGTAAACGTGAATATTTATCTAAGGAAAATGAAGTTTACAACTCTAATTTAGGCTTAAGTTGACAGACTTAGCCTCCCACTTGTGATTTTGTTGCTGAAATTCATTTTGGGAAGCCTGAGAGACGTCCAGTCTCCTCCTCCCTGCGTCTCTAAGGACAAGGAAAGGTGCAAATTCTTCTGACTACTGTTTAGGGTTAGAGAGATTATTGGGCTTACTAACAGAGCAATGGGGGAGGGGTTACTTACAGAAGTGTGTGTGTGTGTGTGTGTGTGTGTTTGTGTGTGTGCTTCCTCTACTAAGAACATATAGCAAATTCTACATCCCAGTAGCTGCCATCACAAAAAGGAGAGCACCTGCGTCTTTCTGGCTTTTCCTGCTTACACCTTTAGTCCCTTCCCAACATACAACTCAGGCCAACTTGTTGGTTGGGAGGCGCAACTGACTCTCTCTGACCCTCCTTGTGGAGTGTCAGTGGTCAAGTTCTGTGAGAATATGAGGCAAGTGGGTGCAGCCAAACATGAGGGAAGCATCAGTCCATAGCTGGCCAGTGTAGCTATGGTCAATTCTATGCAGCACTATTCAACATCTAGGCTAAGATGGCTTATTTCATTTCAACTTGCCAGCCTGGATACTCAGAGACAAATCTCTGGGCACCTCTATGAAGAAGTCTCTAGATCAGGCAAACTGAGATGGGGAACCTCTTGCAAATGCTGGCAGCACTATGTCCTGGCTCTGGTCCTACAGGTGGACGAACACAGACATTCCTTGCGCTCTGCTTCCTGGCTGTGCATGCAATGTGAATGGCTGCCCCGCCTTCCCTGCTGTGATGGACCACATCCTCCAACTCAGAGCCACAATGTGACTTTCCTCCCTTAAGTTACCTCTTCCCAGGCCTTGTCCCAATGACAAGAAGAGGAACTAATACACCAACTGTAGGCCAATCATTCTATCAGGTTCATGAGATTTACCTGAAGATCTAACACATCTGCTCCCACTGTTGTCTGTTAAGTCAGACAGAAGCAAATGAGGTAAGTATCCATCTGAGAACTAGGGAATGTGCTAAGCAAATGGAAGAGAACACAAGTCTGCAATACTGTGTTAGCTATGTAGACACAGGAGAAAGAAGATATAGAATAAAATCTGCTTATCTGTGACAAAACATTAGTCTTGTATTTGTGCTTAAATTTTTGTTAATGTCCTGCAAACTAATTTCTTTTTGGTGGCTTATGAATCCTGATCATGATTTTCATTGATTATTGCTCCTTTATCTGTCCTGTAGTTGGGATGTTAAATGTCCCCCCAGTGTTAAAGGCTTAGTTCCTGGTCTGATGGTATTGGGAGGTGGTTAGATTTTAAGGTGAAAGGGCTTCAGATTGGGTATTGCCTGTAAGAGGTTGTGAGGTACTCTCTCTCTTCCTCTCCTTCCCTCTCACTCTTTCCTCTCTCCCTCTCTCTCTCTTTCCCTTTTTCTCCCCTACCACTTTGATAACCCTACCATTTCTCTCCCTCTGTCCTGGACAGTGAGTGAGGTGAACATTTCTGCTATGTCACAGACTAAAACTTCTTTTTATTTTTTTGCTTCCAAAATTTTTTTAAATTTATACATATATTTTTTATCAAATATAGACCCGTATCCCCCCCATCCCCCCACCCCTCCAGAGCTCATGTGTTCTGCCAAACATGCTATTCATCTCTTTCTCAGTCTTTCTCAATATTCTCCATGGGGAAGTTGACTGTTTTGAGCAGAAATTCACTGTTTCATTCAGTTCTTTGATGCAGTCTTTTCTGTTGTTGTTGTTGTTGTTGTTGTTTCCAATATGCATCACTCCCAACTGCTTTGGACAAAAGCTCAAGGGGCCATGCACAGGAAATACTTACAACTGGGTAACTGACCCTAGCATCCACAGATGAGGGATACCATTCTTCATTTGTTTTTCTGGGACTGTGTTACTTCACTCAGCATGATGTCCTCTAGCTCCAGCCATTTTCCTGCAAAGCTTATGATGTCGTCTTTCTTTACTGCTGCATAGAACTCCATTGTGTAGATGTACCACATTTTCTCTATCCACTCATCAGCTGAGGGGCATTTGGGTTGGTTCCAGCTCTTTGCTATTGTGAAGAGAGCTGAAATAAACATGGCTGTGCATGTATCTCTGCAGTGGGGTGGGTACATGCCTAGGAGTGGTATGGCTGGGTTGGGTGGCAAGTTCATTCCAAGTCTTCCAAGGGTTCTCCACACTGCTTTCCATAGTAGCTGCACGATTTTACATTCCCACCAGCAGTGGAAGAGTGTTCCCCTTTCCCCACAACCTCTCCAGCACTTGGTATCATTTGTTTTCTTGATCCTAGCCAATCTTATTGGAGTAAGATGATATCTTAAAGTGGTTTTGAGACTAAAACTTCTATAGCATCTATAACTCCATTCGAGGGACTCCAGTGCCTTTTTTTTTTTTCTTCCTTGGGAACTGCAGGACAGGGTGCACTTACATACACACAGGCAATACACACATACACATAGCATAAAATAATAAAATATTTAAGAAGCCCTTTCCATCTATCAGCTTATGTATCTGTTATAGTAACAGAAAGCTAACAAATCCATAACATGTTTAAACACAATGCTATTATTGTTATTTTTATTCAGATAAGTTAGGTAATAGTCTAACATTTATACATCTTATTATCTTCACTCTCCATTTAATTATTCTGAAGATTCAGAAGTCTGGGGTGAGAATTATCATTGCTTAAGTTTCGGATTGGGCTAGGCTTATTGTGCTACATAGATGTTACAGGATTGAGGATCCCCTTATTAGGAAAACACATTTTGTGGTTTATTTTTATGATGACTTCTTGTTTATTCCCTATCTGATAACTACATCACAGACAGCTTGACTGGCTTGCTCGTGAAGTGATATTTGATTCTAGTTAGCTAAATGGTATTTCCTAAGTAGTGAAGCATCCTTTCCTTCCTTTCCAAGTACTGTAAAAATCCCTTTGCAACAGAAAAGTCTCATTAATAACCACCGAATTGTCATTTTTTCTAACATTTTTCTTGAATATTTGAACTCTGTTACTGACTTAAAAATTTAAATAATGCCTTAAGGCTTTCTGTTCATAATTAAAAGGACTATTTAATAAGAATAGTATTGTCGGTAAGAATACATCTGGCCAAAGAATGAAGTCAGTGTTAGCATGATCTTTCTTGCCAATATCAAGTCAGGTCTATTTTGCAGAATATATTGAGGGTAAAGTCTAGGAAAGGCTGGAAGGCAGGAACACTTGCATTAATTTTTGGCTCAGAATATTTCAACTCCAATTAGGTGAAGAGTTTTACCTAAAAAGTTTTTATGGTATATTTTGGGGGGCAAAGGTAATCTTGTAAATGAGATAAAAAGCTTTTAAAAGAAGTGTGTGTGTGTGTGTGTGTGTATGTGTGTGTGTGTGTGTGTGTGTGTGTGTACACATCTGCTGCCTGTGAAGGCCAAAACAGTGCATCTAATCTCCTGGAGCTTGAGTTACAGATGAGCTGTTCAACATGGGTGCTGGGAACTGAACTTGGGTCTTTGGAAGAGCAGGGAGTGATTTTAGCACTGAACTAGCTCTCCACTTCTTGATGTGACTTTTAATAGTAGAATAAAGTGATAACCAAAGAAAAATGGGAAGTATTTTCTCTGAAATGTCTTGGTATTTATATTCTTTTTAAATCTATTTGAGAGCCCGGAAGAGTCATATTAATCTTTTTATTTTCATTGATAGATAGACCATTAAAAATCTAACAGTGAATATCTATTGGGGGATGTTTTGTTGAATTTTGAAAGGCAAACACTCCCCTAATCTGGCAGAGTCCAGGTAGATGCTTTTTAAAATAAACAATTTTAAATACATACTAAATGCTCCATTGATTTTGTGTTAGTGTTGACTTTTAGGGTAAAAGCATATTATTCGTCTAACTTTGCTGAAGAGGAAAGGACTATATATAGTGCTAGAATTTTTACTTCCATCTACTGAAAATACATTTTCAAATATTATTTGACCCCCAGTCATGGGTGTTTGTTAAGACTGTATCAAATCAACTTGTAACTGGGTTAAGCTTCTGTATATGTTTTATTTCAACAGCATAGCTTTCAAAAAGCAGAGAGAATTCTGTGTGTGTGATGCCATAACTCTGAAGTGTCCTGCATGCAGTCAGGAATTATTGATTGTGGTGAGTCACACAGGGACAGCGAGGCTAAGCTCTTTCTCAGGCTTGCCTGGAACTTCCTTTCATCTATCCTCATTTAACAGAATGATCTGTTCTCTGCATGGGCACTGAACACAGAGGTGGCTATACCTCCCACCTCTCCTCTGGATTCACACCCTGGAGCAAAAAAGAAATGCTGTACAAATAAGCTGAACCTTGGAACTTGCTCTGAAAGAGCAAAAGTTTACAATTGTCAGAGCAAAATGAAGAAGCATGTTGAGGGTGAAGACTTGGAGTTAAGCACTGCTGCCTCCAGTCTAATGTGTAATAGAGCCATTAATTCTACTGATTAACTTGGCCTTGGGGTTCATGGAAATTAAATCCACCTCTTTTTTTTTTTTAACTCAAACTGTGGAACAAGAGAGCTTGAATAAAAGAAAAAGAAAAAGAAAAAATCTACCCTAAGCTAATTAGAGAGAATCCAGGAGAAAAGAACGACAGTTTGGGCATTAATGAGACTTGTTTGGGAGAGAATGTGACAGGCTCTTCAAAAGTATTATTGTCAAATGTGTCACAGTTTTGTAGATGGCTACAGGTACCTTCTAGCTTCATGCTGATCGTTAATGATTTGAAACTATAAAAAGACTGAAAAGGTAAAAGGGAAAATGTCAGTCCCAACTGGATTTTAATGAGCATATTATTGTTATTTTTCTCCCAAGGAAAATAGAAGTGGGAAGTCGAGACAATTCCTGCTCTTTCTACCCTTTGCTGTCTAGATTTCCATTTCTTTCTAAGGTACAGTTGGCAGAGACACAGTAGGAGAAGACTATCAAAGATCTGGACTCAAAGATCTGGGACTGGACGCTTCACTTCCTCCAGAGGAGGACGGATGTCTTTGCTGGCAGCATGGGATGATAACAATGAGGCCAGATTGATGGTGAGGGGAGTAATAACATTTGTTTGTTTTTTGAAGACGTGCTGAGCAGAAGCCATCTTCACACTGTGAGATGTAACAAAGAAACCCGAAGTGATTATGCAGGTTCATTTGTCAGTATCAGTGCTCCCGTGATTGCTGTGTTCGAGGATGGGATGACATGGTGTGTGTGGCTGATGGCTGGTTATTAGTGGTATTATAAGAAACATTAGAGCCAAGTTGGATTCATAGACCAGGGAGACAATCGCTTTCTGGGCTCCACTCTCAGCAGGGTATTCTTGTCATTAAATTTGGTAGTGCCAATTTAATTTTTTCTTTAAAAAAGTGATGAGAAACTTTGAAAATGAATCCTGTCACCTAATTCTTACCTTAATAGAAACTGTCAGGATTTTACTCCCTGGGCACTGGGTTATGTGTTAGTAGGCTGAGCACATAGAGAAGACACACATATCTTCAGAAGAATCAAATGAAGGAAATCAGAGCCAAAAATCTCCATTCTTCTATAGATGGTTCTCTGGCCATCCTTGACACATTAAATTCTGCTAACAATGCTAGGAACAGATTCTTAATCAGGTACCAGGGTTAAGCAAACAGTTTTACTAATGAATTTCTGATGAGTTCTTTTATGAAACAAGTCACCTAGTTTACTGATTTGAAAGTCAGTAGACCAGCTCACTGCAGAGCATAAAAGTCTGCATACAGAGCAAGGATCTTCAATCTTTTGTGTTGTTTCAGAGTTTGTCATCTGGCACCTACTAATGCAAACCCTTCTGAATGTACCATGCAGTGCATACATACCTGGACCTACTATATACAAAGTTGCACTTTTTGATCCACTGAGCTCTACAAGGATTACAAACAGACCTGGGATGTAAATAATTACCTAAAGATCTTGAAGGCATGGTGTTATTAAAAAAGATTCTCAAATGTTTTCCATTTTAGAGTTTTAGAACACATTAGAATATTAATGAATTCTCAGAGTATACCCATGTTAAAAATTAATAAGATAATTGTGATCTGGAGTATGCAGATACATGGAGGTTTAAACAAAATTGGACAAGATTGTACTCATGATTTGATTTAAGACTAGATGCATGAGAATGGATTTCAGAGCCTTTCTAGTTTCTGCTCAAGGAACTTCACACAACGTGTTAATTTGCGGTCTTGCCCTTCCCCCACGCTGTTGTGAATCATGGGAAGAAATGCTCTGCACGGAGAGATAAGAAAGATGGAGAATATTACTATTTTGTGAGAATGTAGGTCCTGTAAAATTATTAGAAACGTTGTTGAGAAATGGGGAAAAGGACTCAGTATGTGATGTATCCCAGTTGTTAGAGTGCATGTAGGAAACCCTGGATTTGATCCCTAGCACCACATAGAACAAGACATGGCAGTGCAACCCCATAATGCCAGTACTCAGGAGGTGGAGACCTAGCAGAATTGGAAGGTCAAGTTCACCTTCAGATACATAGCAAGTCTAGGGCACCCTGGGTTATGTGAGGCCTTGGCTCAACAACAACAACAACAACCAACAAAGTTGGGGAGGGAAAACAGGGAGAGTCCTAGAGGACCTGGTGGGGAGGGAAGCCAGGGAGAGTCCTAGGGGTTCTGGTGTGGAGTGAAGCCAGGCAGAGTCCTTAGGCGACCTGGTGGGGAGGGAAGCCAGGGAGAGTCCTAGGGGACCTGGTGGGGAGGGAAGCCAGGCAGAGTCCTTAGGGGACCTGGTGGGGAGGGAAGCCAGGGAGAGTCCTAGGGATTCTGGTGGGGAGGGAATCCAGGCAGAGGCCTAGGGGTCCTGGTGGGGAGGGAAGCCAGGAAGAGTCCTAGGGACCTGGTGGGAAGGGAAGCCAGGCAGAGTCCTAGGGGTCCTGGTGGGCAGGGAAGCCAGGCAGAGTCCTAGGGGTCCTGGTGGGGAGGGAATCCAGGAAGAGTCCTAGGGGTCCTGGTGGGAAGGGAAGCCAGGCAGAGTCCTAGGGGTCCTGGTGGGCAGGGAAGCCAGGCAGAGTCCTAGGGGTCCTGGTGGGGAGGGAAGCCAGGGAGAGTCCTAGGGGTCCTGGTGGGGAGGGAAGCCAGGGAGAGTCCTAGGGGTCCTGGTGGGGAGGGAAGCCAGGGAGAGTCCTAGGGGACCTGGTGGGGAGGGAATCCAAGGAGAGTCCTAGGGGTCCTGGTGGGGAGGGAAGCCAGGGAGAGTCCTAGGGGACCTGGAGGGGAGGGAAGCCAGGAAGAGTCCTAGGGGACCTGGTGGGGAGGGAAGCCACGCAGAGTCCTAGGGGTCCTGGTGGGGAGGGAATCCAGGCAGAGTCCTAGGGGTCCTGGTGGGGAGGGAAGCCAGGGAGAGTCCTGGGGTTCATTTCCAGTGGTCTCATGCCAACGTTCTGGTCCACTGTGGCTCCCCTTGTTACATGCTAGATTCCAGGGCTCTGTGATTTCACTCATCTTCAGGCTAGAGGCTTTGGACTGACCAGGCAGATAGAGTGGAGCTGTGTGTAGTGACTGACCTTCCTGAGATTTGCTCAGCCTAACAGCTCAATAGCGTGAAACAGCACAGTGTTCAGCCTCCCTTGCGCCAACACCATGGTGAATGTGATAGGCCACTCCCAGTTTCTGTGGATCTGCAAGGTCACATACACACTCCCTCCATGAGAGAAACCTTGATCTCTGACTTCCAGGAAAAAAATCTCAAAAATAAAGCTCCCTTTCCCCCCTGTGTTTGATAACAGACTGATGTAAAAATAAACACCTTAAATAACTTAACAGAATTAGCATCTAGAATTAAACTATGTGTTCACTGAGGCAGAGCAAGAAATTTTACAGGAAATTTTACCCCACCCAAGGCTCAGAGGACACCATAGAAGAATGGGCAGAAAACATGTAAGAGCTGGCAGATGAGGGTAATTTGAAATTGTGAGGGGAAACAGAGTGGGGGAGTTGGAGAGAGGTCATGTGGACAGACCTGACCAACACGTGTGAAGGTATTTTCACAGAGCTTATTGGCAGAGACAAGTAGAGGTTCCAGCTGGAAGGAAGACTGTTTCCTAGGCGACTGCCCTGTTCCTATGCGTTTCATCATTGCTGACGGCCCTCAGGTTAAGAACTTGCTCTTTAAAAGCCTTTCCTGAGTCCTAGGAGCCACATCAGATAGGTCCTTTTTGTGCTATCTACCATTGTCCTTAGGGTGCTTTATTATAAATATATTTACATGCCTGGGTCCTCTATTTGAGGATGTAACAATAAGAGAAGAAATATAGATATTTAAATTGGCTGGCTTTGTCAGCAGTACAGTTTCAAAGGAAGAAACAATGTATTAAGGAAGCACAGGTCAAGCTCAGTCTTTGTAACAGTTTTCTTGCTCTCTACCTTTTATTTTATTTATTTTTTTAATTAATTTTATTTATTTTTGTATGTGTATGAATGTACTGTCTGCATGCAAGTCTGTGCACCCGTGTCGTGCAATGCCGCGGAGTTCAGAAGAGGGTCTCGGATTCCCCTGGAACTGGAGTTCTCCTGGAATTGGAGCTTCAGACAGTTCTCAGCCGCCATGTGGGTGCTGGGGATCGAACCCGGGTCCTCTGTAAGAGCGGTCAGCGCTCTTAACCGCTAGGCCATCTCTCCAGCCCATCTCTCTACCTTTTAAAGCTTCCTTTTAAGGACTCTGTCCTGACAACGAAGGCACAGGCAGGGGGTGTTGCTGTTGTAATCTTACATATCTTTCTTCTTCTTTCTGTTAAGAATTTCATGCTCTGATAATTAAGGAAATGCAAATTAAAACCACTTTGAGATATCACCTTACTCCAATAAGACTGGCTAGGATCAAGAACACAAATGATACCAAGTGCTGGAGAGGTTGTGGGGAAAGGGGAACACTCATCCATTGCTGGTGGGAATGTAAACTGGTACAGCCACTATGGAAA
>VZQC01014087.1:3283088-3318088 GCA_009823505.1 Rhizomys pruinosus
TGTTTAAAAAAAGAATTTCATGCTTAAATCTAAATGGAAAACTTCCCTCAATGAACTAACTTTATTTCACAAAAATTAAAAGCATCCTTCTTTCTCTTTCCTCAGTTCCTGGCCTCATTCATGAAATCCCCACCTGTCTTGACCTTCCAGCCATATCTAAAGTCCTTATTTGGAACTTAACTCCCCAGCAATCACTGACTCTCTCTCTCTCTCTCTCTCTCTCTCTCTCTCTCTCTCTCATTAGTATTTTATGCTTCATATTTGTGCTGTGGAATGTTTAGAGAATATTTGTTGAGAATAGAAAATACTTGATTTTAGAAGTGACCAAGAGAGTCCACCAAAAGGAAGGTTCTGAACTGTTTTCATAGAGTTTGAAAGAAGTTCCTATTTTAGTTCAGCAATTTGTTTGGTATATATGAGGAGTTGTGCAGTTTTATCATATTTATATTAGATTTGGTAAATGCAAAAACACTATGGGCTTTTTTTTTATTCACTATGGTCTTTTAAATCTCCATCTTGCACAGGGAAAACCTGAGGTGCAGAGAGTGCCTGGTCTACAGCAAGCAAGGCGGAGATCTGCTGATACCTGGTAAATCTGCTGTGTAACATCTAGGCTTCTGGTTTGACATTCTGTTAGTCCATCTACACACCAAAGTGAGTGTTGCTATTTGTGCCACATTTATAAATACTGTGCCATCATTATTACTTTAGCATTTGCACCAGACTTCCCAATAAAAGGATACTACACTTACGGCAATCAATTCCAAGAACCTGGCCTTAACATGGCTCTTCCTAAAAGTAAGCAAGTTCATCTGGTAATGTGCAGATCCTAAAGAAATAAAGGCATATTCATAATACTCATAGGATAGGTGGCACTTGACTTAAGAAGCCTCTCTAGGGTCAGATATAAACCCAGGTATAATTTCAACTTAGAGTGTACAAAGAAAAGATATTTTCTAAGTGTAGTTATAATGGAGAATATCCTACTGACAATCTTAAAAAGAATGACTTCATGTTGAGGACACTGGGGTTAAGCACATTAGCAGTGTGTGTGTGTGTATGAATTTGTGCATGTTTGTGTCTATATAAGATTTGCCAAATTTTTGCCAGTGGTGCTAAATAGGAGAGTTATTGGGCAATCACAGCGAGGGTTCCAGCGTTCTACAGCTGGAGTCTGTGCAGGTGCAGTTCTCTGGGTGTAGGCCAGCATTATTTTCCAATACTGCTGGCAGTAACCATTTTTAAATAGAAACATGATTGCACTTTATTTTAATATTTCTCCCTTCCATTTTTCTCCCTACTGTAAATCAGCCCCACTCTAAGCATGAAGTCCTTGCCAAAGTTTCCAGTAATAGATTAAGCCCACTGGGCTGAGCCTGTTTTTAGTGAATGCAAACACGCTAAGTATTCTAAGTGCAGTTGGTGCAGTTATGTGAGGGAGTGAGGATGTAGGGACTGTATGAGGCAAACTTTTCTTTGGCTTTTGTGATATTTGGAAATGAGGTGTTTCATTACTCCCAAGACTGCGACAGGTAGCAGGAAGGAGTTCGTCATTGCACTTGTGATTTGTCTACAAGCCTGCAGGCTTTAGGCAGACTGTTATAAATAAAGGCATTGAGAACAAAACAGACATCTCTGTGAAACAGTGGCTGAAGCAGGTCGCACTTAGGTAGTACTCACATGCTCCTGATTCGACACTAAAATCTATCCGTATTAATTCATCAGGTACTCTTGTCAGTCCTGGTACTGTATACACATGATTTAACGAAGAGGGAAAGAGAGACATGAAGAAATTAAGTAGTCTGCCCCAAATCAGATAGACAGTAGGAGGAAGAGTCAGGACTGTACAGGGGGAATCAGGGTCCGAGTCTGCCTGGTCACTCCTGGACTCTGTAGCATTCAGTTTTGGAAACTTGAGGGAATCTCATTTCATAGAGCCAAGATCAGCCACTCAACTTCATCCAGGTGTGATATGGGCTCAAGCCTATCTTCCCAACCTGCGTTTTGACTTCCTGAGGATAATTTAAAACATTTTTTTGCATCTGTCCCTGCCATCTGGGAAGAATTTGACAAGATGCACGAAGCAGACTTCTCAAAGATTGGAATAATATGCACTAAGAGGTTTGATAATCTTGAAGCAGAAGGCCCAAATAATTGAGGGTTTTGTCTTAAACTTCAAATGCAGTGACTTGGCCAAAAAGGAATTGATACAGTCTTTCAGTTTGTCACATATCTGAACACAGAACCAGGACTCATAGAAAGTTAGGGAACCAAAATTTGATGACATAAACATGAGCATTTGTTTTCATGTGGGAAGAGCACCCTCCGCAGGACTCTCTGGTGTTGGATGCTACAGCCCTTGATTGGGGAATTCACCCTTTGGTTTTGAATGCTTTTAGATCCCAGTAGTGACTCTGAATGCTCTAAAAAGGGTTGATTTCCTTAGAAGTTGTCATTGTGTGAAGAATATATATGCAATCAGATCTTTTAAACATGTATTATTATTATTGTTTTATGTGTATGTGTGTTCTGCCTGAATGTATACAAGTGCACCCATACATTGCAATGCCCATGGGGGGGGGTCAGAGGAGGGCATCAGATCCCCTGAAACTGGAGTTAGGGATGTTGTTAACTGCCAAGCGGGTGCTGGGAACTGAGCTCCAGTCTTCTGCAAGAGCAGCCAGTGCTCTTAACTGCCAACCTATCTCTTTAGTCCCTGAAGTCAGATCTTTTTGTTGCTGTTTTTTTATTTATTTTTTATGTGTATGAATGGACTGTCTGCATGCAAGTCTGTGTACCTGTGTCGTGCAATGCCTCGGAGGTCAGAAGAGGGAGTTGGATTCCCCTGGAACTGGAGTCAAAGACTGTTCTCAGCTGCCATGTGGGTGCTGGGAATAGAACCCTGGTTCTCTGCAAGAGCAGTTGGCACTCTTAACTGCTAGGCCATCTCTCCAGCCCCTGAAGCCAGATCTTTGGAACACTTATTATTAAGAAAATAGATTCTTTGTGATTCTGGTTCAGTGTCCTGAGGTCTATAGTGACAGGATCGTGCTACTGATCACAGGTGCTTTAAGAAGACACTAGGGCAGTCCTTTTCATTTGAGGGGCCAATCATTCACTTTGAAATGTTTTCACCTTTTAAAATTTTATTTATTTATATTTATTTATTTATTTTTATGTGTATGAGTCTATTGTCTACACGTGTGTAACTGCACCAATGTTGTGGAATGTCTGTAGAGGTCAGAAAAGGTCACTGGATCCCCTGGAACTGGAGTTACAAATGGTCGTTAAACACCATGTGAATGCTGGGATTCAAACCTGGGTCTTCTGCAAGACCAGCCAGTGCTCTTAACCACTGAGCCCTTTCTCCAGCTCCTCAATCACGTTTTGTAAAATTTCATGATCAGAAAATGTTTGTCAGGAAGTAAATGTTAAAGTGGAAATCTTCACCCTGTAAAGCTAAGGCAGTGAGCTGGAAGCTTAGGGCTCAGGATTTGGCCCTCAGATTTTCCCAGTGGTATGAGCCAAATGGGCAATGCAAATCTCCGAGTGGAGTTACATGACGTTTTAAGTCCTTTCTTTTTTCATGTATTCCGATTTTATTGGTGTATGTTCATTACACACAGTGAAGGTTTCATAAAGACAGCATTTTGACCATATTCACCTCATACGTTCTTTTCTCTCTTCCTTCTCCGTCGTAGGCTCCTCTACATTTCTATGTATCTCTATAAAGTCTGGGACCCACAGAGGAGAGAAAACCTATCTTTCCGTGTCTGGCTTATTTTGCTAAAGCCTCAGCTCCAGGGGAATCCGACGCCCACTTCTGACCTCCGCGGCATTGCACGACACGGGTGCACAGACTTGCATGCAGACAGTACATTCGTACACATACAGAAATAAATAAAAAATTAATAAAAAAAATTAAAAAAAATAAATGAGAAGTCTTATAAAAAAAAAGATGATACTCTCCAGTTTAATCCATTTTCTAGCAAATAACATCATTTCCTTCTTTATAGATGGATACAATTCAGTTTTAAATTTGTCTCTGTAAGAATTCCTCCCTTTCTTATACCATGATCATCACCAGCCTCCACCAAATACCTTGAAAGAAATCAGCCTGGAGTAGAAAGTATGGCTTCAACCTTTTTCTTTGGAAAGTCCCTAACAAAAGCCTGGCTACCAAATGAATGCATGGTTATTTCTGGTCATCAAATATCTTTCCAATTCTATTACATTGAAGCATTATTAACACGCCTTGGCTCCCCCTGCATGCAGTCACTTTCTGCCTTGACACAATTGTTCTCCAAGTCTTTGCTCCTCAAAGTGTGATCACAGGCAGACGGCATCAGCTTCACCTGGGAGTGTCAGCAACTCAGAACTACTGAATCAGAAACTCAATTTTAATAAGATCCCCAGATGATTCCTGTACACATTAATTATTGAGAGCGGCTGCTTTATATCACTGAAATAGTTGAAAGAAAATCCTTCTTGAAATCTCAGAGTGCTGTGTTTAATGTGGAGCTACCTGAATCTACATTCATTGATATTCTGGAACCTCAGAGCTTTGAACTGTATTCCGTCATTAAAACAGTGAGTGTGTGCTCAGAAAGGCAGAGAAATCTTTCAAACATCTATTAGGATGTTCGTTTCATAGGCTGACACAAGCCCATGAGAAAATGAAGTTAGCTGTCTGGTTTTATCTAGGGCTGGGCCTACAGTTCAATGGTAGAGCACCAGAAAGGTCCTAGGTTCAAACCTCAGTACTGTTGAAAGAAAAAGAAAGGATGTAATTGACTTAAATTGTTCACAGAGAGGTGGATCTAAAGGAGGAGTTGTGGCAGCAAGTTGTACACACCAGAGTCAATGATATGACAGTGCTTTGTAGCTAAGTCAGGAGCTGAAGAACCACTCAAATTAAAAGTCATCGTAACTCCATATCATAAAACACCTGCTCTTTAACAACCAACCTTATAGGACACTGTCATATAGCCTTGGTTTTTGTAGTAATGACTCATTATAAAGACAGCATTTTTGTTCTCAATTTACAGTACATTCTGCCTTCTTTGCTAAGGGAAGAAGGGACCATGGGAAAACTGCTGATTTGTACTTGGGGTCTTCTGGATCCTTCCAATGGTGCCTTTCCTGGTGATCTCTGCCTGTGAGCTAACATTAGCCTCTGCACTAAGGTCTCATAATCAGCAGCCTTTGCTCCAAACTAGCTTATATAGATTTCTCCCTTTTCTCTTTAAAAGAGGTTCACTTATGCCTCAATGCCCTTGGATACGCCTATGTCACAATTAAGTCATGTGTATTTCTGATTGTATTCACCTGCTGTTTCTCCATAAACTCCTTCCTTTGGAGGATTTGCCTCTCTGTTGCTAATCTTAGGTTGGAATACTAAAGATGCCCACTGCAGGACCTTGGATCACACCTGGTATCATCATACCAAGAAAGAAGAATATTCAGCAAGGTCAACAGCTGGGCCTTACTGGAGGCTGAGCCATGGACCTGGTTTCTGGTTCTGTTCTCCTAACCAGTGCTTATCTTGGTACCTGTTAGATGTCTGTTCATCATATGCATGGATTGATCATTGTTAGACTGCACAGAAGGGAGTGACTGCTTCTTACTAAGGACACTGGGGCTCAGAGAGACAAGGCACAGGGCGTGGTGGCATCATCTGGGATGTGTATGTGTTTCTGAGAGAGTCACATGTGCATTGGTAGACTAAAAAAAGCAGATGGCTCTCTGTAATATGGATGTGTGTCTCTTACGTTCAAGTCTGAACAGAAAAACAGACTGACAAAGGAGTGCCTGAAGTCTAGCTGTCTTGAGGTGGGATATGAGGCCTTTCTTGCCTTTGGACCAGAGCTGAAATATTGGCTCTACTTGTTCTTGAGCCTGTAAATTTCTAGCAGACTCACACAAGTTTCCTGGCTCTCTAGAATGTTGACTCCAAGTGTTGGGACTTCTCTGTTTCTAAAAGTGCAAGAGCGAATTCTTTGTGATAAACCTCTCTTTCTCTCTTCTTTTTTTTTCTCTCTCCCCTCTCTTTAAACACACATACCATACTATACCACAACATACCTATATGTACATTAATTTTTCATGTCAACTTGACCAGTAAAGAGCTTCCCTGAAAGACGGTTAATGATCACTTCTGGAAGACATGAGGGATTGAAGCAGTAGAGTCAGCACAGAAGATGACTTGGGTCCAGTGGAAGGTGTTCTCTAACACACCGAAGGTCTGAATGGTAAAAAGATCACAGAAGGGTGAATTCTGTCACTTCTTTAGCTGATCTCTCTCCGCCTGCTGCTGTCCTCATATATTACAGCAGATTCCCAAATCTTTGGACTTATACTGAAAATAACTTAGTCTTCAGGTTTTCAGATTTAGACCAAGTCACTGGCCTTCTGGGTTCCTTGCCTTGAAGGCAACACATAGTGGGACTCATTGGCTTTTACTGTTGTGAGCCAGTTCCCTAAATACCCTAAAATCTAGTGACATACAGATTGGTTCTATTTTTCTAGAGAATCCAGAAATGCACAACAGGGTTGATTCTATTTCTATTTCGCTTCCTTTTTTTAAATTTATTATTGTATGTGTATGAGTGTACTGTCTGCATGTAGGTTTGTGCACCATTTCACTTTCTATTTGCACAAAGGTTTGCCCTTTGTACAGGAAATGTGTGTGCTTGTTATCCAGGATGGACTACATGAATTCCAAATATGCTTTGCTTCTTTGGTCATGACGAGGGGATCCATTGAGAAAAGTCCAATGCCAATGAGAATCAGATTTTCTTCAGTTAGGAAAGTGGACACAAACTTTTCCACAGGAATCTCTGTGAGTGCTAACAAGCCTGAAAAGGGAAGACAGCATTTCCACTGTTTTGTGGACTTCTAAAGAAGGAAGATGTTAGATGCCAACTGCCAAGTTCCTGAGGAAGAGTCATTGGGACTGACTGACAGCAGAGTCACAGGCCTCCCAGGGTGGGAAAATGTGATTTCCTACCCCTCTGAGTGTGAGCATGCAAGTTTCTTTACAAGAACTACTGAAAAGAAATACTATACTGTGTTTTCACACAGGCTGGGAAATTAATATTAATTTTAAGTATTTATTTTTGATAAACTAGTTTTTTTCTCATTCTTTTGGTTTTATATTACTCTAAAGTATGCATACATACCCTCCAGACATAAACCGAAATTCCAGAGTCTGAAAATAAATGGTAGGTTAATTCTAGAACCCGTTAAGGGATTCACAATATAAGAGCACAGTTGTTTTCAGATCATGAGGAATATAACATTAATGTTGCTCAGTTTGCCTTACAACTAGGTACGTGGTGCTCAAAACCACAGATGAAGGACACCATTGTCATTTGCTTTTCTGGGACTGTGTTACTTTACTTAGTATGATATCTTCTAGTTCCATCCATTTACCTACAAAGTTCATGATGTCATCTTTCTTTACCACTGCATAGAACTCCATTGTGTAGATGTGCCGCATTTTCTCTATCCACTTGTCAGTTGAGGGGCATTTGGGTTGGTTCTAGCTCTTTGCTATGTGAAGAGAATTTCAACAAACATGGCTGTGCATGTATCTCTGTGGTAGGATGAGTTTTGTGGATATATACTGTTCTAGTTTGTCTTCCATTGCTGTGACAAAACACTCTGACTGACACCAACTTGGGGAGGAAAGGGTTTATTCAGCTTATATCTCCTGAGTCACAGTTCATCACTTAGGGAGCCCAAGGCAGGAACTCAGAGCAGGAACCTGGAGGCAGGAGCTGAAGCACAGGCCATGGAGGAATGCTTTTTACTGGCTTGCTCCCCTGGCTCATGCCCAGCCTGCCTTCTTATATGGTACACAACAACCTGCCCAGGGTGGCACCACTCATTGTGGGCTGGGCCCTCCCACATTGCTCAACAATCAAGACAATACTCCACAGCCGTGGCCACAGGCCAGTCCAATGGAGCCAATTCCCCAATTGAGGCTCCCTCAACCCAGGTGTGTCAAGTTGACACTATAGCTATCCAGCACATATACCCAGGAGTGGCATACTGAGTCAGGTGGTAAGCTCATTTTGAGTCTTTTAAGGGTTCTCTTATTTTTGTTTTTAATTATGTGTGTATGAGTGTGTCTTCGGGTAGGTGTATGTGAGCGAAGATTCCCAAGGTGGTCAAGGGAAAATTCAGAGGAATGTTCTCTTGGCTTCCTTCATGGGCACATGTTGGCTGCTAGACCAGGTACATACTGGCATAGGACCCAGTGTGCTCAAGCACTTTTGTGAGTGATACAGATCTGAGAGACCTGACTGTGTGTTATATGCAGAAACTCTCTCCTTTCCTTCCTTCCTTCCTTCCTTCCTTCCTTCCTTCCTTCCTTCCTTCCTTCCTTCTTTCCCAAGACAAAGACTTGTGTACTTGAGGCCCTGGATTCAATCTCCAGCACCACAGAAACATATGGTGATGCATGGCTGTTTATGTCAGCACTTGGGGTTCAGAGGCTGGAGGCTCAGGAGTTTAGGATCATGCATGCTGGGTAAGCACTCTCTCAGCTGAGCTATATGTCCCACTGTACTATTTTCTAATCCTGACAGACTCTTTCCAAGGTCTTTTCTGTTCTTAACCAGTTATCATAGGTCTGTGTTTTGCTACGTACCTGTATATGCCTACTTTCTTCATTTTAAATCTTCTACTCAAAGATATTAGAGATTTTACTGTAGAAGAAACTGATCTCTTAATATCTGTGTACCCCAGAACGATCCTAAACTCCTAACCCTCTGGCCTCTGAGCCCCAAGTGCCGACATAAACAGCCATGCATCACCATATGTTTCTGTAGTGCTGGGGATTGAATCCAGGTTCTCACAATTTTTCTGCCTTGTCTTCCACAATGGCCCCTGAGCCGTGGGTGGGTGAGATTCAATATAGGGGCCCCATCCAGGATACACACTCTGGAGGCTCCCATTCTGTGGAGGTTGGCTAGTTGTGGCCTTCTGTATGCATCACACTCTATTGTGTATGGAAGCTTTACTGGCGAGACTGGGGGCTGCATTCATTTTTCTCCCTGCCTCTCCCTCATTCTGTGTGTAGAGGTTCAACTGTAGATGTGTGTCTTAGGAACGGAGGCTTTTCGATGTATATGTTCTGTGTCTGACCACTTGTCGGATTCTGCAGTGGCCTCCATCTCTTGCATAGAGTAGCTTTTTTGATGAGTGTCATATGATGTGCTTGTCTGTAAATACAAGGTTTCATCCTTAGCGTATGGTAAGAAATTTCATTTCTCTAGAGATAGGACCGTGACAGGCTTTTCTCTAGGTACTATGTCCTCTCTAGCCCTGTGCATGTGGCTGAGTTTACAGTAGCTCTCATGGGTTCACTCCCATTGAGAAGGTTCCAAGTCCAATTAGATAGTTGTTGACCATCCCCCAGATGACAGTGCCTCCACTGCACCAATAGAATAGTTTGCTGGGTAGTTCATCATGGTTGTTCAGAGTTTGGCACTGGGCTGTACCATTGATTGATCCCTCTCACATAGTAATGTGCACATTGTCTCTCATTATGAGTGCTTAATTTCAGATAGAGGAGTTGCAGGTCAGTTCATTTTCCATTAATCTAAGTCCCATCCCTGAAGCATGTCCTGCTCTGAACACTAGGACCTCGTCTTCTGTTTCTGGTAGATAATCAAGAGCTTTGAAGATAGCCTGCTTTGTTTTGAGAGTCACTTGGGTCACTCTCACCAACCATTCAAAGGGAGGCATCCTCTGTCTTGCACTGTGTTCCCTGCCACACAGCCACCAGGCTGCACAACCTGTGCACTAATGTTCAGGCAGTGCATGTGAATTTCCCATAGGGTCTCAGGGGCATCACGTTACGCTCTGGGTTTCCCAGCCTCTCTAGCTCCAATCGTCTCTACTCTTTCTTCTTCTCTTACTACCCCGTCCTCCCTCCCCAACCTAGTACTCCCATATCTCTACCTTCCCCCTCTCATGACTTCCCCCACCTCCCAACATACCCCCCCCTTTTTCTCTCCCTCCCCCTCCCCCTTGCAAGCCAATACTCCACCCTCCTGACCTCCCCCCTAGAAACATCTGTTCCTTACTGTCCTCCTCTTTTGGGACTTTTCTTTTCCTTTACCTCCGTATATCCTTTTCTATTTCTTGGCTCCTGGTGTTATATCAGGATATATACTCATGTAAGGGCATTGGTGCTACAATCCACAAATGAGGGAGAACATATAGCACCTGGTTTCTGTCTTTGTGTCACTTCACTCAGAATAACATTCTCTAGTTCCATCTATTTACCTGCAAATTTCATCTTTTCTTACTGCTGAGTAGTGCTTCATTGTGTAGATGTACCACATTTTCATTACCTATTCATTGGTTGTGGGACATTTAAGTTGTTTCTACTTCTTCACTATTGTGAAAAGAGCAGCAACAAACATGGATGTTCAGGCATGTTTACAGTATGATGAGTCCTTTGGGTATATGCCAAGGAGTGGTATAACTGGATCATGTGGTAGGTTCATTTTTAGTCTTTTGAGATTCCCCACACAGCCTTCCATAGTGGCTGCACTAGTCTGCATTCCCACCAGCAGTGAATGAGTGTTTGTCTTTCTTCACGCACTTGCCAGCCTCTTGTGTCCTTTGCTTTCTTGATCTGAGCCAGTCTGATTGGGGTAAGATGGACTCTTAAAGTGGTTTTTATCTGCATTTCTTTGAATTATTATGGATGCTGAACAGTATTTAAGGTGTTTGGTGTGCATTTGGGTGAGTTTAGAGTGGCTCTCAAGGGTTCACTCCCATTGAATGGTCCTGCCTATGTGTTCTATCATTTTCATTGAAAGAAAGGGAAAGGTTATGGGGAAGTGTGAATTGACACTCTAGCAAACAGTTTACAGGAAGCCGTAAACGTTGTTGGGTGGCCATGCGAGTGGTGGACTCTGTCCTTTGCGGCCATATCTCTACATTTGTGACTCTCCTCACCTACTGTCCTGCTCACCAAGATTTTTTCTCTCCATTTCTCTTTGTACCTCACTTTAATTCTCCCCGTGTTTCCACAATGGCAGTCATGACTCTATACACACTTGCACCTGTCTAATCATACAATGTACATTTATGCTTTAGTCACATGTGACCATGTACAGGGTACATTATAACAAAAATACACTCACATAAAATGTCATCAGCTTAATGATATTAGGATGGTATGACAGGATCATATATTTCTGCTATTAGATGGAAAACTATAGAAGTTGGTGGTATGCATTGTCTTATTTTTTATTGAAGTTTTGTGTATTTCATATATTTATTTTTTATTTATTTATTTTTTATGTGTAAGAATGAACTGTCTGCATGTAGGTTTGTGCACCCATGTCATGCAATGCCATGGAGGTCAGAAGAGGGTGTCGGAATCCCCTGGAACTGGAGTTAAAGACCGTTCTCAGCCGCCATGTGGGTGCTGGGGATTGAACCCGGGGCCCCTGCAAGGGCGGTCGGTGCTCTTAAGTGCTAGGCCATCTCTCCAGCCCATTTCATATATTTCTTAATCAAATTTAGATCCATTCACCCTTTCTTGCCCACCCCCCGCCAGAGCTCATACATTCCGTGATACGTCTTGCATTTTTTTCTCAGACTTTAAAATTTGTTTTCAATTTTTATTTTCATTGAAGTTTTGTGCATTTCATATATCATTTCTCAGTCCAATCTACACTCATTTCCCTTTCCATGCTCCCCCATCCCATTGAGTCCATGCATTCTGCTATACCTGTCCTGTATCTTTCTCTGAGTCTTTTTAAAAAAGTTTTTCAAAGCAGAAGATCACTGCCCTTGGGAGAACCTAACTGTTTCAGTCAATTCCCTGTCCCAGTTCTTTTGTTGTTGTTCCCTCCAATTTGTATTGCTTCAACATATGCATATATTTATGTCACACCTATACTTAAATTATGTCTTCTAAAACTAAACTGTATGTTATTTCCATATCATAGTTCAGGATTCACATTTTTCCTTTAAAAAAATTTTTTTTGGTCTTTTAGAGACAGGCTCTTCCTGTAGCCCCAGCTGTCCTGGAACTTCCTCTGTAGACCAGGCTGGCCTTGAACTCACAAAGATCTGCCTGCCTCTGCCTCCCAAGTGCTAAGATTAAAGGCGTGCACCACCATGCCTGGCTTTCCTTTTTAAATTTATATTACTCTAAAGTATCCCTACAAACCATCTACCCATATACCAAGATTACAAAGTCTGAAAATAAGTGGTGGGTAAATTCTAGAGCCTGTTAAGGGAGTCACATTATAGGAGCACAGTTGCTATCAGAAAAAGAGGAATATAACATTGACATTGTTCAGTTTGCCTTAAAACTAGGTGCTTGGTCCACAAATGAGGGATACCATTCGTCCTTTATTTTTCTGGGACTGTATTACTTCACTTAGCATAATTACCTGCAAAGTTCATGTCATCTTTCTTTACCGCTGCATAGAACGCCATTGTGTGTAGATGTACCACATTTTCTCTATCCATTCGTTGGTTGAGGGGCATTTGGGTTGGTTCCAGCTCTTTGCTATTGTGAACAGAGTTGCAATAAACATGGCTGTACATATATCTCTGAGGTAGGATGAGTCTTATGGGTATATACCCAGTAGTTGGTATGACTGGATCAGGTGGTAGGCTCATTTTGAGTCTTTTTTTTTTTTTATGCAGAAGTTCTCTGTTTCAGTCAGTTCTTTGACCAATCTTTGTGTTGTTGTTGTTGTTCCATCCAATTTGTATCACTTCAATACACACACACACACACACACACACACACACACACACACACACACATATATATATATATATATATATGCCATACATACACCAAAATTATGATGTAACTAAATTCCAAAACATGTTCAGGAATTCACATTTTAACAGTAGAATTGTATGCACATAAAGAAAAAAATATTACTTTACCTTCCTATATTAGATAGCAAGTTGATGAGTAATATCAGGTATTATATTTACTAAAAAAAGAAAGAAAGAAAAAGAATTATTCAGTTTTCCTTACAAATAGAGATTTGGTGCTAGGATCCACAAATGAGGGACACCATATTCTGTTTGTTTTTCTGAGACTGTGTTACTTCACTTAGCATAATGGCTTCTAGTTCCATCCATTTACCTGCAAAGTTCAAATTGTCGTTTTTCTTTACCACTACATAGAATTCCATTTTGTAGATGTACCACGTTTTCTTTATCCACTCGTTGGTTGAGGGAAACTTCAGTTGCTTCCAGCTCTTTGCAATTGTGAAGAGAACTGCAATAAACATGAATGTGCATGTATCTCTGTGATAGGATGAGTCTTGTGGGTATATACCCAAGAGTGGTATGATTGGGTCAGGTGGTAGGCTCATTTTGAGTTTTTAAGGAGTTCTTCACACTGCTTTCCATAGGGGTTACATGAGTTTGCATTCCCAACAGTAGTGGATGAGTGTTCCTCTTTTCCCAAAACCTCTCCAGCATTTGATATCCTTTGTTTTCTTGATCATAGCCAATCTTACTGGAGTAATATGAAATCTTTAAGTTTTTAACTTTGCATTTCCTTAATTATTAGCGATGTTGAACACTTTTTAAGATGTTTCTCAGCCATCTTTACTCCATCTTTTGAGTGCTTCTTTGTTTTTTGAGTACTAGTCCTGTAGAAGCTTTTTGTTATTTAAAAAACCGTCTGTGACTCCGGTTCCGGGAGAACTCCAGTTCCAGGGGAATCTGAGACCCTCTTCTGACCTCCGCGGCATCGCACGACATGGGTGCGCAGACCTGCATGCAGACAATACATTCATACACATAAAAATAAATAAATTTAAAAAAATTAAAAAAAATTTATATGATGTAACTGGAAATACCTGGAACACAAAACGATTTGAAAAGATAAATTTGAAAGCTCATGGGAAAAATTCTTTTTACTATAGGTCTTGGAAAATAAAAGGATGTAGTTTAAGGCATTTAAACTTAAATTATGCTTTAAAATTTGGGACAACTTCAACTTTTAAAACTTATATGGTTTTTGGCTCCAGAATGTTCAGTTTTATAAATACTGTGGTTTTATTGCTATTTCTTCCAAATACATTTTATTACCTACACTGCCAAATAATCTCAAAAAAGTATAAATTCTTCAGAAACAATAAATACTTTTAAGTTAAGGGTAGATATTTTGAAAACATCCTTACAAGAATTGGTGATGATGCCAATCTTTACATAGCTTTAGATGTCTTCATAAAAGGATTCTAGATTTGTACTTACATAAAAGCCTTTAAATATTTAGTACAAAATTACATTCCTTTTGGCTTAGCTAGTGTAGTGCCTTATTTAATGTTTTAATTACTGTGCCTCACAAATGTTGGAAAGGTCTTAAATCAAAATACACATGATTTATAAATCTTAGAATAGAGGAAAATAGTGACATAAGCTCTATCTATAGCAATACCAGTTAATGTGGTATTATCTTTACTAACAAATTATCCACCTTGACTTACATGTAAGGATTTGGTGCTCAGATCCAGATATGAGGGACAACATATGAGAAAGAATTCATCTCTTTTTTAAAGGTACACTAGGGAGCTGGAGAGATGGCCTAGTGGTTAAGAGCGCCGCCGACTGCTCTTGCAGAGGACCCGGGTTCAATCCCTAGCACCCACATGGCGGCTGAGAACCGTCTTTAATTCCAGTTCCAGGGGAATCGGACACCCTCTTCTGACCTCCGAGGCATTGCACGACACGGGTGCACCAACCTTCATGCAGACAGTACATTCATACACATAAAAAATAAATAAAATTTAAAAATTAAATAAAAGTACACTAAAACATACATCAACTTGCTAAGTAGTTTAGGAAAATTATATTTCTTTTTATCTGCATGCATGTTTACTGTTAAATTGTGAATCCTTAAATGTGTTTTGGAATGAACTTATAGTTTATTTTGAGACTTTACATTTGGTATACGAGTGGAGTGTATATATGTACATTCTGGAGTAATATAAAATTAAAGGGATAAGAAGACTTGTTCAAAGAACAGACCAAAATAGTAAACTTCTGCATTGAAAAAGTTAAAAAAAAAAGACTGAGAAAAAGATGCAAGACAGGACAGGACTTAACATATATTGCAGAATGCATGAGTTCTGGTGGGGAGGGGCAGGGATGGGGGAAGAGGGTCTAATTTGGATTAAGAAATGTTATATGAAATGCACAGAAGCTCAATAAAAAATTAAGGAAGAAAAAGTACACTGATGACTGATGAAACTCTATATATACATATATGTACATATGCATGTGTATAAATGTATGCATGTATTTTTATTATACATGTTTATATATGTGAATATATAGGTATATATGCACTTTTATATAAGTGTAAATGTGTACCCATGAAACTCTATATATACATATATGTACATATGCATGTGTATAAATGTATGCATGCATTTTTTTATTATACATGTTATTTATATATGTGAATATATAGGTATATATGCACTTTTATATAAGTGTAAACATGTACATATGGATCCTATTTAAAAGGTAGGTGCTTTTCAGTTAACCAACTTGTGTGCTTAGCTTAGTCCTTAGAGTCATCAGAACAAATGCTGGGGTAGGGTTTCAGAATGTCATTGTTAAGGGGCTGCACTGTCACAGTATGATGTCATCCTTAAGGGGCTGCACTCTCACACTGTGGATTGAATTCTCAGAAGTATTCATTTTGTGCATTTCCGCTCAGAACTTACAACTAATGTGACATTTCAATTACGAAAGGAAGTAAAAATGCAGGAAGCTGAATGGTGGTAGAGAACCTAATGGGAAAGAAAAATAGTTCTCATGAAAGAACTCTGAGTTACCAGGAGGCTTAAGGGGGAAAGGGATGGGAGGGCAGGACAGAGGAGGGTTGGGAGGAAGGATCGCTAACACAAAGAATGTTCGAAAAAGCCATAAGAAAGCTTACTATTTTATTAGTTTCACATATATTATATAAAATATTTATATTTATATAGAAGTTTAATTGGAATTATCCTACACAGGGCACAATGCTCTTCCCAGAAGCCATAGATTGCCAAGTAAAAGGCCCAGTGCCAGGTTTGGGCTGTCCCCCTGAGTTGTTGGTTAGAGGTGGCCCCAAGACCTCTACAACAGTCCAGGCTATTGCCATTGGTCTTCAGTGCCCACCAAAACTTTATGGTAAGATCCTTCATACACCTTGGTCGTAGTGCATAGAGAAATCAAATTTGCACTATCCATAAAGCTTTCCTTTTTTCGAAGTAATCCCTTATGATTATCGTCACTTGCTAACGTACAACTGGCCTCTGAAATGCCAGAGAGTGTTACCAAAGGCCACTAAAGCAATACAGCAAAATATTGGTCTCCCTGAGACAAGCAAGACTTCTCCGTCAGTATCAGCTACACCTCAACTGCCTGGAGATACTGTGCAACAGTGGCAGCCATGTGTCTATATATATCCCAAATCTAATTGGCTATTAGCTCTCTCCTTGGAGGAATAACTCACAGCGGATGCCACAAGCTTATGTCCTCTAGTGGTTAGGAGATGTNTATTTGTATAAAAGAGTTTAATTGGAATTATCCTACACAGGGCACAATGCTCTTCCCAGAAGCCATAGATTGCCAAGTAAAAGGCCCAGTGCCAGGTTTGGGCTGTCCCCCTGAGTTGTTGGTTAGAGGTGGCCCCAAGACCTCTACAACAGTCCAGGCTATTGCCATTGGTCTTCAGTGCCCACCAAAACTTTATGGTAAGATCCTTCATACACCTTGGTCGTAGTGCATAGAGAAATCAAATTTGCACTATCCATAAAGCTTTCCTTTTTTCGAAGTAATCCCTTATGATTATCGTCACTTGCTAACGTACAACTGGCCTCTGAAATGCCAGAGAGTGTACCAAAGGCCACTAAAGCCAATACAGCAAAATATTGGTCTCCCTGAGACAAGCAGACTTCTCCTCGTCAGTATCAGCTACACCTCAACTGCCTGGAGATACTGTGCAACAGTGGCAGCCATTGTGTCTATATATACCCAAATCTAATTGGCTATTAAGCTCTCTCCTTGAGGAATAACCACCACGCGGATGCCACAAGCTTATGTCCTCTAGTGGTTAGAGATGTATAAGCCACAGTAAGAAACTTGTCACCCTTTATGAGAAGAAAACACAGTTTTGGGATTAGCATACCATCCAGCATCTGTGTCTATGCTCACAGCTTAGCTTTCCATAATAATATGCTTTAAACTGCTTTAGCGTACATCCAATTGCTTGTGCTTTGTTTAGTATGACTAAAAAGGTATCACTGATAAAGCTGTCAACCATGAAGGGAAACAAACCTGAACAGACTAGAGTCCAAAATGACAACTCCAAAGAAATTAGACTGTTCTCTTCTCACCCACTTGTGTCCTTTCCCAAAGCCCAGGGAACAAATTGTGGAAGAGGAGGCATGTAGAATGTAAGGGCTGCGGAGAGGAAGGGGTGAATCATGAGACTACAGCATTATAGTCTGGACTTCCTAATTGATCAACATGCCTATGCATACAAGCTTCTCCAACTGGACATGGAACCTTGGGTTGTTCAAATTTGGATATAGATACTTGCTAATTGGTTTTGCAGAGTTACTTACATTCATTGCTTATGCTTAATAATTGGCTCACTTCAAAAAAATGCACCAATACCTAATTGTACGGACAAACTGAGTAACATCAATGTTTATCTGAAAACAACTGTGTTATTTATTGTAGAATCCCTTAAAAATAAACAAAACCACAACAAAAAAGAATACTGTGCAGCAGTGCAGCCATATGCCTGTATATCCAAATCTAATTGGCTTTGCTTCTCCTTGGAGGATAACCCACGGCTGATGCCACAAGCCTACATCCTCTATGGTTAGGAGATGTTAAAAACCACAAGTAAGACCCTGCATACTTAACAGAAAAAAAAGTGTAATTCATGGATTAATAACATCCAAAATCTGTGTCTATCCCAAGTAACCATACATATATTAGTCTGTTTAAATAACCTATATATCTAATTGCTTTGTGCTTCATTAGTAGGATCGAAAGGTTATTCCTGGACAAACTGTCAGTCCATGAAAGGAACAGCCAGGAACTTACCAGAGTCCAAAGACAACAGCTCCAGATTAAAGAAGAAATAGACTGTTTTCCGTTCTCATCCACCTGTGCTCCCTCTTCTCCAAGCCTAGGGAACATTCTGCTGGAAGAGGGAGGGGGGGTAGATGTTAAGGCCTGCGGGATGATAGGGTGATAGTGAAGGCGACTACAGCTAAATAGTCTGGACTTCCAATTGTCAACTGAGGCTTGCATACAAGCGCCCCCTGCTGCATGGTGGGACCAGGCTGGTGGGTTTGGGCACAACTGCTTGCAAATTGGTTTTAACTTATTGTTAAAAAATGAAAAAAAACAGAGAGAAAGATGCAGGACAGTTATGGCAGAATGCATGACCTGGGATGGGGTGGGGTGGGGTGGGGGGAAGGGAAAGGGAAATGTGCCTGAACTGAATTGGAAAATGATGTATGAAATACACAAAGCATCAATAAAAAATGAAAATTAAAAAAAAGCTTCCTTGTTGACTATCTCTTGAAGGACTGGAAGTAGAGTGCACAGAGCTTAGATCAAGAACTTCCCGGGACTACTGAAGCACAGGTAGGAGCCAGGCACTTCAGCCAGACAGATTGTTGGATACATCTATCTCTAGGTTGTTGGATAGTTGTTTCATTGATTCGTTGGATAGTTAAATCATTGTGTAGCTGTTGGGGTGGAATCACCCTACTAGCTCATATTAAAGGTGGGCCTGTTGCCATTGTGAGACTCCAGGGTACAGAGCTTAGTTCAGGGACTTCCCAGGACCACCTGAAATAGAGTACTGGGGCGCAGGCTAAGCCAGCCATATCTTCCCCCCCATTTACCCCCCCCCACCAACTGGAATTGCTGATGGAGTGTCCAAGTGGATTTTTTGGAGAACCTTTAAAACAGAAAGGGAAGAGTGAGTTAGACTTCCAATATATAAACAAAATTGAAAGCCTGAAGCCTAGACAAGCTAACACTCCAAAAACGAAGAAAAAAATAGGCATCTGAAGGAGACAAGCAAAGCAAGCCTTCAACACAGTGAAGAGGCATTTGTGATTTGCATCAGAATACAGGCAAAGATGGAAACCCACATGCTGGGGACACGACAAAGGGATAATATGGGAAAGTTGCAGGATAATTCCACACCAAGCTCTACTAACCCTGTGAGAGATTCCTACAGTGGGATTCCCCCTGGGGGTAACCCAGGACACAAATCTTAGAGGAACAATTGCAGACCTATTCAGAGAAATTAAAGAATATAAAGAGGAAGTCAGAGAACTAAGGAGAGAGAATGGAAAACTCAAGAAAGGTCTAGAGGAGACAATGACAAACCAGAAGGACCTAAAGGGAGAGAATGACAAACTCTAGAAAGAACTAGAGGAAGAAAAGGACAAACTCTGGAAGGAAGTGGAACCATTGAAAAAGGAAGCCAATGGGTGAATCAAGGAGCTAGAGATTGAGATGCTCCAAAAGAAAGTGGGAATACTAAAGGAAATCAGAAGAGGAAATGAAAAAGGAAACCAATCAAGAGGAAAGGAATGGAAAAAGCCTCAGAAGTAGAATGGAGGAAACAGAACAAAGAATATCAGACCTGGAAGATAACAGAGGACAACTAAAAACCTCAAGTAAAGATTATAAAAAATTTAAAAATACACAAAGTGGAACAACCAGGAAATGAGAGACACTATGAAAAGATCAAACCTCCCCATCATAGGAACAGAGGAAGGAGAAGAATACCAAGAGAATGGTATTGATCAGATCTTCAACAGAATATTAGATGAAAATTTCCCCAAACTAAAAAAGACAAACCCATACGAATGCAAGAAGCACATAGAACTCCAAACAGACAAGATCAGAAAAGTAACTCCCCAGTCCATATCATAGTTAAAACTCTAGATGCCCAAAACAAAGACAAAATTCTGAAAGCCACAAGAGAAAAATAACAAGTTGCATACAATATCCGAATTACAACTGACTTCTCAGTGCAAACTATGCAAGCAAGAAAAAGGTGGAGCAAAGCATTCCCAGTGTTAAAGGACTATAGATGCCAACCCAGGGTACTATACCCAGCAAAAATGTCTATTATAGTTGAAGGAAAGAGAAAAACCTTCCATGACATAAACAAGATGAAGGAATACATGTCTGGAAAACCAACCCTTCAGAAAATACTTGAAGCAATTCAAAAGACAGAAGAGAGGAGCAACTATCGTCAGGCACCTAGAAAGAGAAATTAATAAAAGTATATTTGCAGAAGTAGAAACCAAGACTAAAAATGCAAATGTAGAATAATGTGAAAGGAAGCAACATGCATCTTTCAATTATAACCTTAAATATTAATGGACTAAATTTTCCAATCAAAAGATATAGACTGGGAGATTGAATGAGGAAACAAAACCCATCTATATACTGTCTGCAAGAAACCCATCTCACTCTCAAGGAGAGGCACCAACTTAAGATGAAGGGATGGGAAAAATATTCCAAGAAAATGATGCCAAAAAGAAAGCAGGAGTTGCTATTTTAATATCAGACAAAATAGACTTCAAAGTAAAAGAAATCAGAAGAGACAAAGAGAGACATTACATCTTTTATCAAAGGAACAGTTGACCATGAAGATTTCACAATCATGAATATATATGCACCAAACTCTGGTGCACCAAACTTTATAAAGACAATTCTCCAGGACCTCAAGGCACAGATTAATCCCAGCACACTCATAGTAGGGGACTTCAATGCTCCACTAAATCCTTTGGACAGATCGAATGTACAAAGAATAAACAGAGAGACAGCTGAACTGAATGATACGATACACCAAATGGATGTCACAGACATCTACCGAATATTCCTCCCAAATACCAGAGAATACACTTTCTACTCAGCACCCCACAGAACATTCTCCAAAATCGACCACATTCTGGGATATAGAAAAAAAACCTCAACAAATACAAAAAGATTGAATTAATTTCACTCATTCTATCAGACCACAATGCAATAAAGCTCAATATCAACACCAGGATAACCCCTACTATCTACAAATACACATATAGACTAAATAACACTCTCCTGAATAATGAAAAGGTCAAGAAAGAAATAAAGAAAGAAATAAAAGCATTCCTGGAATTGAATGACAATAAAAATACAACACAGCAAAACCTATGGGATACTTTAAAAGCAGTCCTAAGAGGGATGTTTATAGCCCCGAGTGCCTACATCAGAAAAACTGAAAGAGCACAAGTGAATGATCTAACACTGGAGCTAAAAACACTTGAGAAACAACAACAAATGAAGAGTAAATGCAACAGACAGGAAGAAATAACAAAAATCAGAGCAGAAATCAATGAAATAGAAACAAAGAAAACCATACAAAAAAAATCAATGAATCCAAAAGTTGGTTCTTTGAAAGAATAAACAAGATAGAAAGACCTCTAGCCCAGTAAACCAAAAGAAAGAGCAACTCCAAATCAATAGAATTTGGGATGAAAGGGTAAACATCACAACGGACAATGAAAAGATCCAGACAATCATAAGTAAATACTTCAAAAACCTATACTCTACTGAATTTGAAAACCTAGAAGAAATGGACAAATATCTGAAATCCTGGGAATCACCAAAGTTTAACCAAGAAGAGATTGACACCTTAAACATACCCATAATATATGAAGAAATTGAAGATGTAATAAGAAACCTCTCAACTAAAAAACCCCAGGCCCAGATGGTTTCATAGCAGAATTCTATAAAACATTTCAAAAAGACTTACAACCATTATTACTCAAATTGTTCAGAAGGGTTCAAGCAGAGGGAAATATCCCAAATTCCTTCTATGAAGCCAACATCACTCGAATACCAAAACCCGGCAAAGATACAACCAAAAAGGAGAACTATAGACCCATCTCATTAATGAACACAGATGCAAAAATTCTCAACAAAATACTTGCAAACTACATACAGACCCACATCAAAAAGATCATCCACCATGACCAAGTTGGATTCATACCAGAGATGCAGGGATGGTTCAACATATGAAAATTAATAAATATCATAAAACACATAAATGGACTGAAAGACAAAAATGACATGATCATCTCAATTGATGCAGAAAAAGCTTTTGACAAAATCCAGCATCCCTTCATGCTTAAAGTCCTAGAGGTTTGGAGGGATCATTCTTCAATGTATTCAAAGCCATATACAGGAAACCCACAGCCAATATTATCCCAAATGGAGAAGAGACAGAAGCATTCTCCTTTAAGGTAGGAACTCGGCAAGGCTGCTCCCTGTCATCACTCCTCTTCAATATAGTGCTTGAAACACTTGCTAGGGCAATAAGGCAAGAAAAGGAAATTAAAGGAGTACTAATTGGAAATGAGGAATTCAAGCTATCCCTTTTTGCTGATGATATGATTGGCTACCTAAGGGATGCTAAAAACTCCACCAGAAAGCTCCTAGAAACAATTAAGAGTTTAAATAAAGTGGCAGGATACAAAATTAACCTAGAAAAATTAGTAGCCTTTCTTTACACCAGCAACAAGCAACTGAAGTAGGAATACAAAGAGACCTTCCCACTCACAATAGCCTCAAAAAACAATACGATACCTAGGAAAAAACCTAGCCAAAGATATCTACAAAAAACCCTTTAAAACCCTAAAGAAGGAAATTGAAGAAGACATCAGAAGACGGAAAGCTCTCCCATACTCATGGATTGGGAAAATTAACCTGGTAAAAATGTCCATTCTACCCAAACAAATATACAGATTCAACTCGATCCCAAATAAAATCCCCAAGAGTTTCTTCACAGGCTTGGAAAAAAGTCCTTAATTTCATATGGAAAAACAAAAGATCCTGAATAGCCAAAGCAACCCTGAGTGAAGAGCAATACAGAGGGATCTCTCTACCAGACTTCAAACTATACTACAGGACTATAGTCATAAAAACAGCTTGGTACTGGCACAAAAACAGACCTGTTAATCAATGGAACAAAACTGAAGATCCAAGCTTGAACACACAATTTCAGCCACCTCATATTTGACAAGGGGGCCAAGAAGACACAATGGAGGAAAGACAGCATCTTCAGCAAGTAGTATTGGCTAAATCAGATCACCACTTGTAGAAGAATAGAGTTAAACCCCTACCGTTTGCTCTATACAAAAGTCAACTCCAGATGGATGAAAGACCTCAATGTGAAACCCAAAACTCTGAAGGTGATAGAAGAAAAAGTTGGCAGCAGCCTATGAGACACAGGCATAGGAAAAAACTTCTTTTATTTAAAGGTTCAAATACAGAGAGAGCATTTTATTCCAAAATGTCTGGTTATATAGACAGCATGACTCAACTCCCAGGGCCAAATCCTAAACCTTTTAGTCACTACATCCCACCTCATGGGTGTGGCCAGGGAGGTCGCATTGGTTTAGAATGCTACCCACCTTAACTAAATTTTCCCTCATCTCACTCTTTAATTTTTTTTTTTTTCTGAGAGGCAGGGGAGCCCATGGGCGAGGCTAACAACATAAAGGAACCTGAGTTTTGAATAGCCAGCTGCTCAAGCCTGTTTTGAGTGCCAGGCAGTGGGGAAGGGCAGGTCAGACCTGAAACTTTATTTTCACACTAAGGCCAATTAATATCCAAAAACCCAAACCATGAAGTGAACCAATTGTCCAACATAAGAAAAGACTTCTTAAATCAGACAGCAGCTGTGCAAGAATTAAGGTCGACAAATGGGACCTCATTAAACTCAAAAGCTTCTCTACATCAAAAGAAACAATCAAGGAAGTAAAGAGAAAACCCACAGAGTGGGAAGAAACCTTCACCACAGATACATCTGACAAAGCATTGATTTCCAGAGTATATAAACTACTCAAAAAACAAAGAAGAGAGAAAACGAATGAATGACTCAAAAGATGGAGCAAAAAGCTGAACAGAGACTTCACAAGTGAGGTATCAGAGATGGCTGATAAACATCTTAAAAATGCTCAATGTCGCTAATAATTAAGGAAATGCAAGTTAAAACCACTTTAATATATCATCTCACTCCAATAAGACTGGCTAGGATCAAGAAAACGAATGATACTGAGTGCTGGAGAGGTTGTGGGGAAAGGGGAACACTCATCCACTGCTGGTGGGAATGTAAACTCACACATCCAGTATGGAAAGCAGTGTGGAGAACTCTTGGAAGACTCAAAATGAGCTTACCACCTGACCCAGTCATACCACTCCTAGGTATGTACCCACACGACTCATCTTACCACAGAGATACATTCACAGCCATGCTATTACAGCTCTGTTCACAATAGCAAAGAGCTGGAACCAACCCAAGTGCCCCTCAACTGACAAGTGGATAGAGAAAATGTGGTACATCTACACAATGGAGTTCTATGCAGCAGTAGAGAAAGATGACATCATGAACTTTGCAGGTAAATGGATGGAACTAGAAGATACTATCTTAAGTGAAGTAACACAGTCCCAGAAAAACAAACAATGAATGGTATCCCTCATCTGTGGATGCTAGCTCCAATTACCTAGTAGTATTTTTTGTGCAGGGCTCCTTAAGCTTTTGTCCAAGTAGTTGAGAATGGTGTGTATTGTAATGAACAACAACAACATCAACAACAACAGAAAAGACTGTGTCAAAGAACTGACTGAAATGGTAAACTTCTGCTCAAAACAGTCAACTTCTATATTGGGAATTTTGAGAAAGACTGAGAAAAAGATGAAAAACATCTTTGGCAGAATGCATGAGCTCAGGTGGGGTTGGGGGGTAGGCAGACATGGGTAACAGAATCCTCTTTTAGATAATGGCAGATTGTAACCTAATCATATATATATATATATATATATATATATATATATACATTTAAAACAACAAAAATATTTTTAAAAGGACTGGAAGTACATAGGTTGCTGGGGAAAACATTCTTAGCAGCTGTCCTAGTTTGTCTTCCATTGCTGTGACAAAACACTCTGACCAACACCGACTTGGGGAGGAAAGTGTTTATTCAGCTTACATCTCCTGGGTCACAGTTCATCATTTAGGGAGCCCAAGGCAGGAACTCAGGGCAGGAACCTGGAGGCAGGAGCTGAAGCACAGGCCATGGAGGAATGCTGTTCATTGGCTTGCTTTCCTGGCTCATGCCCAGCCTGCCTTCTTATATGGTACACAACAACCTGCCGAGGGTGACACCACTCACTGTGGGCTGGGCCCTCCCACATTGCTTAACAATCAAGACAATACTCCACAGATGTGGCCACAGTCCAATCCAAAGGAGCCAATTCCCTAGTTGAGGCTCCCTCAACCCAGGTGTGTCAAGTTGACACTAAAGCTATCCAGCACAGCAGCTATGAGCGAGCCCTGCAAGGTGCAATAACAACTGGCATAGCAAGATACAGCTATGGTGCAGTAGTTATGGGGGTAGCCAATCACATCGTAATTGGAACTAAGGACCACTGTAGAGGAGGAAACACATGCCTGGTACTGTAAATCTGGCCAAGAACCCTTGCCTGAGAAGCTCATAGGCCCTAGGTATAAACCTGGCAATATTGTTCTGCTAAATGATATAGTATCAAATTGCTTTCAGACTTCATCAGAGAAGCTTTGTGCAGTGGATGGTGGTTAACTCAGAAATTCACAACTGCTTGAAGGTTAGAGTGTGTTAGTTCAGCCACAAATAAGACATCTCTATCTGCCCTTCCCCACCAAGGCTCAGGGATCAGCATTCTAGTATGGAGGAGGTAGGGCTTATGAACCCCATCCAGAACTGAGGTTTTATTGACAGGTCATGGCTTTGGAGGATGGGAGAGTCCATTTTCTTTAAGGCTGTGGCTCCTACTAGGTAGACTACACTTCAGCAGTTGGCCCCACACTAATGAGTATATGAACAGCACAAATTAGACTCAGGTTATTAATTCAAACAGAGAGGACACAAAGTTGGGAGGGGGTGGGAAGGTGTGAGGTAGATCTGCAAGGAGTTAGTATGCAAGGGTTAGTATCTGCAAGGAGTGGGAGGTGAATATGATAAGAAATATAGTGTATGAAATTCTCAAATAACAAAAAATATTAAAATATGCTATATAAACCTTTAAGTTCTGGGGCGGTAGAGACGGATCAGTGGCCAAGAGCACTGGGTGCTCTTGCAGAAGACCTGGTTCAAATCCCAGCACCCACATGGCTTTTAAGTGTTCCTGACATCCTTAAACACTTGACTGGACTAAGTGTTATCATACTGTTCTAGTTCACTCAGACCAATTCCAACTTGGGGAAGAAAGGGTTTATTTGGTTATCGTTTTCCAGGTCACAGTTAATCATGGAAGGAGTGCAAGGCAGGCACTCAGGGCAGGAAACCTGGAGGCAGGAGCTGAAGCACAGGCCATGGATAAAGCTGCTTACTGGCTTTCTCCCCCAGCCTGTGCTCCACCTGCTTTCTTATACAACACAAGACAGGGGTGGCACCACCCACGGTGGGCTGGGCCCTCCCACATCACTCAGCAATCAAGAAAATGCCCACAGACACGCTCACAGGCCATTCCAATGGAGACAAATCCCAATAAAAAATATGGGGCTGGAGAGATGACTCAGCAATTAAGAGCACTGGCTGTGTTTGCAGAGGAGCTGGGTTCAGGTCCCAGCATCCACATGGCAGCTAACAACCAACTGTATCTCCAGTTCCAGGGTATCCAACACTCTCTTCTGTCCTCTTCAGGTACTGTTTGATATGGGTGCACATACGTGCAGGCACAACACTCATACACATAATAAATAAACAAACAAATGAACAAACCTATTCAGAAAATGACAACAAAACTCTGAATTCTTATAAAACTTCTTCTCTTGAAACATGCTTGGATAATTCCGTGATATAATTCTTGATGTCTTGATTTTTTTTTTCTTCTTTTGTCCAGGGTAAAGTGTAGAGCATCTTCTAAGAAAAAGATGAGAGAATGGTGGTGTACACTGCTCTGGAGCTGGTAAAGTCTCTGCAATAGAGTTGGCAGCATGTACTCTGAATTTTGCTTAGAGAATGTATTGTTACTTTCCTCACCACTGTGATAAAAGTGTAAAGGAAGAAAGATCTGATTAAGCTCATGGTTTAAAGGGATATGGTCCATGGTGATTGAGTAGTTATGGTGGTATGTTGCTTCTTGGCAGCAAGAGTATATAGCAGCATGGTACCAAACTAGAGTCAGTGAGTTCAGAGAGTTCATACTGGAACTGGGATTCAGCTATAACATATAAACTTTAACCCCATAGACCTATCAGCAAGGTCGGATCCATGTCCCAATGATATCTCATCGTCCTGAAATAGTACCACCAGCTGGGGACTAGCTGTTCAACCCTAGGAGCCTGTGGGAAACAATTCACATCCAAGACATAATATTCTTTGTTTTGGTCCCATGGGTTCATGGTGATCTCACCATTACAAAATGCACTCATTCCAACATCAAGAGTCTCTATAGCCTTACAATAACACTGCAAAAGTCCAAAGTCTTCTGATACTCATGGTGACCTCCTAACTGTGATGAGAAAAGAAAGGATTGCATTGCACCAAAGCAGGAAACAGCATGGCAGGCCACAACCTTGCACCTCCATGCCTGGCATCTGGAACTCATAATGACTCATCTGAACTGAATGGCTTGATGAGCCCTGCCCAACGGGTCTTCTGCAGCTTTCCTGCAACATCCTGCAATTGGTATTCCATGTAACATTTATCTTCCCAGCTTTATGTGGTGACGGCTGAGGGCCTTCTAGCAAGGAATTCAAGACTACCTCACACTGCCTGGTCTTGGGATCTTTCTGAAACCTTGGCCTAAGCCTTTGTAACTCTGTAATCCCTGCATTCTGTGCACCTTTAAAACCAGCACTTAAGGGGGTGATGCCACCAAACTCCACTACCAGCTGAAGAGGCAACATGGCTGTATGTCACGATGGCCGCAGTGGCCATTGCTTTCATGACTGAACCTTGGAAGATGCTTTCCAAGGAAGCCATTTTCTAGCAGTAGATATTGGAGGCTCTATGTTTTCAGATAGTCTCAAATAATTTTTTTCAAGTATTTTTTTCAGTTGTAACACCCAGGAGCCTTGAATGGGTGTAGTCTTCCATTTGAGATACTATTCTTACTGTTCCAATACAGAGTGCATGATTTTTCTATCCTTAGTGCTAACCTTACAATTATAAGCACCCGGCTTGTCTGCCCTGCCTCAAACTCTAAGCACATTAATACATCTTTCTTGGCAAGTCTTCAGAGTTTTCACATCTTTTGTCTCCAATTCTCTCTCTCTCTCTGTATTCACCCTGACCTGCAGGGTTTTCAGCTAGGGTCCGCGGGAGAGAATAACCTGAATTCAAGGAACAAAAAACCAAACAAAGGAGAAGACCAGGTCTATAATCTGATCGAGGTCTCATTGTCTTTATTAGGTGCAGAGTTTATATGGACAAGGGAGCGGGAAATTTGTGGCGGGAAAGGGGGCAGGCACAGTTCAGGGGAGAGGGGTACATTTGGAGAAGTGCCAGGCTCCTCACAATTCTTGGCACTCGTAAATTTCTTGGATAAGCAAATTCCTGAGGTAAGTAAGCTGGCTTGTAAATTCCTGAGGTAAGTAAACTGGCTTGGTGAACAATCTGAGATAAGCAGGTTAGTAATTTTCTGAGAGCATGTATGTCTGACAGCTTTGGCTCCCAGCATCTCCTCCCTTTTTTATACAAAAAGAGGGGGAGCCCACTTGTAAAGGTGGGTTGTAATAAATTGGGCTGTAAACTTTATTTTTTCACTAAGGCCAATTAATATTCAAGAATCCCAACCATGAAGTAAGACGATTGTCACAGTATAGCAACATGAATGTAACATTCATGTAAAACCTAATTGCAAGTATCTATGTTTATATTTTGAAAACCCAAGGTTTCCATAGTCCTTGGAGAAGCTTTGTATGCAAGAAGCATGTTGTCAATTAAGATCCAGTCCATATTGTTGTAGTCTCCATTCACACCTATCTCTCCGCAGCCCTTACATTCTACCACGCTCCTCTTCCGCAGTTGTTTCCTTGGCCTTTGGGAAAGGGCACAGTGGGTGAGAAGCAAAGCAGTATTTTCTTGGGGATGTAATTTTGACTCTAGTCAGGTTGTTTCCTTCATGGGTTGACAGCTTATCCAGTGGTACCCTTTTTAGTCCATTAACAAGCACAAGCAATTAGATGTACAGGCAATTTAAACATACTAATTAGTTTGTTATGGTAGGTACATAGACACAGATGTTTGGTGGTATGTTTAATCCACAGCTGTGGTTTTTCTATAAAAGATGACAAGTTTTTATTGTGGCTCATATAATCTCCTAACCACTAGAGGACATAAGCTTAGGCATCAGCCATGAATTATTCCTCCAAGGAGAGAGCTAATAGCCAATTAGATTTGGGATATAGTATAGACACATGGCTGCCACTGTTGCCACAGTATCTCCAGGCAGTTGAGGGTGTAGCTTGTACTGCACAGGAGTCTTGCTTGATTCAAGGAGACCAATATTTTGCTTTATCACATTAGTGGCCTTTGGTAAGCTCTCTGGCATTTCAGCGGCCAACTGTGCATTAGCAATGTGATGTCTCAAAACATTTTTCATGTTACACCAGGTCTTCGACAACAGGGACTTCCCACCTTTCTCCTTGCAGAGATATCCCATTTTTTATAGGCAAGGGCCTTTATAATTTGGGGGGCTTGGATCCCCCAGCCAACATCTCCTTGCAGAACAATCCATTGTTGCCATCAGGGCTTTCTTGTATTAACATATTGTGCTCAATTGTACCACTTATAAATTTACATTTATATTTGGCTCTAGATAGAGTATTATCTTTGTACAGTTTTTATGTCTATCTATCAATTAAAGAAGGTAGTTATACCTGTTTATAAGCATTTACCATTATAGCAGTTGGTTCAATTTACAGTTGGGGAATGACTTTATTACCATCATATTTTCTTTTTTATATAAGGTGAGAGTGTAGAAAGGTTTCTCAGCATCTGGAAGGTAAACTTCATTAGGATCACATTACTAAACAGTTATCCCAAATAGAATTTAGAGAGATGTTCAGTGTCTGTGACTCAGGCAATCTGAGGTTCTTTTTCTTTTTTTTTTTTTATTTCTTTTTTTTTATTATTATTTATTTTTGCATGTGTATGAATGTATTGTCTGCATGCAGGGTTGTGCACCCGTGTCGTGCATGCCGCGGGGTCAGAAGAGGGTCTCGGATTCCCCTGGAACTGGAGTTCTCCTGGAATTGGAGTTACAGACGGTTTCTAGCCGCATTGGGTGCTGGGGATCAAACCCGGGTCCCTGCAAGAGCGTCGGTGTGCTCTTAACCGCTGGTCTATCTTTCCAGCCCGGTTTCTTTTCTTTAATGTTCAGATGGGTCACCTCTCTTGCTGGCATTTCTCAGTCCATCTTGAGTCAAAGATTGTGTATTTTCAGCATTTAGGTTGGTGTTTTTACCTGTGGGAACATACAAATCTCCTCCCATTGTTAGTTTCAAGATTATAAAATTAAAAATTTCAAAAAGTTTGGAAATAGAGGGGAATATTATACCACCTCCCTCTTTTTGATCAATAGATGACTAAATTGTATTCAAATACCCATAAACAGGAAACAAGTGTGTAAGTTTTCATCAAATCAGTGTTTATCATTTGACTGTATGCTTATTTGGGAAGTGAACTCAGACTTAATTTCTTTAAATTATCCTACAAGTAAAGGAAAAATGTTATAAGGTGATATTGTATAACACAGGAATATTAGAACCATTTGTGGCCTTAACCCCAAAGCCATTGTTGGAAATTCAATACAGATTACAATAAAAAAATTAACATCTTATTTTTCCAATTAGTTTAAATGTATACCATTTTAAACTGTAAACCTGCAAGGTGGATTATAATAGCTGTCTTTTTCCAAGTTCTTGGCCTTTTCTAGGCCTGGCATGAAAACTACTTTAAAGATTTTTTCACTCTAGCTCTTAATAAAATTTTTTACAGTTTTTATGTCATCAGTTAATTAAAGATTGGCTAGATATGTCCCATGAGAAGTTGTTCCATCATTACCATCTTGATTAATTTTTATACTCTTTTTTTATTTTTATTTCAAATATCCAAAAACTTATTAACACTTAATACACTGAAAACCTGGTTGCATCTTTGTTTTAGATGTTGAAAGAGTGTTGTACCAGTTTAAGATTTATTATTTTAAATTTTTTTGATAGATAATCCATAATTTTGTTGAAATTGAACTATGTTTTGGCTGTTTAATATAAATTTGCATCTTAAGATGGAATGGCCAGTTCCAACTTAGAGGCAATGTTCTTATATGATCATGTCTGTTAACATAATTATACTTAGAACAAAAAAAGTACACTCATCCATACACCAGTGCGCGCGCACATACATTACATACACACATACATAGAAAGATTTGTTAGGTTGACCTGTAAGAGAAAAAAATCCATATTAAAGTAGACAGGTCAAAGTTTGTTTGTAGTCTTGGATGTCCATGGTGTCTTACATGAAGGACGTTGGAAGAATAATAATTATTTATAATTAAACAACTATAAGCATTTTTAATATTATATTATCCAATATTACTATTAACCTTATAGTCACAGTAATCACTTATAATTATCATAATAATTGTCATAATAGCCAACAATGAATAATTTGCATTTGACTGCATTTTATCAATTGTTATTAATAATTATATCCAATAACAATAACTGTAACCTCAATAACGATTACTAATAATAATACTCAACAATCTATCAAGCTCACCAGAATTGGTTTCACTTGGCTGTTCTCATGTGGTCTCTAGAAATGAAACCTAATTTTTCTTAAAAATGTTTAAAAAGTTGAGTGTCAAGTATAACTAAAATATAGCAGTGTTTAGAAGCTAATGTACCAACAGGAAAGTACAATAAAAATACAAGAAATTAAGACTAGATCTTAAACATATTAGGAAAACAAAAGGTATGTTTTACTTTAAGTGTAAAATAGTCTATAAAAGTGATCAGTACTTTATGTTCACACTTATACACAAGGTTTTAGAACTTAGTTTTAGTGATGGCAATTTATAAAAATTATACTGAACAGAGGCACTGACATACATTGTTCTCATATATAATATACACACCATTGGAGAAAACATATATACTGTCCATCAATGCGTTGATAGATTTTTATTGTTGTAACAGAGCTGTTAACAGTATCACCCACATAGATACGCAATTTATCTATACATTTGTTTAAGAGATTTTTATCCTAGTGGTTGTATTGCATAAACTCACATACTTTTGTTGAAAAAACATCTGAAAAGGAAAACTGAAGTTAGAATATGTGCAACTTTAAAAGTCTAATTTGGAGATTCAAATCCAGTCTTAACAGATAACAATAAAACCTTTAGAAAACCAGTTTAGAATTTTTTGTAGGAACTTTGGAACCCGGGTTCAAATTAGGCCTTGAAAAAGTATTAAGAGGCATGCCAAAAGTAAACTTAATTTATGTGCACAATATAGAATGAAAGACTTTGAAGTGGCCACTTTTAACAGAAACCAACACAGAAGAACGCACATGACCACAAATCTCAGACAACATGAGAGAACAGTTAACAACAGAGAGCTTGCATAGACATACGACTTAATATAATGAGAGATTTACTTTTTCCTTTTTTTTTTTTTTTTTTTTTTTTTTTCTCTTTTTCCCTGGCTATCGACTTACCTGGTCTTTCCGTCTGGTTCTGTCTCTCCCTTATCAGAGTTGGAGACATAGCCTCGTTAAAATCCTTTTTCGGTGGTTTTGGAATGGGATGGGTAACTGAAATAAGGGAAACAACAGTGTCTTGTCTAGTCATTTTTTCTAAGTCAGATTGAGTGTTGAGCACTGGTGAGCAAAAAAGGGGGCTGACAGGCTTTGCCTGGGGCATTTGGGACCAGAGCCCTAGCAGTGATGTGCTCCGAACAGCCGCCCTCCCTCCATGCAGCCAAAGCGGTCCCTGCGGGGAGGGGGGGTTTGTCGAGGCACAGTTGCAGAGGCGGGCTCTCCCAGATCCTGCATTGAGATGGAAATAGAATCACAAACTGCGGGGGGCCGAGACGTTCTTTTAAGCCTTTTTCCCTTTAACTACTTCTTGAGGTCTGGCCATTTGTTTGACTTGAGGACCATCATGAATTAAAATTTCACTAGGAAAACGCCGAACAGGTTATTTTTTTCTGGACCAAAGGTTTTATAAAACTGTAGGCAGTCTCTCACTCCGCACCATCTTTTTTTCATCAATGGTTCCTTCTCCAGGGAACCGAGGGCAAACATCAAAAATGAAGGCAAAAAATCTCAAGGTCCTTTTTTTAACTCTAATTCCTCGCATCCTGAGTGACTCCTTAAGACCCTTTAAAAATAAACCATGTTTGTCCAATGTCTGTCCCATAGTTCCTTCCTTCCCTGAGGGATCTTTTACTGAACTTGTTTCTTAACCCTGGTCCTTGTGTTTTAGGGTTCACTGACCCTGTATGTAAACAATTTTCCGTTTACTGAGTTTTTTGTCCCCATTTTTTTTTTTTTTTTTTTTTTTTTTTTTTATTAATCGACGGACTGTATTACAGCAGGTGCCTGCAGTGGTCACTATGCGGATCTGTCTCACCTAATGGGTGGCGATCCAATGAAAAACCAACCGCGTAATTCACCGCTCTATACTCACCTCGTGATCTGTATTACAGGCGGGTTACTCCTGCAGTGATCACCATGGGAATCTTCACTCACCGGATCGGTGGCGATTCAGTGAAGGGCCCTTTCTGTTGTGAGCGGCGTTCAGGTCAGCTCTCGTACCCCAAGCCCCACACGCTGGGCGCCATTTGTATTCACCCTGACCTGCAGGGTTTTCAGCTAGGGTCCGGGGGGAGAATAACCTGAATTAAGAGACAAAAAAATCAAACACAAGGAGAAGACCATGTCTATATTCTGATCGAGGTCTCTTGTTGTTTTTATTAGGTGCAGAGTTTATATGGACAAGGGAGCGGGAAATTTGTGGCGGGAAAGGGGGCAGGCACAGTTCAGGGAGAGGGTACATTTGGAGAAGTGCCAGGCACTCACAATTCTTGGCACTCGTAAATTTCTGAGATAAGCAAATTCCTGAGGTAAGTAAGCTGGCTTGTAAATTCCTGAGGTAAGTAAACTGCATTGGTGAACTCATGAGATAAGCAGGTTAGTAATTTTCTGAGAGCATGTATGTCTGACAGCTTTGGCTCCCAGCATCTCTCTCTCTTTGGCTCCCAGCATCTCTCTCTCTCTCTCTCTCTCTCTCTCTCTCTCTCTCTCTCTCTCTCTCTTTCTCTCCCCTACCTAAAGGAAGTGAGCAACAACTATGCATCAGCCTGGATGATTTGCTCTTTGGAAATTTGCTCTGCCAAAGAAATTAGTCCATCACTTTTGAGTTGGGCTTTACTCAAAATTTTAAGACGCAAGAAGAATGTGGCTGTATTCTTTTCCAGACTATCACATGAATGGCCTTCAGCCCAATTCTCAATATATTCCTCATTACCTGCTGACACATGAGCACAATCTTGACTGTCTGCACTGCTTCCTCTAGAATGGCCAATGAAACTCTGCTTACAGAATTCCAGAGCTCTGCTTGTCCACACCTCCATTTTCTTCCACATTCTGCCTATAAACCAATTTGAAAAGCCAAGGGACCAAATGGTAAAGTTTATCACAGTAAAAACTACAACTCTTTATCCAGTTACCACTTGAGGGACACTTAGGCTGTTTTCATCTCTTAGCTATTGTGAAAAGAGCAGCAACAAACATGGCTGTACAAGTATCTCTGCAATTGCGTATACGCCAAGGAATGGTATACCTGGGTCATATGGCAGGGCACATGATGAAACTGTGGTACATTTGTACAATAGAGTTCCACTC
>VZQC01014087.1:3323088-3342212 GCA_009823505.1 Rhizomys pruinosus
CATGCTTAATGCCTTGTCAAGTGCCCTACAATTAATAATAATTACAGGCATTATCTTAATATATCACAAAAATCTGTTTCCCTTTAGCCAGTAAGATGTGAGTCTATATACAATTTTACAATACAATACAGAGTACATATATGATCTAAATGAGAATTTTGCTACAATTACACTGCATGGCTGGGCCTTATGCAATCAAGACATTTCTTTAATTGAAAAAGTTTGACTTCCCCAGAGGAAGAAGGCAATCTGCCAGCGGTCTGCCTTTTGACTTGAACTCAACTTTTTCTTGCTTCTCCAGCCTGCTATTCTGGCCTGCAGACTTTGGATTTCCAGTTCTACAACTGTGTAAATCAGTGTCTTTAAACCTTTTCCCCCTCTCCTCTAATCTCCCCTCCCCTCTAATCCCCTCTCCTCCCCTCTAGTCCCCTTCCCTCCCCTCCCCTCTCCTCCTTCCTCCTTTCTTTCTCTCCTTTCTCCCAGCTTTCCACAGCTGCGGTTCTACATTTGTGCTGAACATGAACTGAGTTCTGTTTTTCCTTGTCATTACTCCATAAATAATTCAACACGACAGCTATTTATGTGGGATTTACATTATTTTGGGAATCACAAGCCATTTAGACATGGGTTAATATGGACATAGGTGTGCAGCCTACATGCAAATGCTATGTCATTTTACATGAGAGATTTGAACACCATGGATTTTGGTATCTCCAGGGGTTCTGGGACCAATATTCCATAGATGCTGAGAGATAACTGTATATACTTCTCTGGAAAACTGTAATAGAAGTCTAGTTAGAGCAGAATGAAGTCTGCTTTCCTGTCATTTAGTACAATGCTCCTTTGTTTTTAATGATGAGGAAAAGTGACATCAGAGAAATGACCCCAATTGCCCAGTTGGGTAGTCATGCTTTCTCCATATCATATTTATTATGGACGTTAATCAAACAGCACTGTAAGGGGTGGAGTGTAGCAGTGAGGATATATACCTATGGGTTTCAGTGAGTAGATCTGATGAGCAATGAAAAGGATGTCATGATCTGGTAATATCTGCATGTCTAACACTGAATTTAGTGTAGTCATCAGTGGCTGTCCTTGAAAAAAAGCAAGATATTAGAAGAAGTTAACCTATACAGAACTCTGACCTAATTCAGAAATGCCTTCCATACAGTTAAAAAAAAAAAGAAAAAAAAAAAAAAAAAAAAAAAAAAAACAATTACTCTCAGCAGGTATCTTGGGGGAATTGGTTTCATTTAAATTTACTTAGGGTTCTTGAAGAGCTTTAAAAATACACTTTAAAATCCCATTTCAATTATCTTTAATAAGATCAACTTGTCTGATATACATGCAATATGAGAGACAGAGCAGAAAATATTTTTCTTTCAGAATAAGTCTTTCTAAACTAGTATCGTCCATTTCCTTAAAACTACTTCAGGGTGATAAGGTGTGTTGTCATTTTAACTCCCTTAATTTTTAACAAAGAACATATGTAAATCTCTCTTGGACCCAGAATAATTTCTGTCATGAATACGTGGTATGATCCTGATGATAACATATGTCAAAATGCAATATTTTTGTCTCAATCTCAAGGGCATATTCCTGGAAATATCTTGAAAATATTTTTTCTGCATGAATATTGTTGCTTCTTGCTTTATTTATTATTTGAAATTACTTTAGATTTTCAAAAAGCCGAAAAAAGTACAAAAACATTTTTATTTTATCTATTGTTTTTATTCTGTGGGCTTACGTGTATTGCCTACATTTATGGAAGTGCTCCACTTCATGCAATGCCCACACAGGGCAGAAGAGGGCGTTGGAACTCCTGGAACTGGAGTTATGGACAGCTGTTACCTGCCACGTAGGTGATGGGATTTGAACCCATGTCTTCTGAGAAAACAGCCAGTGCCCTTAACTGCTGAGCCATTTCTCCAGCCCCTAAGAAGTCTTTTACAGTTGTTGACAAGAGAAAAATTCTCTTGTTCTCAGGGCCCATTTAAAGACAGTTGCTCTCTTCCGAGATCCGGACTTCATGCTGGCTTTTGCTGCATCTATAGATCCCTCTCTTTTCACTTTCCATTCTTTACCCTCTTCCCCTCTCTTTCCCTTCCCTCTTTGTGGCAAAGCAGTATGCAGAGGTCATAGCTTCACTTGTTGGACATGAGTTGGAGTTGGAGTCAACCAAATACAAAAGAGAAACATCCTGTTACCCAAGTGTTTTATAATATTCCCACAGGCCAGATGGAGAAATGGGGACATGGCTACGAAAGGAGGCTGCTTCACTGGCCATCCAGCAACTGCATGCACATACACACGTTTCAATCAGGGAATGAAATCAGCACTTCAAAAGCATATTTTTCTAACCTGTCACAAATCTATCTGCTTGTGGGAGGAAATCAGTGCTGGCCTCAAGGATTACATTTTAACTGCATAAGTACTTCGAACAGGTAGGATCAAGATTAAGTGTCAAAACTGATTTTTTTAAAGCCACTCACTGAACTCTTACATCAAACAGAAAATAGAAATTAGAGTATTTATGAGAAACAAGAACAGTATATATTAGAATTTAGTATATTCTCAAATCTGAATTAAAAAACATCTTTCTATGCAAATTAAAACCAATGTAAGATATATCACTCCGGTAAGGCTGGCTAAGATCAAGAAAACAAAGACACCAAGTGCTGGAAAGGTTGTGGGGAAAGGGGAACACTCATCCACTGCTGGTGGGAATGTAAACTCATACAACCACTATGGAAATCAGTGTGGAGAACTCTTAAAAGACTCAAAATAAGCCTATCACCTGATCCAGTCATGCTACTCCTGGGTATATACCCAAAAGATTCATCCTACCGCATAGATACATGCACAGCCATGTTTATTGCAGCTCTCTTCACAATAGCAAAGATCTGGAACCAACCCAAGTGCCCCTCAACCAATGAGTGGATAGAAAAAATGTGGTAAATCTACACAATGGAATTCTATGCAGTGGTAAAGAAAGACATCATGAACTTTGCGGGTTAATGGGTGGAACTAGAAAATATTATGCTCAGTGAAGGAACACAGTCCCAGAAAAATGAATGACAAACGGTATCCTAGTAGTAAGGCAAACTGAGCAACACACACACATACACACACACACACACACACACACACACACACACACATATATATGTAAACTGAAAGCAACTGTGTCATTATAATGTGAATACCTTAATGAGATCTAGAATTAACCTACCACTTATTTTCAGACTTTGTAATTGTAGTATATGGGGGAGGGTATGTATGCATACTTTAAAGTAATATAAAATTAAAGGGAAAAATGTGAATTCCTAAACATGTTTTGGAATCAACATACAGTTTACTTTCAGATGTCATAATTTTGGTATACATGTGAAGAACATATATGCAGATTTTGGAGCAATACAAATTGGAGGGAACAACAACAAAAGGACTGGGTCAAAGAACTGACTGGAACAGTAAACTTCAGCCCAAAACAATACACCTCTGCATATAAAAGACTGAAGAAAAGATGCAAGACATTTATGGCCAAATGCATGATTGGGGGGGGGTGGAAGACACAGAAAGGGGAATGAGTCTAAATTGGATGGAGAAATGTATGAATTGCACAAAACTTCAATAAAAACACATTAAAAACATCTTTTTTTTCAAAGCCTATTTTTATTGAAGCTTTGTGCATTCCATACAAAATTTCCAATCAAATCTAGACCTGTGCCCCCTTCCTTGCCCTCCACCCCACCAGAGCTCATGCATTCTGCCAAACATGTTTTTTAAATCTTTTTCTCAGTTTCTTTCAAAATTCTCGATGTAGAAATTTACTGTTTTGAGCAGAAGTTTGCCATTTCAGTCAGTTCTTTGACACAGTCTTTTCTGTTGTTGTTGTTGTTGTTATTCTTTCCAACATGCATCACTCCAAAATATGGACATATACATGCCACATATATCATAGGTTTTAACATCTTCAGTTTATGATTTTTTTTTTCTTGATTAGGCTGAAAGATGTCTCGTTTGAAGGCTCCTCCTTGGCAAACCCAAACCACCATCAGTTCTGCCCTTGTGCTCCACAGTGGAGATTTCCCTTCCCATGGTCACCAAATGAGGTCCAGTAAGCACTGCGTCCTGTCTTGATCCTCCTGTACTGGTCTCTGTTATACAGCCTGGGTAGTCCAACAATGGCAGTCTATACTCTGAAGAGGCTGAAACCCCAGTATTAGCTCAGTCCAGATGTTGGATGTCTCAGCAGTCCCCATCTGGCTCTGAAGGTTTGGAGGATTCTTGGAGAGATGAGTCTTCAGTCCATATTGGAAGGTTGAAAAGCTGTGTCTCAAGAAGAAAGAAAACAAATGACACAGTCAATAGATGGAGCAAAGACCTGAACAGAGACTTCACAAGTAAGGAATTAGAGATGGCTGAGAAACATCTTAAGAAGTGCTCGGCATCACTAATCATTAAGGAAATGCAAATCAAAATCACTTTAAGATATCATCTTACTCCAATAAGACTGGCTAGGATCAAGAAAACAAATGATACCAAGTGCTGGAGAGGCTGTGGGGAAAGGGGAACACTCATCCACTGCTGGTGGGAATGTAAATTCGTACAGCCACTATGGAAAGCAGTGTGGAGAACCCTTAGAAGACTTGGAATGAACTTGCCACCTGACCCAGCCATACCACTCCTAGGCATGTACCCTCAAGATTCACCCCACCACAGAGATACATGCACGGCCTTGTTTATTTCAGCTCTCTTCACAATAGTAAGGAGCTGGAACCAACCCAAATGACCCTCAACTGACAAGTGGATAGAGAAAATGTGGTACATCTACACAATGGAGTTCTATGCAGCTGTAAAGAAAGATGATATCATGAGCTTTGCAGGAAAATGGCTGGAGCTAGAGGACATCATGCTGAGTACTTGAAGTAACACAGTCCCAGAAAAACAAACGATGAATGGAATCCCTCATCTATGGATGCTAGTGCCAATTACCTAGTTGTAAGTATTTCTTGTGTATGGCCCCCTGAGCTTTTGTCCAAAGCAGTTGGGAGTGATGCATATTGAAAAACCAACAACAACAACAACAACAGACAAGGACTGCATCAAAGAACTGACTGAAACAGTGACCGTCTGCTCAAAACAGTCAACTTCCACATGGAGAATTTTGAGAAAGACTAGAAAAAGATGTAAAGCATGTTTGGCAGAATACATGAGCTCTGTGGGGTGGGAGGATAGGGTGGGGATGCGGTCTGGATTTGATAATCTTATACTATATATATTTAATAATATATATATAATATATATAAATATATATAATTTTTATACTATATATAATTTATATATATATATATAGTATATATATAATTTTATATTATATATTAAATTAAAAAAAGAAAAGCTGTGTCTCATGTCTTTGAAGGATGGCAAAAGCAGTGGCAGCCACAGGGCAGCTGCATCTGCCAGTAAGACAGGCAAAACAACTGTGCTCTTTTTTTTTTTTTTATTTTTTTTAACTTTTTGTCTTTTTACTAAGATCTCAAGTTTTATCCATGGAGTACAATTTCTCAGGCCTTAGTATTTATTTATTCCTTTTGGATGTTTAAGGCCACACAGTTAGCCCAGACTAACCAAGGTTTTTCTTTTCTTTTTTTTTATTTTATTTATTCTTTATGTATATGAATGTACTGTCTTGAATGCGGGTCTGTGCACCCGTGTCGTGCAATGCTGAGAAAGTCAGAAGAGGGCATCGGATTCCCCTGGAACTGGAGTTAAAGACGGCTCTCAGCTTCCATGTGGGTGCTGGGGATCGAACCCGGGTCCTCTGCAAGAGCGGTCAGTGCTCTTAACTACTAGGCCATCTCTCCAGCCCTGGTTTTTGTTTTCTTAAGGTCAGTTGAGGATCTGGTCCTCAAGGGTCACTCAGGTTATGTTAACCTAGTTAATATAAGAATTGTTTTTTGCATTTTTAAAAAATTTAATTTATTTTGGCTGACATATACAAATACAAAGCTGTACATATTTATAGGGTCACAAGGTATTTCATGCATATATACATTGTTTAAAACTTAAAACTGCTGAACATGTCTAGGTCATTAAACATATATAATTTCTTTGTTGTTAAAAATTCCACAGTTCTGAACAAAATTACACAGTTCTTTCTTTGAGGCTTTTGAAATACATGCAATATCACATCTATATTGATTCTACTGTAAAATTGTATGCCAAAGCATAATGCTGTATATAACCAAATTGGTATTCATTGATCAGTTTTATCCACACATCCGTTCTTTTTTTAAATTATGTTCAGGGGTTCAGATTTTTTTTAAATTTTATATTACTCTAAAGAAATTTTAAATGGTTTACACCCCATGTAATTATCTTATTGCTTGTAAATAGGATTTCTGGTTCTTTATTTTATTTTACATCTTGTGATTCTGGGTTCCTAAGTAGAAAAAAGAACAAAGAATGACATATCTTCTGGTCCTTCAGGTGTGGAAAAGATATCGCTGCGAAGATGACAGATGGAGTTAGTTTTCAAAAGGCACAGGAACAATAAGACGAAGTGTCGCAAGCTCTTATCTAAGCGCCTATGATTCAGTCCTTGCTCTTCCTTCAAAATGGACTTTGCAAATTGTGACCTGTGAACATAGGGACTCGGGAAATATTTTTAAATGACCTTGATTTAATTTTGACTCCATTACTGATTTTTCAGTTTATGATGAGGTTTAGTCTAGTGGCGAGTGGATGGGGGCTGTGGAAAGGGGGTTTAGCATTGAGTTGCACCCACTGCAAACAGAAACTTGAGTTGACTTTCAAATTGTTTCATATACCACACCCGAACTTAATCAAGGATCTGATGTTCTATCCACAACTGAAATGGAAATGTTAAAAAGCGATGAGCCAACAAGTTATGAAAAGCCAAGCTGGGGAGGGTGTGTAGACGTGCTTATGATCCCCTGCTCACAGGAGCTGAGTCCTCTAAAGCCTCAGAGGGTAGGACACTCCTCATGTCAATTAAAACTTAGTCCAGTGCTGATCAGTGAGAAATAAGTCTGCAAGAAATATGAAATATGTCAGTGTCATTCTGAATGCAAAATTTTATTTCAGTGATTCTCAGAAGATAATAGTTTTCCTTTTCTATAGGCATCTAGAGGTGTGTGTAAGGATGTTCATATGCTTATGTATGTGTGTAGTGTGTGTATGTGTTCGTGCATAGGTGAGGTAAGTGTGTGTAAATTGTGTATGGGTGTATGTGTATGTTTGTGTCAGTGTACGCATGTACATCTGTGCATGTTTGTAATATATGAGTAGGTGCGTGTATGAGAATGTTGTGTTTGTATGTTTGTATGTATGTATATATATATATATATATATATTTGCATGTGAGTGCATGTGTATATTTGTGGGTGTTTGTGTATGTTTCTATGGGTGTATGTATATGTGTTTATATGCATATATTCATGTCTATGTTTGTATGTGTGTGTTTATGTATATGTGTATACATTATGTGTATGCATGTGCATGTGTGAGGATGTAAGTATATGTGTATGTTTAGGTACATATGTATATGTATATGTTTCTGTGTATATGAGAGTGTAAGTACATGTATGCATGTGTGTTTATATATGTATCTCTGGGCATATATGTGTATTTGTATGGATTTCTGTGTATTTGTGTGCATATGTGTTTGTATGGGGGTTGTGTGTGCTTGTGTATGTATATGTGTGTCTATGTATCTATATGTGGGTATGTGTGTATGTCTGTATATATATATATATTTATATATGTAGATGTGTATATATGTATGTGGAGTGTATGCTGTAATATCTATTAATATATGTAATAAACAGAAGTGGGAAGAAATGCTTCCATGTGATGAATCAAACTTCTACAGAAATTCCTTTTATTTGCTTGTATAAACTCCCATAAGAAAAAATATTTGTGTCCTCAGATAATTTGCAGACCTTGGTCATAGTTGCATAGTTTCTTTGTATATAAAGTTAGATGCTTTTAAATTGAAAGACTCATAATGGGGAGTGCACAGAGCTTAGACTGGGGATTTCCTAGGACCACCTGAAGCACAGGTAGGAGCCAGGAGCTTCAGCCAGGTGGATTGTTGGAAAATCCTATCTGGCCTGTTGGATAATTCTCTCATTGGTTTGATTAAATCGTTGTCCTGTGTGGCTGTGGGGGTGGAGTCGTCCTGCTAGCTGGTATAAAAGGGTGGGCCTGGGCTGGAGAGATGGCCTAGCGGTTAAGACCGCCGACCGCTCTTGCAGAGGACCCGAGTTCGATCCCCAGCACCCACATGGCGGCCGAGAACCGTCTGAAACTCCAGTTCCAGGAGAACTCTAGTTTCAGGGGAATCCGACATCCTCTTCTGACCTCCGCGGCCTGGCACAACACGGGTGCACAAACTTGCATGCAGACAGTACATTCATACACATACAGAAAAAAAAATTAATTAAAAAAATAAAAAAGTAAAAGGGTGGGCCTGTTGCCACTGTGAGACTTGAGTGCACAGAGCTTAGATCAGGGATTTCCCAGGACCACCTGAAGCACAGAGTGTATCCCCCCCCCAACTGGAATTGCCGAGGGGCTGTCCAAGTGGATTCTTTTGGAGAACCTTTAGAACAGAAAGGGAAGAGTGAGTTAGACTTCCAATAGAAAGCCTAAAACTTAGACAAGTCAAAACTCCATAAGCAAGGAGGAAAACAGATCAAACAAACAAACAATGAGGGCATCTGAAAGAGGCAAGCAAAGCAAGCCTTCAACACAGGAAGAGGCATTTGCAATTCGCATTGGAATACAGGCAAAGAGAAACCCACATGCCAGGGACACGACAATATGGGAAAGGTGCAGGATAATTCCACACCAAGCTCTACCAACTCTTTGGGATATTCCTACAATGGGATCTCTCCTGGGGATGGCCCAGGACACAGAACTTAGAGGAACAATTGCAGAAATATTCAAAGAATATAACGAACAAGTCAGAGAACTAAAGAGAGAGAATGGAAAACTCAAGAAAGACCTAGAGGAAGTGGAAACACTGAAAAAGGAAACCAACCAACGAAGTAAGGAGTACCAAGAAGAGATTGAGAAGCTCCAAAAGGAAGTGGAAATGCTAAAGAAATCACAAGATGAAATGAAAAAGGAAATCGAACACTCATCCAATCAAGGGGAAAGGAACAGAAAAAGCCTCAGAAGTAGAATGGAGGAAGCAGAACAAAGAATATCAGACCTAGAAGATAACACAGAACAACTGAAAACCTCAAGTAAAGATTATAAAATACACTAAAGTAGAACAACCAGGAACTGTGGGATACTATGAAAAGATCAAACCTCTGCATTATAGGGATAAGGAAGAAGAAGAACCCCAAGAGAATGGTATTGATCAGATCTTCAACAGAATAATAGATGAAATTTTCCCCAAACTAAAAAAAAGACAAAAAAACAATACAAATATGAGAAGCACATAGAACTCCAAACAGACAAGATCAGAAAAGAAACTCTCCACACCATATCATAGTTAAAACACCAGGCGTCCAAAACAAAGACAAAATTCTGAAAGCCACAAAGAAAAACAACAAGTTACGTATAAGGGGAAACTTTTCAGAATTACAACTGACTTCTCAGTGCAAAGTATGAAAGCAAGAAGAGCATGGAGCAAAGCATTCCCAGTGTTAAAGGACTACAGATGTCAACCCAGGTTACCATACCCAGCAAAAATATGGATTATAATTGGAGAGAGAAAAATCTTCCATGACATAAACAAGATGATAGAGTACATGTCCAGAAAACCAACTCTTCAGAAAATACATGAAGCAATTCAAAGGACAGAAGAGAGGAGCAACTATTCCCAGGCACCTAGAAAGAGAAACTAATAAAAACATAACTGCAAGAAGTAGAAAATGAGACTAAAAATGCAAATGGATAATAAGGTGAAAGGAAGCAACACACATCTTTCAGTTATAACCTTAAATATTAATGGACTAAACTCCCTAATCAAAAGACATAGACTGGGAGATTAGCTTAGGAAACAGAACCCATCTATATGCTGTCTACAAGAAACACATCTCACCCTCAAGGATAGGCACCACCTTAAAGTGAAAGGATGGAAAAAATATTCCAAACAAATGGTACAAAAAGAAAGCAGGTGTTGTATTTTAATATCAGGCAAAATAGACTTCAAAGTAAAAGAAATCAGAAGAGAAAGATCCATAATGGCAAATATTCTTTGTGAACAATTTTGATATAATTTTGAATTGCAATTTGTAATCATTTACAGAGATGAGAGAAAAATCCATTAAAAAATTTTAAAATATAAATACATAAGAATATGCTCTCTATTAGTTGTATTGGGAGAATTAATGTATATTGATGAAATGCCTATGATTTTCTGCCTTAATAATCAAAATAAAACCACTTTAATCACTCAAACTGTCTACCAATGTAGATACTTTAGAGCTGTAAGTGTCTTATCTGTATTGTTATGATCCAAGGAGAGAGTGTATATGTACTTCACTATAAATGAATAGAATTAGCCTTTTCTCTTGTGCAAACTGTTCATTCCTTACACTCTCCCATTCCATATGCCAATTATTGTTGAGAACTATGGAAGGTCTCAGACTGTTTGCTCTACGTGGTAATGTGTTGCTCTGCCAGAGGTGAAGTATGACTCATTACTTACAGCTTCCAGACTGTCATGATGCTTGGTCATGTTTGCCCTTTGGCCCCTCAATCCAGTGGAATGGAGCCAGGTGGCTATCTCATACATAATGAGCTATGTTCCTGGCACACCATCCCCACTGTGTGTAGTTGAATCTGTTATGTTAAGTAGCAAGCATGAATGCTATTTTTATTACATAGCTTAATAAGCAAATATGCTTTCTTATCTAAAAAGAGACATACTCTATCTTCCAAGACTGTTCTGTAATTACTCTTGAAAGGTAGTCTAGAATAAGGATTAGGAACATCTGCTCACAAGATGTGCAGAAACCAGAGTCATGTGGGAAACTGTCTCCCAACAAATGTGTGAAGATGTCCCCTAGTAATGGTTTTCCCAAGGAAATAAAGACATTTGTGCTCATAATTGTGCTCTAGCTGACATGAAGCACTGCATGTTAAATAACATGGATGGCCCTACGCTTTACCCATATGAATCGCAGTGGGTAATTAGAGAGACTGTTGTGCCCAACATGAACTGTGAATCAGGGATGTGGTAAGCAGACTTGCTGAGGTTACAAATGACTTATCTTAGTGTGATCTTCTCTGGTGGATGTAGGTGGGACCTCTCAACACTTTTACCCCCATATTGGCGTATTGAAATAAGGAGATCCCCAGGCAATCAGGTGATCTCTTTAAAAACTTAGCAGATCAACTTGATTGAACATACAAGCCCCCCCTGGTGGATGGTGGGACCCATGAGCTGTGTGGGTTTGGGCACAACTGCTTGCAAATTGGTTTTACATGAAGGATGCTTGTACTCAAAAATTATCACTTATTGTTAAAAAAAATGAAAAAACAAAACAAAAAAGCAGAGAAAGATGCAGAAAACTTACGGCAGAATGCATGATCTGGGATGGGTAGGGGTGGGGTGGGGGGAAGGGGAGGGGATATATGCCTGAACTGAATTGGAAAATGTTGTATGAAATACACAAAGCATCAATAAAAAAAGAAAACAAAACAAAACAAAAACAAAAAAAACTTAGCATTTCTTCTGGCTGCTCTTAGGCTACAAAGTTAGAGAGAAGAATTCCTGTAATCTTAGAAGAAAGCAAACATCTATGCTGAGAACTGCCTTTGTGAGGGCCTTGGAGCAAGGGTTTATGAAAAAATTCCAGGAGCTGAAGGCCACTGCCAACTGATAACAGCAAAGACCAGGACCTTATCCTCAGACCTGGAAGGACTGGAAGTTTGAAAGGAGTCCTTACGTTCTACAGGTGAATGAAACTTGGGCAGTGCCTTGATTTCAGTTTTGTGGGATACTGATCAGAAATATGGTCCCTTCGTGGATTTCTAACATATGCAGTTGTGGGGATTGGTTATGCACTCATAAAGGAGAAACCAGGAAACAATTCTGGTTCATTCCCTAAGCACCTTCATTTTCATTTCTTGCTTCTTTGCTACATATTTTGTTACATGACCTGAATGAAGTAACCAACCAATCTAACCAATTACTATGTTACAATGCTTTTAGTAAATTGCTCTTGGCTTTTCCTAAATTGCAAATATTGCTCAGTTCAAAATGAAACCACCATTTATTAACTTCTGCTTGGCCAGCACTGGTAAATGTTTCATATATGATCTCATTTGTCATCGTTTTGAAAGAGTTATATCTCCGTATTTAAGAACAGAAACTGCAGTTATGTGGATGGGAAGGTACAATAATCAGAATCATATAAACTAATAAGCTGTATGCTGACTTGGAACCCTAATAAGTCACACTCCCAGATGTGGATGGGTCCTCTTGATACTGAACAAAATCAAGTGTTCTGCATGACTTATGATGGCCAACATCCAGTACTACTAGGCTGCATAGTCTGAGGAAACTGCAGTCCTCTGCCTTCTAAAAGTGAGGTGTCATCGCAAAACTAGTCCCGCACAATAAAACGTGAGCCAAAGTGACATGTAGTATTTCTGGGCCAAAGCTTTTAATTGCTGGTGCTTGACAGTACAATTCTCTCTTTTCTTGCTAGAGATCCTAGAAGCCAAGAGTTATGATGCAGCCCACATCAGCCTTGCTTCCTGAGGAGCTCTGAGGAGCAGAGCTTCCAACACTGGACATGCCAAATGAACAAGAAATAAATATGTGCATTGTTGAGATTTTTGAAGTCTAATGGAAATAGGTGCCTAGTCTTTTTGACTTGTATAACTGTATTAGAGCTACAAACAGCTGTGTTGAAATCAGTGTGAAAATATAGATTGATTTCAGACACCCATCACTCATTAACATTTTTTATTTATTTTTATTTCATGTGTATGAGTGTTCTGCTTGCATGTATGTAAGTGCACCATGTGCATGTAATGCCCCCCAGAAGCCAGAAGAGTATGAAAGATCCCTGGAACTGGAGTTACAGATGATTATTAGCTGTCAGGTGGGTGTTGGGAACCAAACCTGGGTCCTATGAAAGAGCAGTTAGTGCTGTTAACTGCTGAGCCATCTTTCCAACATGTCATTTCTCATTTTATACACAGTCTGATGTACTTGTATCTCCCCAGATTTATTTTTTTTGCTTTTGCTTATTGTTGTTTCTTTGGGTCAGTGTCTTCCCATAGCCTTAGCTGTCCTAGAACTCGCCATGTAGACCAGGATGGCCCAGCTCTCACAGAGCTCCATCTGCTTCTCCCTCCTGAGTGCTGGAATTAAAGGCCTGTGCCACCATGGCTGGCTGGCTAGGTCCCCAGATTCTTAGTGCTTCACCAGTCCTTGAATCCTTTCTGTCTTCAGCTTTCTGTAGGAAGAGTGTGGCACAGGGGGGTCTTAAGAGTGGCTGATGGCCTTTGGTAGGTCTTTATTTGTGTCCTGATTCTGTCAACTCTTTTCTGTGCTGCCTGGGTCAAGTAACTTAACCACTCTCAATCTGTCCTTAGTCATTATCTGTTAAATGTAGTAATAGTAGTGCACTGGCTACTGGGCTGCTGAGAATGTCTACTGGGGGCTGGAGGAATGTCTTAGTAAGAACAACTGCTGTACAAGCATGAGGTTCTTAGTTTGGATCTCTGGCACCCACATAAAAGCTGGGAGGTGCTGTTGGGGCAGGGTGGTGTGAGGTATGGAGACAGGCTCCCTGGAGCTCATTCCATGGCTAGAGAAACTGAATTAATGAGCTCTGGGTTTAGTGAGACCCCTTAACAATGTTACAGGAGCAGGGCATGGTGGAGCACACCTTTAATCCCAGCACTGGGGAGGCAGAGGCAGGAGGATCCACCCTGGTCTCTATAGTGATTTCCAGGACAGCTGCGGCTACAGGGAGACCCTGCCTCAAACATCTCCCTTCTGGCAATAAAATGAAGTGGAGAGCTGCTGAGAAAGGCATCTGATGTTAAGCTATATTTTCTACATGCATGCACATATGTGTAAGCTCACCTGTGCACACATGAACACACATGGATCCATATACGAATGCCCAAACAAACAAGCCAGCCCAAAACAAAACAAAACAAAACAAAACAAAACAAAACAAAACTCCACCAAGGTATCACTTCCTCCAGGAAGCCTTCTGGATGCTTCAGGTTGGATTATAAGGGCTTTCTCTGTATTGCTGTAAGGAATTTTTACTCAACTATTATATGCAGATGTCTCTTTAATGTTGACATGTGAAAAAATATGCATTAAAATAAAGCATCATGGTATTTCTGGCACCTGATACGTGTTTTCAGAGTGAATGATGAAACTTAGATTCAATAGCTGTAAACCCAAGATAGTTATCAGCGAGGAAATAATTGTGAGCTTCAAGTAAAATTAAGTTTATGAATGATAATTGCATGATTTAATCCAGTTACAGAAATACTCTTGTAACTATTGACACTTCCGTTTTCTAGATTTCTGTTAAATGTGATGCAATTTTAAAAAACTGAGATCATTTTGATTCTTCTAAAATTGTGGAAAATACAAAGTTTGCTAGTGCAAACACCCTGAAATACAGCTGCTCTATCTGTATGAACCACCCGCACTGTGTTTAGAGAGTTAGGCTATCTACCCCACTCACTATGAACATCAATGACTGTGTTTAGAGAGTTAGGCTATCTACCCCACTCACTATGAACATCAATGACTAACATCACTGTTGAGGAGTGCCCCAACTTGTCGCAACTCAGCCAGGCCCACAGTCTTCATTTTTAGAATATAAAATGACTAATGTGTTTGTTATTGTCCAATTTAAAACACTGGATGGACTTAGGCTTGTGAGAAGACTGACCCTGTTAGCTTAATGAGAAGTAGAATCCCGCCTCTCTGCTTTTGATAAATCTGGGCTCTCTTAGAAGTTGTTTTGCTAGTGTCTGCTCTGGAGCTGATGACCAAACACACTGCAGTCAGCGGTGCCCCTTGGCAAAGCTACCGTTCCAACAGGAATCTTGCCAGCTATATTTTTTTAATATGGGAAATGAGTTTTATCTGGTGTCATGTTAAACCTCATCATGCTAAAATTTGTAGACTCTAAAATCAATTATATTTAGAATCTCTCCTCTTCTTTTATAGAGTGGTGTTTTTCCAGTTCTCCAATTCTGTATATAGCATTGGAAGATCAACTTTTCTCTGCCTGAGCTTAGTAGAGACCAGTAGGTTTTACATATCATCTTATAGAACACATAATACTGTTAAATTAATTAAGAGGGAAGTCTTGAGCAAACCCAGGAGATGCCACTGTCTCCAGTTGTGCATGTGAGGGGTTAGTGCAGGTGTTTGAAGCTCAGCCCACCTGCATTGCACTGGGAAACTATCTTGATGTACATAGCCCATTCATCCTGATTAGTAAGATGGGCTTTTAACAATCTGTTGATTATTACTAGGATGTTCTAGCTTGTCTTCCATTACTGTGATAAAACATTCTGACTGACAGCAACTTGGGGAGGAAAGGGTTTATTCAGCTTATATCTCTTGGGTCACAGTTCATCACTTAGGGAGCCCAAGACAGGAACTCAGGGCAGGAACCTGAGGCAGAAGCTGAAGCACAGGCCATGGAGGAATGCTGTTCACTGGCTTGCTCCCCTGGCTCATGCCCAGCCTGCCTTCTTATACCATACACAACAACTTGCCCAGGGTGGCACCACTCATTGTGGGCTGGGTTCTCCCACACTGTTCGACTATCAAGACAATACTCCACAGATGTGGCCACAGGCCAATCCAATGGAGCCAATTCCCCAATTGAGGATCCCTCAACCCAGGTGTGTCAAGTTGACACTAAAGCTATCCAGCACAATTGACCCCTTGTCAACTTGACACACAAAACACATCACTATTAAACCACCACCTTTCCAGTTCTTATCCCCAAAGTATGATGTTAACATTAATCACAACCTAAGACAGTACAAACTTAAAAGCCCCACAGTCCTTAAAATGTCCAAACACTTAAAAGTTCACAGTCTATTAAAAGTCTCTTAACTGTGGGCTGCTGTAAAATCCAAAACAAGTACTGTCTTATTTCAAAGGGAAGAATCAGGCACACTCAAATAGAATATATTTTTGAAGTAGTCCCGTATGATTGTTGGATCTTTTCATTGTCGGTTAATATTTTCCCCTTTCATCACAGATTCTATTGATTTGGAGTTGTTTCCCTCTTATCTTTTGGTTAACTGGGCTAGAGTCTGTCATCTTGTTTATAGTTCCTCAAAGAACCAACTTTTTGGATTCATTGATTTTTTGTATGGTTTTCTTTGTTTCTGTTTTCATTGAGCTCTGCTCTGATTTTTGTTATTTCTTCGTTCTGCTCCCGGTTAGGTTCATTTGTTGTTGTCTCTCAATATTTTTTAGCTGCAGTGTTAGAGCAATCTACACTTGTGCTCTTTCTGTTTTTTTTAATGTGGGCACTTAGAGCTTAACATTCCCTCTTAGGATTCTTTATAAGAGTGCCCCATAGATTTTGCTGTGTTTGTTTATCATTGTCATTCAGTATCCAGGAATTTTTTTATTCTTTTTTTATTCTTTCTTTTTCCTTCCCTACCTTATCAGGAGAGGTTTGTTTTAGTCTCATGTGTTTCCTGTAGGTTGTAGGGTTAATTCTGGTGTTGATATTGAGTTTTATTGCACTGTGTCTGATAGAAGTGCATAGAGATTATTTCAACCTTTTTATATTTGTTGAGTGTTTTCCCTGTGTCCCAGTCAATGGTCTATTTGGGAGAATGTTCACATGAGGTGCTGAGTAGAAAGTTGGGTATTCTGCTGGTGTTTGGGTGAAATATGGGAGTGATCTGGTGAGTGTCCATTTGGTTATTGTGTCATTTAGTTCAGATGTCTCTCTGTTTATCTTCCTTTGTCCTGTGATCTGTCTAGAGGACTTAATGGGGTATGAAGTCCGCCTAGTATTAGTGTGCTGGGGTTAATCTGTGCCTTGAGTACTGGAAGATTGTCTTTATAAGTTTGGTGCACTGATTTTGGGGTCATAATATATTTATGATTTTGAAATCTTCACGTCAATTGTTCCTTAATAAGGATGTAATGCCCTCCTTGTTTTTTGTTCTTTAATTTTTTCTGTTTATTTGAAGTCTTTTTTGTCTGATATTGAGAATGGCCACACCCGCTTTCTTTTTGGTACCATTTGCTTGGAATACTTTCTTCCATATCTTAGTTGGTGCCTATCCTTGAAATGAGATGGTTTCGATGTAGACAGCAATAGATGGGTTTTGTTTCCTAATCCATTCTCCCATTCTATCCTTTTGATGTGGGATTTTAAGCCCATTAATATTTAAGGTACAATTGAAAGATGGATGTTGCCTTCTGTTCACTTTATTATCCATTTGGACTTCTAGCCTTTGATTTTGCTCCTATGGTTGTTTTGTTAGTTGTTTCTTTCCTAGGTGTTTGAGGATTGTTGTCCCTCTCTTCTCTGCCCTTTGAATTGCTTCAATATTTTAATGAAGAGTTTTTTTCCAGACATGTATTCTTTTTTTTTTTTTTTTTTTTTTTTTTTTTTTTTTTTTTTTTTTTTTTTTTTTTTTTTTTTTTTGCTGGGTAAAGTATTCTTTGGTTGGCATCCATAGTCCCTTCAACACAGGGAATGCTTTGCTCCAGTTCTCTTGCTTTCATTGTTTGAGGCGAGAAGTCAGTTTGTAATGCTGATGGGTTTCCCTTTGTATGTGACTTGTTTTTCTTTTGTGGCCCTCAAATTTTTGTCTTTGTTTTGGGCATCTAGCATTTATACTATGATATGGTGTGGGGTGTTGTCTTTTCTGATCTTGTCTATTTGGGGTTCCTATGGGCTTCTTGTATTTTAGTGGGTTGTCTATTTTAGTTTGGGGAAATTTTATCATTATTTTTGTTGAGATCTGATCAATATATTCTCTTGAGATTCTATCCCCCTCTATTCCTATGAATGTGGAGGTTTGGTGGTCTTTCAATAGTGTCCCATATTTCCTAGAGTTGTTCCCTTTTGTGTATTTTTAAATTTGTTTTCATATCTTGTTATCATGGTTTAATTGCTCTGTGTTATCTTCCAGGTCTGATATTCTTTGTTCTGCTTCCTCCATTTCTACTCTGAGGCTTATTTCCTTTTCTTTCTTCTTTTATTACTGAGTGTACTATTCCTTTTTGTTTTCCTCCTGGTGTTTTCTTTATACCATCCATTTCCCTTTTTGAGCTCCAATCTTCTTGTGCTTCGTAATCGTCGTCTTGGTGCTCCTTTTTTCTTTGGTTGGCTTCCTTTTCAGTGTTTCTATCTTCCATTCGGAGTTTGTTTTTTTCTCCCTCTAGTTCTTTCTGGAGTTTGTCATTCTGTTCCTTTAGTATCTTTCTGAAGTTTGATCATTGTATCCTCTAAGGTCTTTTGAGTTTTTCATTCTCTCTCTTTAGTTCAAACTTCTCTTATTTCTTATAATTTCTCTGCTATGTCTGTGATTATTCGTCTAAGTCTGTTCCTTGGGTCTCCTCCAGGGGATCCCATTGTGGCGATCTCCTCCAGGTTTGGTAGGGCGCTGGTGTGGAAGTATCCTGTGCCTTTCCCATGTTGTTGCCTTCGTCGTGTCCCTTGCATATGGGTTTCCCCTTTGTGTGATTCAAATGCACAAAGCACTTTTCCACTATATTAGTGGATGGTTTTTGCTTGCCTCTCCTTCCGATGCTTTTTTTTTTTTTATTTTATTTATTTTTTTTTATTATTATTGTATGGACTTGGCTAGGTTTCAGGTTTTTCAGTTTTGTTATATATTGGATGTTGGAAGCCTAAGTTAGTCTTCTCTTTCTGTTCTGAAGGTTCTCCAAAGGGAAGACCACGTGGATTCTTAGCAATTCACTTGGCCCGGGAGGGGGGGGGTGGGGGGTGGGGATGGTTATTGTGTGGCCTGATCTAGCCCGCGCCCCGGTCCCACTGGGCCGGGGACCCGTAGACGGGTTCACAGGCGAGACCCTCCTCCCAGCTGCCCCCCGCCAGAACCCCGCCTAGAGCTGTAGATTGTGTACCTGA
>VZQC01014087.1:3349252-3370617 GCA_009823505.1 Rhizomys pruinosus
GCCTGGCGCGTTATGGCGTCTCCCCTGCGACCCCGGTTCCCGCCCACAAGTCCAGCCGGGACCAGAGCAGAGGGAAACGCGACCCTGCTCACCCGAGCGCGGTCCCTCTGGGCCGGGGACCCCGTAGACGGGTTCACAGCGAGACCCTCTCCCAGCTGCCCCCCGCCAGACCCCGCCTAGAGCTGAGGAGCTGTGTACCTGGCCTGGCACGTTATGGCGTCTCCCCCTCTCTCATATATTTGTATACCTCTTTTTTAATCTTGACTTCTGAAAATACAGATTAAAACAAAGCATTAGGGGCTGGAGAGACAGCTCAGTGGGCAAGAGCACTTGCTGTGCAAGCATGACGACCTGAATTTGGATCCTCAAAAACAATCCCACATTTGCGGGGTATGATGACACACCTTTACAGCATTCAGGAACAAAGGCAGGTAGATCACTGTGAGTCTGAGGCCAGCCTAGGCTACATAGTAAAGTTCTAGGCCACCCAGGGCTACACAGTGAGAGCCTGTCTCAAAACAACAAACAAACAAACAACAAACAAACAACAAACACCACATTATATGTCAATTTCTATGGGCTCATGGGCTATTCTTTCTGGCATAGAAGAGGGGGTGTCTGCTAAAAAGGACCCTGTTGTTTACTTTTCTTTCCTCTGTCATTGCTGTGCCTGGAGTTTCTGCCACACCCTGTGCCTACATTGCTTCAGTTTGGTTGCATGCTCAGAGATGTCTTCAAGGCTTTTAATAAACCTAATTAAATTGACCCCTTATCTAGAGGATTGCTTTACATAAGTATTTAAAGTACTTACAGTCTTACAGCAGAAACCAGTGTTTGTATAATGGACAAGATAGGAGACCAGGGTTGGTGGCAGTGTGGAGCAGGGTGCAGGCTCAGGGCAAAGGCTGGGCTGGGTCATTGGTGCTTGTGCACACAGTGGAAGTGGAAGGGAAGGGACATGTTTAATCTTAGAGACACTGTGGTTTTAAGGCTTAGGGGCCTGAGAACGATGCTCCAAACCTCTTCTGAAATTCTCCTCCTCTTACCTGACATCAGTGACTAATGTTTCAAAACTTCGTAATGGAAAGAGGGAAGCAGATGGTGATTGTCAATCTACTTTTAGCCTCTACAGTAGTGTGTAAATAATTAGCCAGATTTCAAAAGCCTGTTTATTCTCAACTTTATAAGATTTTAAGCTGTGTCATTTTCCCTTCCAAATATGTAGCTGGAAATCCTGGGAGCAAATCAGTTGAAAAGGTAAACAAGGGTGGGAGGACATCTCAGGGGCGAAGGGCACTGGCTGCTCTTGCAGGGGACCTGGGACTGAATTCTAGCACCCATATTGTAACTAACAGTTGTCTGTAACTCTGGTTCTAGGGAATCCGGCATCCTCTTCTGACCTCTATGGGCATTGCACTACATGGGTGCGGGCAATACACTCATACACATAAAATAAAATAATAAATAAGATATTTTAGAATAAAAATATCTTTGATGAAATCTTCCATGGTAGATACATAAAAGCCCAGTGCTCTGAGTCTCTGAATTGGATGTGCTTTGTGGATTGCTTTGGAAATGTGAAAAGGCAAGGAGAAGTGATTTTTGTTTCAAAATTTTATTCTCAACTAAGTTCTATGAAATGCTTCCTTGACTGTTACAAGTTGAATGCTGCTGTCAACAGCTTAGATGCACACAACTGATACACTGGGAAGCAGATTAACATATCACATGTCATTATAATTTGTAATTATTTTGTTCCTTCTTATATTTTTCCAGCAGGGACTAAAGAGTAGGGTGAGAGGAACCATTTTCTTTCAGTCATTGTATTTTTCCCATTTGTCCTTTTTAAACGACAAATTGAATTCTTGATTTTCCCTAAGGAAGAAACACGCACAAAAAGCTCTTTCCTTTCTTACTCTTCCTTTACAAGTTCTTCTTATAGGAGCCGGGCGTGGTGGTGCACATCTTCACTCCCAGCACTCAGGAGGCAGAGGTAGGCATATCTCTGTGAGTTCAAGTCCAGGCTGCTCTACGTAGTGAGTTCCAGGCCAGCTGGGGCAATGGGGAGAACCTGTCTCAAAAAGACAAAAACAAAACAAAACAAAACAAAACAAAACAAAACAAAAGTTCGTATAGGAAAGTGATGCCCTGGAGAGAAGATGTTTCAAAACTCCTTTCATTTAGAATCTCTGTCCATTGTAGTTTATATGTGAATGTGTTATCTTAGTGTTTCTATTTGTAAAGACTCTTCTTTAGATGTATATAATTATAGAGAATTCTATAATTCTTTTTTCCATGTTGTGTTGGATAGCTTTAGTTGTCAAGTTGACCCACCTGGGTTGAGGGGGCCTCATCTGGGGAATTGCTTCAGTGGACTGGCCTGGGGCCATGTCTGTGGGGATTATATTGATTGATGAATAATGAGGGGGGCCCGGCCCACTGTGGGCAGCACTACCCCTGTGCAGGTGGTTCTGTATTGTATAAGAAAGCAGGCTGAGCATGGGTCAGGGGAGCAAGCCGGTAAACAGCATCCTTTCATGGCCTGTGCTTCAGCTCCTGCCTCCAGGTTCCTGCCCTGAGTTCCTACCTTGGGCTCCCTCAGTGATGAACTGTGACCCAGGAGCTGTAAGCCAAATAAACCCTTTCCTCCTCAAGTCAGTGTTGGTTAGAGTGTTTTGTCACAGTAATGGAAGGCAAACTAGAACACATATCTGTATAAGTCTGTATAGACTTCTATTCTAGTAGTCTGGAGGAAGACATGAAATTATTTGGGGTTTTCCATTTCTAGAAATAGAATTAGACCTGAAACAAGTATTCTATGAGGCTCCAAATGCAGACCGAAACTGAAAACGTAGGCTGTGAATTTTGTGTGTGTAAGACATGAAAAGTTAAGGTTAAATTCTAGGGTTCTGTTAAATATGTGTGTCTCAATAGGTAATGTCATACTTTCATGTTTTTGTGAGACAGGGTGTCATGTAACCTTACTTGGGCTTAGACTCACTTTGTAGCTGAGGATGACCTTGAACTTCTAATTCTCCAGCTTTTACTTTTTAAGAGGTTGGTTATAGGCATGTGCCACCACGTTCATTTTTATGCGATTCTGGGAATTGAACCCAGGACTCTGTACATGCTAGGCAGGCACCCTACCAATTGAGCCACACCCTTAGCTCTATACTCTCATTTAAAAAATTGATCAGCCCTTATTTTTCTGTATTCCAACATGAAAATATACAATGAGTTTTAGTGCTGATACTTAGATACAATGAAGGACACTTTTTGAGTTAGAGTTTACTTAATGCATGGTTACCTGGAAGGTGGCTATGCCATCCACGATACCATCAAGGCACGAATGGCTATTTGGAGACACACTTCCCTAGTCTTGCAGAATGGTTCAGGGTGAACTGATATCAGCATCTTCCTGTGTTCCTCCACCCATGGAGTCAGCACTACCTCAGCTATCAAATAATCACTGTGCTGCTCCAGGATCCATCTCCTCTATGACTGAAGATGCTTTGACTATAATCTGGACAATTTTATACATACATTCATTATATTCTGATTACTCTCCCCCTTTACCCAGTTTTATCTCCTTTCTGTCTCTATCAATAACCACCCCATCACCACCAGTCCCTTCCATGATTCAAGACTTTTGGTTTTATTCTGTGACCCATTTAGATTAACCAGGGCCATCCGTGTGACCATTGGATTGGAACTATCTATTAGAGCCCAGTGGGATCATCAGTGCTCCACAGCTGAAGGCAGTGGTTCCTTATCTCTCCGAATGCATCAGTAGCAAATTATTTGATAGTGAGGGGTGGAGGCACCAGAGCCCTCCCCGCACCCATGCCTGACTGTTGATGGGAGTTCACGATCACAATGGCTGTGTCTCGCCTGGGAAATGTTTCACAGCTGTATCAGCTACTTTTCTGTTTCTGTGACCAAACTACATGATGTTAGAAACTTACAAAGAGTTTGTTTGGCTTATGGCTCCAGAGGGATAACAGTCTATCATGGTACTGGGGATGTAGTGGGGAGATAGGGCATGATGTAGTTGAAGCAGAAAACTCACCACTCACATCCTCAAGCACTCTCAATAAGCAGAGAGAACAGCTGGAAGTGGGGTTAGGCTATGAACTCTCAGAAGCACCCATAGTGACTAGTTTCCTCCAGTTAGGCTATGGTTCCTGAAGGTTCCATTGCCTTCCCAAACAGTGCCACGACTGGTCAGTGGTCAGATACGTGAGTCTATGTGGGATATTCCTCATTCGATCCACAACAGCTTTTCTCCCTATTTTCAGGCTCTTACCTTCTTTCCCTCTTCCTCAGTGGGTGTTCCCTGCAGCTCGGGGATGGGGGGGTGGTATATATGTCTTGTGAACATGCTTTTGACTAAGTTTCTTGTTAGCTCTCTGTATGTTTTATGTGTACTGATAAATTAGTGTCACACAGAGGGGGCTGGAATAGTCAGGTGTGATACCTCATGCCTGCAATCCTATCGCCCAGGAGGCTGAGGCAGGAGGAATGCCATAAGTTTGAGGCCAATCTGCCTCATAGTTCAAGAGCACCTTGGGCTCCATAATGAGATCGTGTGTAAAACGTGTCTTCACCATCCCTCTCATCCTTCTGCACTGTATGCACTCTTCTCTCTGTCTCATCTGAAAGTGATACTCTGGACCCCTGGAGGGACTGAGTAAAGAAAAGGGATTTTCTTTCTGGAAGCTTGGTTAGTTTTTGCTTTGAGATCTAGGAGAACATTTCTTTTTAACTCTATCATCTGAAGACAAAGTTAGGGGCTGCATGAATTCTCTCAGAAAGTGAGGCAACACATTCAGATGCTGAAGGGCTGGGAAGTGAGAAGAGAGGCAGACATTGTGGTTAGACTTCCAGTTTCCCAGCACATGAGTTGTAACCTTATGTTTCCAAGAACTTACACTCGGGTGCCTAGGTGAGTGAGCTTGAAGGTTGATCAACCTGTTCATAATTTTCTTGTCCAACAACTCACCCAGTGGTCAACTTCTCCTCACAGGGCTAATGGAGTCTTGGCTCTGTGTATGAGATGCCTGAACTAATTAGGAAAATGTAGAACAAGGGTCTGAACATTACTGAGGCTTTTATGTCTCAAGCTTTATGCCGTGTGGTGGAGTTGATTCTAACTGGGGAAAATATGCTTGCAGAAACCCCTATTACCTCCAAATAAACATTGCTAGAAATAGTGTTGGACCTTCTGCACACAGGAAGAGCCACTTACTGCCATGCTGTTGTGCCACATTTGAATCAAGCTGTCTAGCTTGGAGGAACCATCCACTGCTGTGCCTCCAACCGAGTTAGACACGGTAAAGTGGGGGTCTGACTATCAGTCTTCAACCACCATGAACTTTGAAATTAATACTACACAGACCTGAAATTCACTGCTTTCAGAAGACTAGGTTGTAGCTTTTAAACTTACCTTCTAATATCACACTAAGGGCTGGTGAAATTGGTCTGGTAATTAGGAACCTAGACTCCTTTTGCAGAGGACCCAAGTTTGGTTCCCAGCACTCATTGTGGGTGGTTCACAATTGCCTGTAATATTCCAGCTCCAGGAAATATGATGCCCTCTTCTGGCCTCCACGGCAGTACACTCTCATGCACACACCCATACACAGAGACACATACACGTATAATTGAATATAAAAAAAGTAATTAGGCATATTGGTTCACACTATTAATCCTAGAACTTGGGAGGCACAAGCAGGTGGATTTCTGCAAGCTCCAGGCCAAACTAGTCTCCATAATGTAGGCCAACCAGGGCTACACAGTGAGGCCCTGTCTCAAAAGGACAATAAAATATTATACCAATATAAAATAAATGAAGATGGAATTAATGAACAGAGTATTCTTTCCAAGGAGTTAAAAAGATGGTCAGTTTCTGCTCTAAGAATAATTGTTTTGTAGAGTTGCTCTTCCTTTGGCACAGAACATTATTTTTTTTAAGGTAGGGTTATCTCAGAAGTGTCTGCATTTTGGAATGTAAAATGTGGATCTGAACTTCTTTCTGCAGAAAGTCTGAGTCAACGCAAGTTGAGAGGTAGTTTCGACTCGGTGCTGATTCAGATTTTAAAACTTGCTAAAGGGACTGAGCTCAGAATTTTAAAAGTTGGTTTCTAATCTGAGTGTCATCACACCAGGTGCTGAACATGTTGACTCAAGTAGAAAATAGGAATCCATGTCATGAAATTTTAAAACTTGAAGGAACCCAGATTTAAAGTACATTTCCACATCTCAATGATAAGAAACTGAAGTTTACAAAGATTAAAGCAAGCTGCTTAAGAACCACAGTGATCACACGTACTATTTGGTCCTGAAAAAGTTTTGATACATCAAATGCAAAGATATTCAACTAATCAACCATAAAGCCACATGTCTTCTAGGCCACTTTAAATATTTATCAGGTCATTATTTCATAACTTAGCCTATGGTTAGTTACCCTTCATCCTAAATAAAGATGAAGTTTCTTCGGGTTACACAAAGCAGGCATATCCTAATTGAATTTCTTTGCAATGAGGTTTTAAAGTATCTTCTTTTTTAAAATTAGTAATTGAATTGTCATCTTGTTTGTTTCTTTTGTTTTATTTGTTTTTGATGCAATACTGGGGATCCAACCCAGAGCCTTGTGCATTCTTGAGAATTGCTCTACAACTGAGTGATATCCCTAGCTCTAAATATTATTAAACATGATTCCTATTTCAGCTCATGTGATTAAATAAAATACTAATGTTAATACATACAAGTTTGGCACTAATATCTCAAGGTTTCATTTACAGGCTCTTGGGTAACATCCTCTTTGTTTTAAATAGCAAGGATTGATCATTCCTTTTAGGCTCTCTGCTTTCAACATGGGTAGCTGTTCCTGGGAAGGTGGTCATCAAAGTCTGGTCTCCTCTCTGCAGCACCAGTATCAGCATCACCTGGGATATAGTTAGAGATGAAAGTTCTCTAGCCCTACCCAGACCTAATGAGTTAGAATCTTGGGGAGGGGAGGTATAAGCCAAGGAATCAATATCTCATTGTGATACTCAAGTTTGAAAAACTCTCTCTCTGGGTGGACCTTGGTGTATGAGAACGAAAGTCTGCTGACTTAGCTATTTCGGATTCTTTTCTCCTAAATTTGTCTGTGAACAATGATGCTGCAAGGTCTTAAACACTTCTCTTTGCAAGAAAGAAGCATGAGGGGCTAAGAAGTTGTTCAGTCAGTAAAGTATTTGCACTGTAAACAGGAGGACCTAGATTCCTGGGACCCATGCGTTAAACAGGACAGGGTGCCAGGTACCTGATACAGATACTTATACAGACCTAGATTCCTGGGACCCATGCATTACTACAGGACAGGGTGCCAGGTACCTGATACAGATACTGATACAGAAAGATGCTTATGGTTTGGTGACCACTTGGTCCAAGTGAATCAGTGAACTCCAGAACATGTGTATGGTATATATGTATGTGTGTATATATGTATATATGTATGTATATAAATGTGTGTCTAAAACAATAATAATTAAATTAGAGGCCATGAATTTGAAGAGAGGGGTGGGCACAGGAATAATTGGAAGGGAGGAGAAGGAAGAATTAGAAATGATATAAATATATCACATGAAATTCTCAAAACAAAAATCTAAATAAAAAAAAATCTACTGTGGAGAGCAGTAGAGGAAGAGACCTGAAGTTGACTTCTGCCCTACACACATGCATGCTCACACACATACACACATACTTGGACATGTCTGCATACACATGAACATATCCAGACATACATGCAGAGAAATATAAGGATCAAGGAGACAGTTCCCCCTTGTAGCTGCTTCGATTTCTCTCGGACTCATTCATCCCTGCTTGTCTTTGAGCATGCAGTCCTGCACAGGCACACCGGTTCTCCTGGCTGCATCCCCGTGGCTTCCTTGCTGGAAACTGCCTTGCTTTGTGGTTCTCTGACTGGTTCTGTCACTAACAGCTTTCGGCAAGCCACGACTACATTGTTCTAAGAAGCTCCCTAAAGCCTTTAGCTGGAGACAGGTGTCATTGACTCCATTACTAGAATCTTCAACATCTCTTCCAATTAACGATGTGAACTGTAAAAAGCCTTCTCCAAGTTTCTGGAAGATGGCAATAATGAAGTTCTGAAGAAATAGTCAAGAGACTGGGGTTAATTAAAATGCAGCAGGGTATAGAAGCTGAGGTAACCGTGACTGGCGATGCCACGTCTCCAGTAATCAGCAGTCACTGGCTCCCCATACTAATTGACAGGAGATACAGGGCACCTGAGTGCTCACATTGTGCACACTAATGGAGTCAGTTCAGGTTGCTCTTCCTGCCTGACTTGTCTCATTATCAACCTTGAACCGGCAAAGGTCAGAGGACGTTGCTGCCTTCATCAACGTGACAGGTGTCTGAGGAGCGTCTTTCTGTAGTCTAATAATTTGGCAGTTGTCTTATCCTGTACATGAATTAGTGATCTGAGACTGAAGACATGAGGATAAAAAGACTCCATCAGCTCTAGGCAGGAGACATAACTCTGCCTGTCTGTGTTAGCCCTTTTGCTAACCCATACACACAAAGTGTTTGTGGAAGAACTGCCTTTATTGTCCTTCCACAGAGAAACCATGAGTCTGCACATAGTCATCACATCAGAGGGGTATTTACCTTGACAATCGCAAACTATAGAAAAATACTACACCAAAGTATTAACAGTCACAAGTCAGTTTCTTTTTCCTACCAAGTAGGCATTGGCATCTGACACTTCCAGGGTGGGCTTAATCATAATTATATGAATGTTCTTTGAGAAGAATTTAAAAAAAATTAGTAATGTCTCTCAGGTATCCCCCACATGCTGAGGATGATTGTAGATACTGTGTGGAAATGCCAAAGGGTCAGAATCCTATATATCACAACATATGTATGACACAACAAGATATACCAAGCATAAACATATTACAAAGAGCACATTCAAAGAAGCATGCTCCTATCTCTTTATGCAAAGGGGACTGTGAAACACAGAGCCTCATTTGTGAAAGACCTATGTGCAACACTTTAAAGAGACATTTTCTTGTGGGAGAGCTTCAGACCAGGTTAGTGAATGAAAGAGAAAAGACATCTTCATTAGAGAAAGAACTGCACGGTGTTGAGTGTTTAATCCAGCATTTCAAGGAGAGGAAGGGAGCATGCGTAGAGAAGGAAAGGGACTTTTCTATTAAAGGAAGAATCCTGACACTGAGGAGAAAGAATATATTTCTACTGTTTTTCATTTGTCAGTGGGCTTGCCTTCTGGCTTTGCCCACTCACAAAATTCCTTTCTTGTTTAAAATGCACTGTAGAATTAAACACTCTGTTCAAATTTTGCTCAAACTGTGCAAAGCAGCAAAGTGATCACTTCTACTACTCAGTCATTTTACCATGCCATGGAAACTTTTACTAGAATCATCCCACTAAAGATGTTTAATTCCCACGCCTGTCTCTATTGAAGGATTAAGCTTGTTATAATTCAATAGATGATGATAAGTTTGGAGACAGAGCTTGGACTTCAGAACCATATGGATTGGGGTAGAAATTAAAGCTCTGTCTTTATGGAAGTTCTTTATCCTGGGTGATCTACCTAGGCTTGCTAAGCCCAGATTCCCTCATCTGAAACCTGTGCCTAACAGCATGGTGCCCTGTAGGAAGGTTGTGAAGATTCCATAAGATGAGGTATTCACACTCTCTGTAAACCCAGTGTTCTCAGCCTCCATCTCTCCCAGTTAAAATGCTTACAGTCCTGCAGAACAGAACTCATGTCTTACTGTTTCCATGGCTTCATGACGCCGCACTGTATCTGGCATCCACAGATGTTCAGTGAGTTTGCAGAGTTAAATAAAGTTGCCCACAAGGACAGTTTGCATTATTCAAATTGTCTCCACATTACTTCATAGGCTTGGAAGAGTCTGTCCTCTATTGTGTGTATGGCCAAGGGACTCATTTTTGACATATCAGACTTGTGCTTAGCCAAAATTATCCTGAAACTATTTTTCTTTTAGATAAATGAATTTTTATTATCTGGAACCAAAATAGAACACTTAAAACACTTACTCTGAATATTCAACTCTCATATTTAAAGTATTATATATTGTTGGGTCTACAGCAATGGCTCCAGGAGTTAAGAACATTTCTTGCTCTTCCCGAGAATTCGAATTCTGTTCCCAGAACCATGTTGAGTGGTTCACAATTGCTTGTGACTCCACCTCCAAGGGTTCTGAAGACCACACATGGGACCATGTGTGGCCACAAACATGGAAGAATGTGTGGCATACATTCACAGAGACACAAATATATATAATATATATATATATATATGTATAATATATATCTATGTATATATATATTATATATATGTGTGTGTATAATCATTTTTAATGTGCATTAGTGTCAACATAGGAATGTTTCTATGAGATAGCAAAGAAAATTAGTATTCTATAAACATAATCACATAAGGAAATAATGCAATTTATGTTTGCATTTTGAGAAAATTCTTAAACATATCTTTCAAAATTGTATTCTTACCTTATGTAATAGTTCTTAAAAGTTTTTATTGTGGGCTGGAGAGATGGCCTAGTGGTTAAGAGCGCCAACTGCTCTTATAGAGGACCCGGGTTAAATCCCCAGCACCCACATGGCGGCTGAGAACCGTCTTTAACGCCAGTTCCAGGGGAATCCAATGCCCTCTTCTGACCTCCATGGCATAGCATGACACGGGTACACAAACCTACATGCAGACAGTACATTCATACACATATATAAAAAAAGTTTTTATTGTACAAAATACATATAAAATTTAACATTTTAGGACCCCTGAAATGGCTCAGAGGGTAAAGGTAGTTGTCACTGAGATTTTGATCTGCAGAAATCACATGGTGGAAGGAATGAACCAACCCCTTCAAATTGTCCTCTGACCTCCGCACACATGCCATGAGTTGTGCGCACATCCACACACACCTCCACACATGTGCCATGAGGTGTGCCCACATCCACACACACCTCCACACACATGCCATGAGATGTGCTCACATCCACACACACCTCCACACACGTGCCATGAGGTGTGCCCACATCAACACACATGCCATGAGGTGTGCCCACATCAACACACACACATCCACACATGTGCCATGAGGTGTGCCCACATCCACACACATGCCATGAGGCATGTCCACATCCACACACATATGCCATGAGGTGTGCCCAAATCAACACACACACATCCACACATGTGCCATGAGGTGTGCCCACATCCACGCACACCTCCACATACATGCCACGAGGTGTGCCCACTTCCACACACACACATCCACACACATGCCATGAGGTGTGCCCACATCCACACACATATCCACACACATGCCATGAGGTGTGCCCACATCCACACACACACATCCACACACATGCCATGAGGCGTGCCCACATCCACACACATGCCATGAGGCGTGTCCACATCCACACACATGCCATGAGGTGTGCCCACATCCACACACATATCCACACACATGCCATGAGGTGTGACCCTATCCATGCACACCTCCACACACATGCCATGAGGTGTGCCCACATCCACACACACATCCACACACATGCCATGAAGTGTGCCCACATCAACACACATGCCATGAGGTGTACCCACATCCAAACACACATCCACACACATGCCATGAGGTGTGCCCACATCCACACACACCTCCACACACATGCCATGAGGTGTGTCCACATCCTCACACACACATCCACACACATGCCATGAGGTGTGTCCACATTCTCACACACACATCCACACACATGCCATGAGGTGTGCCCACATCCACGCACACCTCCACACACGTGCCATGAGGTGTGCCCACATCCACACACACATCCACACACATGCCATGAGGTGTGTCCACATCCTCACACACACATCCACACACATGCCATAAGGTGTGCCCACATCCACGCACACCTCCACACACGTGCCATGAGGTGTGCCCACATCCACACACACATCCACACACATGCCATGAGGTGTGTCCACATCCTCACACACACATCCACACACATGCCATAAGGTGTGCCCACATCCACGCACACCTCCACACACGTGCCATGAGGTGTGCCCACATCCACGCGCACCTCCACACACATGCCATGAGGTGTGCCCACATCCACGCGCACCTCCACACACATGCCATGAGGTGTGTCCACATCCTCACACACACATCCACACACATGCCATGAGGTGTGCTCACATCCATGCGCACCTCCACACACATGCCATGAGGTGTGTCCACATCCTCATACACACATCCACACACATGCCATGAGGTGTGCCCACATCCTCATACACACATCCACACACATGCCATGAGGTGTGCCCACATCCACGTGCACCTCCACACACATGCCATGAAGTGTGTCCACCTCCTCATACACACATCCACACACATGCCATGAGGTGTGTCCACATCCTCACACACACATCCACACACATGCCATGAGGTGTGCCCACATCTACACACACATCCACACACATGCCATGAGGTGTGCCCACATCCACATGCACCTATACACACATGACATGAGGTGTGCTCACATCCACATGCACCTCCACACACATGCCATGAGGTGTGTCCACATCCTCACACACACCTCCACACACATGCCATGAGGTGTGTCCACATCCACACACACACCTCCACACACTTGCCATGAGGTGTGCCCACATCCACACACACACATCCACACACTTGCCATGAGGTGTGCCCACATCCACACACATGCCATGAGGTGTGCTCACATCCACACACACATCCACACACATTCACACACACATCCACACAAATAAATATATGAAAACAAAGTAACAAAATAAATAACAAAATAAGTGAATGCACAAATTTTTGCCATTTAATCATTTTTAATGAGCATGAATCTTCCATATTCACAAGTTTTCCATCTTGCAAACCCCAAACTCTAGGTTTTTTTTGTTTTTTTTTTTGTCTCCCTGTATCCCCAGCTATCCTGGAATTCACTATGTAGACCAGGCTGGCCTTGAACTCACAGAGATCTGGCTGGCTCTGCTCCTGAGTACTGGGATTAAAGGCATGCACCACCACGCCCAGCATGCTTCTTAAACACCACTTCCCACTCCTTCCTTCTGGCACCCCTTGGCAGCCTCTTGTCTGCTTTCTGACTGTAATGAAGGAGTAGATGCTTGCTGTGTTTTTAGACAGGCAGAGAGACATGGGGGGGAGGCCACTGATAGTACAGATGGTGTGTTTCTGTCTTCTTCTTAGTCTGAAACAAATGCTTGGGGCTTCTCCTCTAGCCAGCAAGGTTCTTTCCAGCTAGCTAGTTCAATCCAGTCCAAATAAGACTGAGGCAGGACCGGACACCACATTTTTTAAAACTATAAACCAATCAGCTTTCTCTTCTTTGTTTAAGCTGACCAATCCAAAATTAGGGGAACCCACTAGGGTGCTTAAAAGCAGAGACCCTCCTCAGGGGTTAGATTGCGACTTCCTGAGCTTCTCTGTGTGAGCACATCTGCATCTTCATCTTTCAATAATTTTTTTTTTTCTGTGCTCTGCTTGCTTGAGAATTTTCCTGTCATTTTTTTTTTGAGACAGTGTTGTTTTGCTGGTCTGGAACTTCCTATGTAGGCTAGGCCAGTCTTGATCTCACAGAGGTCCACCTGTCCCTGCCTACTGAGAGCTGGGATTAGTGGTGAGGGCCACCACACTTGGCTTTTTCCTTCCTTATAATTCTTTAATTGGCTAAGAAAAAGAACCCAACTAGTAGAGAGACAATGACCATCCTGGAATCCACATCAGTAATGCTTAAGAATGTAACTGCCATGTGTATATCTAAAGTGGAATCCTGTAACATAGTTGTTTGTGACTAGTTGATTTCACCCAGCGTGACCCACACAGCATGACCCACCCAGCATGACCTCACTGTGCTTATCATGTTGTAGCATGTGTTAGATTTCTTTATTAAAGACTAGATAGTATTCCATGCTATGTACATACTATGCTTTGTTTGTATGATTGTTGTATTAGTCACTTTTCTGTTGCTGTGATAAAACCACCATGAGCAAGGAAACTTATAAAAGGAAGAGTTTATTTGGGCTTACAATTGACGGTTCCAGGGAATCAGAGTCCATTGTGGAAGGAAGCATGGTGGCTGGGGCTGGAGCAGCAAGCCAAGGGTCACATCTGGCAATGAGCGCAGGAAGGAGAGAGAGAGAGAGAGAGAGAGAGAGAGAGAGAGAGAGAGACTGGAGACTGCAAGGCTTGTTAAACTCACTAAGCCTGCCCCCAATAACATAATTCCTCCAGCATGGCCACACCTTCTAAGACCTCCAAGAACAGTGCCACCAACTGGAGACAAAATGTCTGAATACTTAAAGCCTATGGGGGGCGCTCTCATTCAAACCAGCACAATTGTCTATTGAAAACCAGGGATATCCCCAACATTTTGCCTATCATGAATACTAGTGCTGTAAGCTTAAGGTCCCTGATTTAGTTCATTGGGAAAATTCTACCCGGAGGCAGAGTGTTTAAACCATGTGACAATTCTGTTCTAGTTTTTGAAACTAAACGGGAAACTCCCTGCCATTGCCCACAGTTGCATGCCCACTAGCCAGGCTTCAGGGCATTTTTCCACTTTATTTTTCATGTTTTCCTTTTAATAGCCACCTGGACTGGTGAGTGTCAAAAGAACTTGGAGAACATTCTTCTGCACAGTTCTCTCCTGTGATCTTTGTCCTTTGAAGGATAGATTTAGTTATTTCAACAAGACAAGTTTATAGTCATTCAGAGCCAATCTACTGCATCCTATCACACACTACAAACTGTAACTAATAAAATAGTGTGACTCTTACAAAGATACATACTGGGCTGGCTAGCTTTTGTCAAGTTTACACAGACTAGACAAAAAGGACCCTCAACAGAGGAACTTCCTCCACCAGAGTGGCCTGTGGGCATGTCTGCCCAGCCCACTGTAGGTAGTGCCACCCTGCAGCAGGTGGATCAGTCTGTATAAGAAAAGCAAGCCAGTTAGCAGCTTTCCTCTGTGGTCTCTGCTTTAGTTCCTGCCTCTAGGCTCCTGCCTTGAGCTCCTACATGGGCTTCCCTTAATGATGGACTGAAATATGTAAACAACAACAACAAAAAAAGCAAGGACAAAAAATTCCCACCAAGTTGCTTTTTCCTCACAGTGTTCATCACAGCAACAGGAAAACAAACTAGGACTCATACTGCTATGGTTACCACATTTTTGTAGGAGATACACTGCCTTAGTCACAGCGTTTTTGTGTTTTCCTAAGAGCATGTGTTGAAATCTTAACATTGGTTTTGCTGGGACTGGAAGAGCAGCCTTACAGGAGCTGATTAGATTCTGACTTCATTAATAGGATTTGTGTCTTTTACTTATTTATTTTTATTTATTTATTTTTCTTTTTTTTAATGTGCCAACTTGTAACAAGGTTTGAGGGTGGCACATGTCACGCAAAAGCGTGAGCACCCAATCTTCACACTTATGAACCAAAAAAGGATTGGGATTTGTGTCTTTTAAAAAGAAATCTGAGGGGTTGGAGAGATGGCCTAGCGGTTAAGAGTGCTGACTGCTCTTGCAGAGGATCCGGGTTCTATCCCCAGCATCCGCACGTGGTGGGCGAGAACCGTTTGAAACTCCAAATCCAGAATTGATGCCCTCTCGACATCTGCAGCATTCAGACACGGAATATGACTTGTATTTTTTTTTGTTTTTTTTTTTTTTATTGTATGGACTACGATTATCATAGTTATATATTTTTTATTATTTTTTTTATATAAGTATATATAATATTTAATTATTATTTTCTTTTTTTTTTTTTTTTTTTTTTTTTTTTTTTTTTTTTTTTTTTTTTTTTTTTTTTTTTTTTTTTTTTTTTTTTTTTTTTTTTTTTTTTTTTTTTTTTTTTTTTTTTTTGTTTTGTTTTTTCATTTTATGTCACTTTTGCTAATTGTATTTTAGTTTATTATTCTATTTTTTTGCTCTTTAGAATGTCTGTTTTATGGTTTAAATTTTCTGTTTTTGTTTTCTTTTTTATTGTTGTTGTTTGTTTTTTTTTTTTTTTTTTTTTTTTTTTTTTTTTTTTTTTTTTTTTTTTTTTTTTTTTTTTTTTCTATTTTTCTTTTGTTTCAAGTTTTTGTTGTTTTTTTTTTTGTTTTGTTTTTTTTTTTTTTGTTTGTTTTGTTTGTTTTTTTTTTTTTTTTTTTCTTTTGTTTTTTTTTTTGTTGAGTGCATAAAAGTTTTTTTAGTTCTTTTTAATAAGCCCCATGTGTTTTCTTTCTTCGCTTTTGGTCTTGTCTTTTCTTCTTGTTTGTGCTTTTTCTGGATTAATTTTATATTTTTTTTTCATTTTCTAAAAGTGATTTTTATTTATTTTTTTTGTGTTTTGCTATGTTTGTCTTAACCATAGTATGTGGATATTTACAGATTATTCTGCGGGGGGGGGTTTTGTTGGGTGTGTTGTGATTTATTCTATTATGATATTTCTTTTTGTTTCAGGTGTGAGGCTAAGTGCGCTCAGAGTGCACCAGCTGGGGGCATCAGCTGGGGTAGAGTAGGCATCTGTGTATGACAATGGAGAGTCTGAGGCCGAGCGACCCAGGATGGTGGGTGCCTCATGTGAGCATGTCAGTCGTAAGGCAAGATGGGGCACACTTCAACAGTAGCTGACAGTCAACTTAGTAGCAAATACATTAAGGATGATGGGAATTAGTGCACATTGTCAGAGAGCAGAGACACACAGGATATTGGCGACGGGATGTACAATGAAATGAAGCACTGTAACGGCTGGTGTTGTTATTGGTGAGCTCACTATTTTCTATTATGTAGGCAGTGAGAGAAATGAACCCAGAGCTGAATGAGCTCTGAGGCTCTCTGTGGCCTTGAGGGCCTGGAGACAAAGCTATCATATGGTTCGTTCAACAGTGGCTTGGATCCCTCACATGAAGGTATGAAATAGGGAAAGGGATGTTCCCGAATAACCAGGGAAAGTCTCTCAAATTATTAGAGAGACATAACAAAGTTCTATATGATACCATGCTTAAAAGGTCTTACTGGCCAACGGCTGGTAAACTTTTTGAGCCAAAAAAGTATGCTTGGCCACAAAATTGCTCAGCGATGTGTAGAGTCCTGTGGGGGAAAATCCAGTTGAACTGCAGCTCTAATCTCAAGCTATGCACGCTTCAGGGTACCCGAATTTGGAATGAGTAAGTCAAGGGATTTCCTTCTGACACCCCACCTAATCAGGAGTAGGCATAAAATTCTGGTGTCGTTGCTGTGTATATATTGTGGAAGGTGACAGTGGTAATGAGTGGTGAGGGCCAATGATTGGCTCTAGGAAGATGTCATTGTGTTTAAAAGACAGCTGTACAGAGTAATTTGAATTCCTAGTAACATCATCATGGATGTTCCGAGCGTCATCATTTTATTAATTCATTGCACACATACAGGCAGGTGCTAGCTGCTTTCAGTTTGGGTTGCTACGTGGTGTGGAGACGGTCCCTGGTGCGGACACCAATCTGGGTAGACTGTGTTTGAGTTGGACATAGGCTGAAATGGCAGCGAGCCTCAGCACGGAAATCCTGTCAGAGGTTTTCAGCAGTCCTCTGTTATTGCTGAGAGTCCACGCCAAAGTGGAACATGTGTTCCGTGGTCGGGCTAAGGCCTGAGTAGAAGTACAACAATCCGGGGGGCGGATAAGTAGGAAGGTAGCCAGCTGGTCTCTGCACTGAAAGGCCAGCTCCTTACAGGCTAGCGTGCAGGATGTCAATGCCCCAGAACTCAGGTAAAAGTAAAAAGAGAGAACCAGCTCCAGTGATCCTGTAAGCTTCACATGCATTCTTACATGATCTGTAGCTGTGTCACACCCTATGCGATCATGCATACACACTGATGACAATACATTAAAAAGTGATTGTGACAGACTAACCAATTGAATAATAATACATAATGCTAATAAATCCTATCATTGTCTATAACAAAAAAGTAATGAAATGGAGAAGAAAATATTTCTGTACATGCCTAATGCCGAAATAATAATTAATATATCAATGGAGTTGGAAAGTAATCTCTTGGCAATTATTATAGTGATGATTAATCCCAAAACTAAACCCTAGTGAATATGGAAAACAGTGGGTGAAATTTCAGAAAGAGAAAGTAAATTAATGTGACTGTTAATCTTCATTGTCGACTTGAATGGGTACTTAAAATCATGGAAATACTTAAGGCATAGTCTAAAATTTCCAGAAAGTTAACTGAGCAGATGGGATGCACCATCTGAATGTGGCAGACAGCCCTCAAGGATGGGGTCTGGCTAAATAGTCAGAGGACAGAGAATCAGAGCAGCAGTCTTCATCTCCCTCTGCTTCCTGACGGAGGACACAAGCGAACCCAGCTGCCTCAAGCTCCTGCCACCATGCCTCCCCAACATGATAGAGTGCGTTTCTCTCTGAACAGTGAGTCCAAATAAACTGTTCCTTGCTTTTTACAGATACTTGGTTATAGCAACTAAAAAAATGTTGTTCAATGAGAGCAGTTATTCTCTCATATAGTTTTCACTCACACAGAAAAGAAAAAACAGCCCCCCCCCCCCAGAGGCCTTACAGTAGAGAACCTGGCACACAAAATATGAACAATGTGATTAATGTTAACATCAATAGAAACATAGCAATATCATGTGTCACACATCTGGAAACCACCAGAAGGGTCCAGCATATTTTCTGTGTTATTTGTTTGTTCTCCAAATTCATCACCTGGATGACATCATGAGGAAAGACCTGATAAAGCTTGAGCTAAGGGGAATTTTGTGGTTAACTGGTTTATATCTTAAATATTTGTAGTCATTCTTTCTACGTTTTTTATTTATTTTGCATGCATGTGTGTAAGTGCACCACTGTCCTGCAATGCCCTGTGGAAGTTCAGAAGAAGCCATCAATCCACTGGAACTGGAGTTCAGATGGAATTGGAGTTGCAGACAATTGTGAATGCTTGGAACCTAACTGTGGTCCTCTGCAAGACAACCAGTGCTCTTAAACCACCTGATGCACTGCTCTTCAGCTCAACTCCGCTGCTCAGTGAACGCTTTAATCTTTAAAAGCGAAGTCTGGGAGGATATGCTCATGGGTAACAAAGATCTTAAGCTAGTCCGAACACCATGTAAAAGCCAGGCATGGTGGTCCTGGGGCTGGGGACAAGGAGACCCAGGTTCTCCTTGGCAAGCTGACATAGCTGTGACAATGAGCTCTGGGTTCAGGGAGGGACTCTACCTCAAAGAAAACAAGGTGTAGAATGATAGAGGATCCGTCAACTCATGTGACCTCTTTATTTCCCTCTACCACAAGTACAATGGCATACAATATCTGCCACAACAAAAGAACATGTGTGCACATGCAGTACATTGCGATATGCATCGGCATACATACGATTTTAATCAGTCAGATGAGAGCTTAAAAAGTTGGGAACGTGAGCCTTGGAAAATAATCCTTTAGATTACAAATAACAAATGATACCAAGGGCCTGGAGAGTGTGTGGAACAGGGAACATTCTAAGCCACTGCGTGGTTGGGAACAGGAAACTTGTGCAGGGCCACTAATGGAAAGCAGTTTGGAGAAACCTTGGGAATGACCTGGAAATGAAACTTGCCACCTTCACCCAGCCCATGTAAATCGCACCCTGGGCCAGACCCCCTAAGACTCACGTCCAGGCCTGCAGGAGATATCATGCATTGGCCCATTGTTTATTCAGCCTTCTGCACAAATAGCAAAGAGCTGGAACCAGACCAAATGCCTCTATTACGATGAGTGGATAGAGAAAAATGTGGTACATGTCTACACAATGGATTTCTAGTGCAGAGGTTAAGAAAGATGACATTGAGCTTTGCTGGTAAATGGCTGAGTAGAGAACATCTGGCTGGAGATGTAAGTAACACAGTCCCAGAGAAAAACAAGAGGATTGAATGTTAATCCCGTCATTCTGTGGAGTGCCAGTTTGCCAAATTTATCGTCCCGCAGGTTGTAAGTTATTGTTCCTGTGCATGGCCCTTAGTTGCTTTTGTCCAAAGCAGTTGGGGAGTGATGCATAATTGGAAACAGACAACAACAACAACAACAACAACAACAGAAAGGAGTGCATCAAAGAACTGACTGAAACAGTGAACTTCTGCTCAAAACAGTCAACTTACACATGGAGAATATTGAGAAAGACTGAGAAAGAGATGAATAACATATTTGGCAGAATGCATGAGCTCTGGAGGGGTGGGGGGATGGAGGGGATACGGGTCTAGATTTGATAAAAAATATGTATAAATAAATAAATTTAAAAAACGTTTGGTGTACATATATGTATATATATATAGTCATGATTATGAAATCTTCATGATCAATTGTTCTTTGGTAAAAATGCAATGGGCTTCTTTGTTTCTTATGATTGCTTTTACTTTGAAGTCTATTTTGTCTAATATTAAAATAGCAACACCTGAAAAAAAAAAAAAGGAAATAATCCTATTAGACGGCCAAGGAAATGTGACAATAAAATGTGCTTTGCCTGAGTGAGGCCTCCAGGAACAGGTCACATGGTCAATTTAACTGCAGCCCACGGATGCCTTGATAGTGAAACAACATCAGGTTCCTGATTTGGACAGCTGTACTGTGAATATTCAATAGGCTGGCCTCATTTATTCAGATTATATATGAATGTGTTCTGTGGTGTTGGAACTTATGTCAGTGATTTATCCTTGAATAGTCAAGGGGAAACAGTATTTTTACTATTCTTACAATGTTATTTTTTAAGTTATAAATGTTAAAAGGATGTAACAATATTAAAATGAAATGGTGATATTTGCACTAGAAAATGGAATCTCTAATGGAGTCCAATTTGAAGGCAGCGATGTAATGACTCTGATGTCCTTAAAAATGTTTGTTTTCAAAACCTGACCCTCTCTTCTTAGTGTTTGTGAAATCATTAGCTCCATCCTGCCATAAACAGAATTTCCTTTCTGTGTAGGAGCTGGTCCAGTATCAAGTGGAATTCTATAAACAGGGGTGAGAATAATTTGCATTTTTCTCTCTGTCAAAAAGCTATCTCAACAAAATCAATGTATATACTGAAGCAAATAATGCAGAAATAAAAAAGGAAAAATTCCCATGAGCAATGAAGCAAAGAAAGAAACAAAATAACAACAACAAAAACAAACAACTGAAAAATCTCATCTTGAAAGAAGCTGGAAGGAAGTCAGGAAGAGGCTGGCCAGCCTGTCAGTCCTGAAGCAAGCTCAGCTACACTGG